>CAUYUJ010022694.1:92551-102551 GCA_963575745.1 Prorocentrum cordatum
AAGCGGCAGCGCGCGCTCGCCCACCCCAGCCGTAAAACGACGCGAAGATCGGGACAACATCGGATCGGGATGACTCGAAATCTCTGAGGATCGGCGGGTCTGGAGGATGTGTTGGGTGCCGCGGCCGCTCCAGAGCGTTCAAGAACGCTCTGAGAGCGCTCCGGAACGCTCTGGAGCGATTGATCCCGATCCTGGCCCTGTTCTACCCATCCCTCCCATGCGGTGCAGGCGGCGCACGAGGACCGAGACAGTCTGCGTGCCGCCGGTGGAGATCCGCGGGGCAGCCGGGAGCACCGATGGGCCGGCACGCGTCCTGAGGGCGCCAGGGCGGCGTCGAGCCCACGCCGGCTACGGGACGGGACCGGCATGTGCAGGGCCGGCAGCTTCCCCCCTGGAGTGGGGCGCCGCGTGGCAGGGCGAGGTTCTTCCCCCCCCCTCTCTCCTCCTCGAGCCTGGGGTCCCCAGCCCCGACCTCATGCACGTCCATCTGGAGATGCTTCTGAGAACCATCGCCACCGGCGCCACGAGGCGCCTAACATCCCAGCCTGGGGACAGGAATCGGGGGCTCGCCCAGCAAGAAGAGGGCGTCGGGCGATCAGTGGACTTCAGATCGAGCCTTTCAGAACCACGGCCAAATCAGACCGGCGTGTGGACCACAGCTGGTGTTTACATGCACCCCCTTCGGGAGTAGCCGTCTAGCCCCAGAACGCCAACCTGAACAAGCTGGCTGTCCAAGGATATTCCCATCACCCAGGCCGAATTGGCAACACCGTAGCCGCCGAACCCAGCCAAACCAAACCCAGGACATGCAGCGGCCAACGAACCGAGGAACAGATCGCTCGACTCAAGTAGGTTGAAGCGCCAGCAGTCTGGTGCTAATTGGTTAGTAGACGGAGACCTGTAAAGCTGCTAGACCAGCGGATGGACACACACGCACACACAGACACACCCACACACACACACACACTCGCGGCCCCGCACCGGCGGAACGCGCGCGGAACGCCCGACCCACAAACATACACACAATCGACGTTCGCGACCAGCCAGCAGATGGGTGTGCCGATGTTGTCGTATGACACCAAAGGAGTCGGGCCACGTCCACTTGAGCTGGTCTAGAGTGTGTTGGCGTCGATGCATTGGGCGGCCGCGTAAGAAGGCGAGCGATCTTGCCGGCTCGGATTTGGCCCTTCATGCGCTTTCGGCATGGCCGCGATTGATGGCCTGGCGTTCCATGGCATGGACGTGGAGCCCATGGCATGCCATGGCAAGCCTTGACTTGTGGATGAGTCAACGCTTTCGTTTCCAGCGCCGAACGCACTCCTTGACTCATCGCCGCGGGTGCTCGGACGCACCTTGGGATATGTCGAAGAGCCTGGTTTCGGAGCAGCTGCTGCGTCCCCAGCGGCTGGGGACGTAGATGGCCACGAACACCCAGGGACAGAGCCGAGTGTGGCCATCTCAGCGCCGGGCGGCAAACGGGGCCGCGCTGTGGGCGCTGGCCTTGCTCGAGGCACGGCCGCCGGCGCCCGCAGCGTCGGCGCCGGCGGCGAGCGGGCGCGCCGAGCTGGCCGTCCAGGCCGCTGGACGGGGCACGGGGCAGCCGACGGGCCCGTGGGAGGCACGGGGAGCTGAAGACGCGTGATGTGGCCAGCCTGGGAGAGAGCCAGATGCACATGTGGCGGGAGGTCTTTCCAGCGCTCGGGCCCTTCTATGGACGTGTCGCCTGGCCTGCCGCACGCGTATCAAACGCATGGTCTCAACCTCTTCCGCATGTGAATCTGGGCACGTGTGTGCGTGTGTGCGTGCGTGCGTGCGTGCGTGCGTGCGTGTGTGTGTGTGTGTGTGTGTGTGTGTGTGTGTGCGTGTGTGTGTGTGTGGGTGTGTGTGTGTGTGTGGGTGGGTGTGTGCGTGTGTGTGTGTGGGTGTGGGTGTGGGTGTGCGTGTGTGTGTGGGTGTCTGTCTGTGTGTGTCTGTCTGTGTGCGTCTGTCTGTCTGTGTGTGTCTGTCTGTGTGTGTCTGTCTGTGTGTGTGTGTGTGTCTGTGTGTGTCTGTGTGTCTGTGTGTGTGTCTGTCCGTATGTGTCTGTGTGTGTGTCTGTGTGTGTCTGTCTGTGTGTGTGTCTGTGTGTGTCTGTCTGTCTGTGTGTGTGTGTGTTTGTGTCTCTGTGTGTGTGGGTGTGTGGGTGCGTGGGTGTGTGGGTGTATGGGCGTGTGGATGTATGGGTGTGTGTGCGTGCGTGCGTGCGTGCGTGCGTGCGTGCGTGCGTGCGTGTGTGTGTGTGTGTGTGTTTCAGCCTTTTAGGGCTCGGGAAACGCGATCGTCGGCCTCCTGGGCGAGGTTGAGGCATTCTTGCTCAGAGGCCGGAGTCCCAGGTCGAAAGGCGCACCCGCGCGTGTGAGCTCAGGCCAGAAGTGCAGCGGTTGCCCGCGGAGGCCAGCGGCCGCTGCCTCGAGGTGGAGATCGGCGTTTGGCGGCGCAGCCCGCCGCCTTGCCTGCGCGCATCTTCTGCCACGGGCGTGGCGGCAATGCAGCCGCTGGCGCACATGAAGCTGAAGCCCCGTGGGATGACCCGATGCCGTCGGCTGGTCTAGTAAGTTTCCGGTCAGGCTGCTTCGAGGCTGCTTCGGGGGATCCGCAAACTGAAAGACGCGAAGCGTTCAGAATGAGTCCAGAAGTGAGCCGGCGTCACGAGGATACACCGATCTGACACGTGGACCAGCCGCTGGTCCACGTGTGCAAGCGCAGCTGAATTTCGCAGGCGGACCACGCGATTCCTTGGGGGTGGCCAATGCAATGGCGAGCGCGGGGGCGGGAGAGGGGGGCGGGCAATCCGCCGCCAGCCGGAAGCGCCGCTTGTGGCGGCCGCTGGATGGACACGCGAACGGCTGCGGCGCCCCACACGGCATCCGGCGTGGAGGGCGAGGTTAAGACAGGTGCCGGAGATGGGGAGGTCGAAACACGTCCGACAACCGAACGCGACCCGAGCCAGAGGGAGCAGCACGCGGAGCGCGTCGTCGCGGCGCCGCCAGCCTCGGCGCAGACAGATGCGCGCCCGCGCGCGGCGCACTGCGTGGAGGGCGAGGCTGAGACGCCGATGGGGAGGTCGAAGCACGTCCAGCAGTCTGGCAAACCCAGGACACCCGACGTCGTGTCTTTGTTCATAGCGTGGCCCCCCAGAGGTCTGGGCCCCTCCCGGGGGCCGAGCAGTTTAGAAAGCCCAAGACGTCCGACCTCGTGTTTTGGTCCGCAGCGTGGCACCCGAGGGGCCTGGGTCCTTCCTCTGGACCGGCTTTTTCCACCGTGCGAGCTCTTTGAAGGGGCCCTGGGACACACAAATAAATGCGCACAGATCCCCAATATTTGCACATATTTTCTGGGCTTTTGTCTTCCCCCCCAGTTCCCATATTTTCCCATTTTTCCTGGGGATCGATGATTAACTGTGTCTGTGTGTTTTTCCCCCTCCTGACTCTTGTTGACGGTCCTGGGGCTCGGCGAGGGCCCCCAAAGCGGGCACGTTTCCCCAAGCCGTCCATCGTGATTTTTCCTTTTTCCCGCAGCGTGAGTCGGAGGATGTCGTTCGAAGGCATCTCACGGAAGCTGGTAGTTGCCCCCTATGGCGCCCAATAGCGCGCCCCATCGCGCGCAGAGCGGACAGGATGCGCCTCCCTCACATGGCGTGCAGTCGGGGCGCATACGAGAGGACACGCGACAGGACGGGAGACTCTTCCGACGGTGACATGGCGAAGGAAGTCGCGCGCCAGACAGGATACCAAGGGTATCCGACTGGCCCGCCGCCCACGCGAGGGTACCCTTGCCCAGAGGCGCGACCTTCCCATGGCGCGACGCTCCTGACATGCCGCCGATATGGCCCCAACGTCTGCGAAAATGACAGAACACAAGGGTACCCTTAGTCCGAACACGTAAGAGGACCTGAGAAGGGATGGACAGGACACAAGAGTACCCTTGATTTTTGCTGGGTCGACCTGCCAATGCGCACCGACTGTATTGGGCGCTGTTGATCGCTGTTGGGCGCTGTTTAAACGCCATTCGGCGCTGCTGGGCGCTATTGAACGCTATTCGGCGCGAGTTGCAGACACGCATTCAATCCAAGACGAGCGGAAACTCCCGCGATTTACATCTGAATGGCAAGGCCCAGCGCAATCCCAGCCACTGGGAACACCGCGCAGAGCGGCCCGTCGCGACGCCCGCCTTGGCGCAGACAGATCCGCGGCGTAAATTTGAGACGAAGCAAGGACGAGGATAAACTCGGGCAAAGATGAATCGAGAATCTCTGAGATCTGGCGGCTCTGAAGGGCGTCTCGGGCGCCGCGGCCGTCTCAGAGCGTTCCAGAACGCTCTAAGAGCGTTCCAGAACTCTCTTGGAGGCCTCCTAGATGGGGTCCGAGTGGATGGGGTCGAAGGATCGCGCCGCATCGCCAATACATCGGCGATGCATCGGCGATGCATCGCCGATGCACCAGCGATACCCCAGCGATGCGTCGTCGACGTGGGCGATGCACTGGGGCGATGCATCGGCGATGCGGCGCGATCCTCCGACCCCACCTGCTCCGACCCCATCTACAGTCGGACTCGATTGGACAGGACACGCGAGAGGGCACAAGACCCTTCCGAGGGCCACATTGCCGCAGGAATGTAGGAAGCATGGGTCGCGAGACACAGGACACAAGGGTACCCTTGATTTGGCAGGGTTGTAGGAGGCCTGGAGCTCTGGCGCGGATTTCTCCTCGGCCTGGCCCCGTCCGAAGCTGCGCGCAGGCAGCGGCCGGAGCAGGCCCAGCCTGCAGGGGCGGCCTCGGGGAGGGCACACTGGGCCAGCTCGTCCTCCTTGGCAGAGGCCCCAGACCTCCTCGCGCCGTGCACACCATCGCGACGGACTGTTCGCCATCTTCGGCCTTCAGGGGGCCCTTGCCGATACATCGGCGGTGCATCGGCGACGTCGGCGCGGAGAGCATCGGGCTCCATCCACATCGCGCCGCATCGCCGATGCATCGGCGAGGCGGCGCGATCCTGCGACCCCACCTGCTCGGACCCCACATCTGCGAGGCCTGGAGGCCCAGGATCTATCGGAGCCGGCCCTGGGCCAAGGGTCCAATCTGGACCTCTGGGGCTCCACGTCTTGAGCAGGAACCGACCGTCCTTGCATTCCTGTAAGCCTACCACGACATGTTCTTAAAACTCTATAGTGCTCTAAGAACAAAAACAATGTTCTTAGAGCAAAACAGCGATGTGTTAAAACAAGACAGTCTCAACCAACAGCGTTCTAAGAACATTCCGTGCAGACCACAGAAGGTTATCAGGACATGTTTTGGTAGGCCTATAGGCAAGCCGGGGCGCCTCGTCGCTGCTCGAGCGCCGCTGAGGGCACCGCACGACCTCGGAGCTCAGGGGACGGCATGACGAGCTCTGGGCCGGCGGGCGCCGCCGTGGGCCGCCGGCGGCGGGGGCCTCTTGGCGCGGTGGCGCGCGCGGTGGCGCTGCTCCCGCCGGCGGCGGGGCGCAGCGCCATCTCTGCGGGCGCGGCCGCGGCGCGCTGCGCGGCCGCTGCGCCCGGCCGCGCGCGGCGCGGCCCAGCGCGTGCGTGCCGCACGCTCGGGGGCCAAGAGGCGGCCGAGCGTGCGGCCGATGGACGCCGAGCGTGCCAGCGGCAGGAGGGAAGCACGGGCAGGCCAGACGGCCGGGGCGCCGCTGCGCGCCCGATCTCGGGGGCCCCGCACGCTGAGCTTCGTGGCCTCCTCCTCCTCGGCCTGCTCTGCGCGCTGCCTCGTCTGCGGCCGAGCGTGCGGCGCGACCCGCTCGCGTGTGGAGCTCGCCTGGTCCCCGAGCTCGGTCGGGTCGAGCGCGGGGAGGCAGCGGGCTTCGCTGGCCCGCGGGCGCGGGCGCCGGGCGCGGCCGCAAGGGGCCCGACGCCCGGCTCGTCAGCCGGGCACCTTCGGCAGCTGGGCGGTACGCTGCGCGGCGAGGCGCGCCAGCGGCGCCGCGCTGCCGCGGACGCGCGGCGCGTCGCCCAGGACCAGCGCCGCCCGGCATCGCGCGGGCGGCCTCTCCCGCCGCCGGGGGCCGCGCGTCCTCCGTCCCGCGGCCAGCGCCGCCTCCCTTTGGCGGCGCGCGCTTTGGCGGCGCGCACAAGGGGGCAGGGGGAGGAGGGACGGCCTCTGAGGAGGAGGCTGCCCCTCGGAAGGCGCCAGCCCCACATCCACAGACGAGGCCCATGCCTTCCAAGCAGCAGGGGTGCTTCTAAGAAGCCTCCCCCCTCCCCCGCAGGAGGGAGGGGGGACGGCTTCTGAGGAGGAGGCTGCCCCTCAGACGGCGCCAGCCCCACATCAACAGACGAGGCCCGCGCCTTCCAAGCAGCAAGGGCGCTTCTAAGAGGCCCTCCCCCCTCCCCCGCAGGGGGAGGGGGGACGGCCTCTGAGGAGGAGGCTGCCCCTCAGACGGCGCTAGCCCCATATCCACAGACGAGGCCCGCGCCTTCCAAGCAGCAGGGGTGCCTCTAAGAGGCCTCCCCCCTCGCCAGCCTGGCTGGCCTGGGTCAGCTTGGGGCAGCCTGGGCAGCCCGTGCCAGCCTGACCAGCCTGGGCAGGCTTGGGCAGCTTGGGCCAGCTGCGTCGATGGTAAGCCTCGCGCGTTATGTGTACCTGCATATGTAATGGGAATCCAGGGTGGGTGGGTGTTAGCACCACGGCAGTGTGACAACGAGTTCAGTTGGTTGCGATATGCTTTCCTTGTTGCATGCCCCCCTCGGCGCGGGGCCGATCTCTCTGGGCCCGCACGCAACGACGCCGCCTGGTGGCGGCGCGCGCGGCGGGGCAGCCTCGGCGGGGTCTCCTGGCGCTGCCTTGGGCCCCCGGGCGGCGGGCAGCAGCCGGCGCCACCCGAGCGACGGCAACAGGAGGAGAAGGAAGAGGAGGAGGAGGAGGAGGAGGAGGAGGAGAGGAGAGGAGGAGGAGGAGGAGGAGGAGGAGGCGGAGGAGGGGAGGAGAGGAGGGAGGATGAGGAGTGAGGGAGGAGGAGGGAGGGAGGAGAGGAGGAGGAGGAGGAGGAGGAGGAGAAGGAGGAGGGGGACACAGCGAGATGGCACAGCGACCTCACGCGGTGGCTTACGCGGGCCGCCCGCGCGGCACGCAACACTGGGAACGAGGGCGGGCGTTTACGCGGGACCCTGCGCGGGCAGCTCACGCTCGATTGGCGGCGCCGTCGACCCCGCTTTTTCTTCCGCCGCTCACCTCTCTCACGACGAAGCCAGGACGAGGATACCATCGGGCGACGGCGCATCGAGAATCGCTGATACCCAGCGGCTCTGGAGGAGGCCTCGTGAGCCGCGGCCTTCTCAGAGCGCCCTGGAGCGCTCCGAGAGCGTTCCGGAACGCTCGGGCACGGCTTTATCCTCGGCTGCCCCCTCCTCCTCCTCCCTCCTTCCTCCTCCCTCCCTCCTCCCTCCTCCTTCTCCTCCTCCTCCTGCTCCATCCTCCTCCTGCTCCTCGCCTCCTCCTCCTCCTCCTCCTCTCCTCCCTCCTCCCTCCCTCCTCCGCCTCCTCCTCCTCCTCCTCCTCCTCCTCCTCCTCCGCTGATCCTCCTCCCTCCTACCGCCGCCTGACGGGGCAGCCCCGCTGGGGTCTGGTCTGGGCGTTGCCTGGCAGCCCCTCGGGCGGCGAGGCGCTCCGCCTAATGCGGGCCCGCGTCGCCTCCCGGATGGCGCTCCGGCCACGACCTGGGCGAGCACCGCTCCTGGCCGGGGCACACGCCAGGACGTGGGAGGCGTCGCGGGGGCCCGACAGTCGGCGGCGATCGAGGGGGGGAAAGGAGCAGGAGAAGGCCTCCTCAGAAGGAGGCGGGGCGCCTCAGCAGCCCCCGCGCCCTCTGAGAAGCTTCTCCCGCGCCTCCGGGGAGGGCTCGAAACACCTCTCGGAAGGCTGGGGGGCTTCCGAGCCTTCCGAGAAGGCCTTCTCCTTCTCACCTCCCCCCGGGCTCGCCGCCAAGGTACGTTCGTCGATGCCTGAACAGGGCCCGACCCGAACGAGCACCGCTCTCGGCGGGGAGGGCCGCCACCGTGCCCCCGCGGCCACGCACGGGGGGCTGCAGGGCGCCCGTGGGTGGGGGGGGGGCGGGGTCGCTGCGCCCGGTGCGCGGCCAACACGTCCCCGCGGCGCGCAGGTGTACGCCACGAGCCGATGTATCTGTCAATGTACATATGTGAGGATGTATGTGTATATGTCTGTAATTATGTCATTATGTATGCATATACGTATGTACGTATGTACGTATGTACATATGTACATATGTACGCATGTACGTATGTACGTATGTATGTATGTGTGTATGTATGTGTGCATGTATATGTGTATGTTTGTGTGTATGCATGTGTGTATGTACATGTATATATGTCTGCACGTTGTCTGTATGCATGTATGTATGTGTGTATGCATGAGTATATGTGCATGCACGTGCTTATGTCTGCATGTATATATGCATGTGTATACGTATGTTTGTGTGTGCATGTATGTATGCAAGTATATGTGCATGCATGTGTGGACGAATGTGTACATGTACGTATATATGTATGTATATGTGTATGTATGTGTGTAAGTATGTAGGCATGCGTATGTGCATGGATGTGTGTATGTGTGTATGTGTGTATGTATGTATGTATGTATGTATGTATGTATGTATGTATGTATGTATGTATGTCTGTATGCAGTGTGGTATGTATGCATGCATGTATGCATGTTTGTTTGCATCTATGTATATGTAAATGCGCATGTATTGGTGTATGCAAGCACGAGTGCATGTATGTATACATGTATGTGTATGCATGTGTATGTATGTATGGATATGTGCATGTATGCATGCATGCATGAATGGATGCATGTACGTACGTATGCATGCATGTGTGTATGTGTGCATTCATGTGTGTATGTACGTATGTATGTATGTAAGTGTATATGTATGTATGTATGTACGTATGTATGTATGTATGCATGAAGGTGTGCGTATGTTTGTATGTATGTATGTATGCGTGCATGTATGTATGTATGCATGTATGTATGTATGAGTGCAGGTCTAGATGTCTCTATGTTGGTGTGCATGTATGTATGGCTGTATGCATGAAGGAGTGTGAATGCGCGTATGTATATGCATGCCTAGGTATGTATGTATGTATATGTGTGTATGCATATCTCGATATGTGACGTATATACACGCATAGGCATACCCACGCAGACACCCTCAGACGAACTTTGCATGTACCTTTCGGGGAGGGTGGCAGTGTCCAAAGTCGCTGGCTCTCGGTGGTGACTTACGCTTCGCCACCCTCACCTGAGGCCCAGGAACAAACCATCGGAGGGTGTCTGGGTGCATGTATATACATATACACATTTGCAATCTATGCATACGTACATGCATATCTGTGTATATACATGTATATATATACATGTATATTATATATACATATGTATAGATGTGTGTATGTATGCGTGCGTGTGTTTGTGTGAGTGCGTGGCGGGAAGTGTGGCTGCAGGGAAGAGCGGAGCGGGGCGGTCGAATCCGGGGCGGGGCGGCGGGGCCGGTGCCCCGAGGCTTCGGGTCGGGCGATAGGAAAGGGGGACCATCGCAGGCGACGGCAGGGGCGAGCAGCCCTGGGGCGGGCACTGCACGGTCTTGGCCCGCGAGCCTCGCCAAAGGCATGGACGGCCAACGCACCTCGGATACATGTATTGGTCCCCCCCCCGGCTATTCGCCCCTGTCGTAGCCTTCGACTGAAGGAAAGGACGGTTAGCGAATGGGCTCCCGTGGTGAGCGAATGGGCTCCCGTGGTTAGCGAAAGGAAGAGGGGGTTAGCGAATGGGCTCCCGTGGTGAGGCTTCGGGTTGCGCACAGACAGCCCCCCCAGGCGGCCCCGGCTGGCCTCAAGAGGCCCCCCCCCGAGTGGTCCCAGCTGCCCTCGGCATGCCCTCTGAGTAGCCCAGGGCGGTCTCAATACCTC
>CAUYUJ010022694.1:105051-120096 GCA_963575745.1 Prorocentrum cordatum
TGCTCCCCCTCCCTCCTCCTCCTCCTCCTCCTCCTCACTCCTCCTCCTCCTCCTCCTTCCTCCTCCTCCTCCTCCCCCCGCCCCTTCCCCTTTCCCTTTCCCCTCCCTCCTCCTCCTCCTACCTCCTCCTCCATCCTACCTCCTCCTCCCTCCTCCTCCTCCTCCTCCTCCTCCTCCCCCTCCTTCCCCTCCCTCCTCCTCTCCCTCCGCCTCCCCTCCTCCTCCTCCTCCTCCTCCGCCTCCTCTCTCCTCCACTCTCCTCCTCCTCCCTGCGCCTTTTCCTCCTTCCTTCCTCATCCGCCTGCTCCTCCTTCTCACTCCTCCTCCTCCTTCTCCTCCTACTCTCCCCTCTCTCCTCCTCCTCCTCCCCTCCTCCGCCTCCTCCTCCTCCTCCTCCTCCTCCTCCTCCTCCTCCTCTCATCCTCCTCCTCCTCCTCCCTAACCTCCTCCTCCTCCTCTCTCCTCCTCCTCCTCCTCCTCCTCCTCCTCCCAACCTCTTCCCCCTCCTCCTCCTCTCCTTTTTCCTCCTCCTCCCTCCTCCTTCTTGCGTGATCGGGCATTTACTAGGATGTCCCCGTTGAGTCTTACACCTAGCCTCCTCCTCCTTCGACCTCCTCTCCTTCTCCTCCTCCTCTACTCCGCCTCCTCCTCGTCCTCCTCCTCCCTCTCCTCTCCTCACTCTCCCTCCCCTCCTTAGCGTTGATCGGACAATGCTGGTGTCCGTTTGAGTCTTACAACCTCCTCCTCCTCCTCCTCCTCCTCCTCCTCCTCCTCCTCCTCCTCCTCCTCTTCCTTCCCCTCCTTGTGTCGCCCCTGTCCGCCTGACCCGCCACCAGGGATAGATCCCGAGAGGGACCCCATCCCCGGCGGCAGTGGCACGCGGCGGCCGCATCCCGAGCGAAGCAGCGAGAGAGCACGCGGGGCGGGCGAGGGGAGCGGTCGCGCAGGCACAGCTCCTGCACCGTGCGCGGCCGCCGCCGCAGCTATTGTCGGCGGCGAGCGAGGGGGTCCTCCTCCTCCTCCTCCTCATCCTCCATCTCTCCTCCTCCTCCTCCTGCCTCCCTCCTCCTCCCACTCCTCCTCCTCCTCCTCCCCCTTCCCCTTCCCCGTCCCCATCCTCCTCCTCCTCCCCCGCCTCTTCCTCCTCCTTCTCCTCCTCCTCCTCCTCCTCTTCCTCCTACCTCCTGCCTCCTCCGTCCCCTGCTGCCTCCTCCTCCTCCTCCTCGCCTGCTCCTCCTCCTCCTCCTCCTCCTCCTCCTCCTGCCTTCCTCCTCCTCCTCCTGCCCTCCTCCTCCTCCTCCTCCTCCTCCTCCTCCTCCTCCTCCTCCTCCTTCTCCTCGCCCTGGGGGGAAATGATCGGCTACACGCGAGAGTGACCCTGGGTAATAGTGACCCTTGGTGCGCGGGGCCCAACACAAGCGCGCAAGACGCTACTATCACATCGTGTTCGGCGATCGGGGGACCCAATTGGGCCCGCACCAAAGGTCACTCCTGCGAAAGGTCACTCTTACGTCTAGTCGAAGTGAAGAGAAGGCCTCCTCGGACGGCGGCGGGACTTCTCAGAAGCCCTCGCGCCTTCTGATAAGTTCTCGGTGTCTTCGGGGAAACTGCTTCGAACACTTCTCGCAGGGCGGGGGGACGTCCGAACCCTCTGAGGAGGCCACCTCCTTCTCACTTCCCCCCGGGGCTCGCCGCCGAACTTCAGAGCGAGCCAGGGGGCCCAGGACACGGCCAGGGCACGGCCAGGAACTTCTAGATCGCTTGTCGCTGTGGCGGCCCCAACGACCCGCAGTGCTCTGCGAGCGGCTACGGTTTCGGCCCGCTCCGTAGGGCGGGGGGCTCGGGAGAGCTCGGGACGTTGAAGCCTGGAAGCCGGGCAGCGGCTCCCGCGTCGCGCCGAAGCGTGCTGGGCCAGAACTCGGGGGAGCGACGCGCGATCCAACAGTTCCCGACGGCAGATCCCCAGCACCCAGGCCGGGTCGGCCCGTCGGCGAAGGGAAGTGCCAGCATGCACGGGCGAGCCCCACTCCGAGCCAACGAGGCGCTCCACGGAGGGGAGAATACCTTTTTGGGCCTTCGCTCTCGCTGTGCTGGGCCTCCTGGCACGGGGCACCCCGAGCCAACGAGATACTCAAAGGAGGGGAAAGTATACCTCCTCCTCCTCCTCCTCCTCCTCCTCCTCCTCCTCCTCCTCCTCCTCCTCTCCCCCCCCTCCTCCTCTTCCTCCTCCTCCTTCTCCCCTGCTCCTCCTCCTCTCCTGCTCCTTACCCCTCCTCCTCCTCCTCCTCCTCCTGCTCTCCTCGCCGACGAGCAAAAATGGATTGCATGTACTCCAGACGACCGGCGCGCGAGGCGCGCGAGCGCCCTCCTCCTCCTGCTCCCCCTCCTTCTCCTCCTCCTCCTCCTGCCTTTCCTTTTTGGGCCTTCGTTCTCGCAGTGCTGGGCCTCCCGGGAGGCCCTCGGCGCTACGGCCGGAGTCGCCACGCCTCGCCCTTGTTGCCAGGGCGCGCCCCAGGAGAGGCCCGGGGAGCAGCGGATACAAATTCGGCTACACGCAAGAGTGACCCAGGACAGCTTCGTCTTAGCTTTGGGGCTCGACGGTGCAGAACCCTGTGGCCCCAGGACGTCCATTGATTTTTGGTGTGGGAACGCCGCGCTTTCCACAGGAAGACCATCGAAACCCGAGAAACCCGGGGCACCCTGGAGGCAAGCAGGTGCTTCTTGGCATGGGTTTCCACTGCATTCGCCCCTCTCGTCGCCTCCGTCGGTCGACTACACGCAAAAATGACCCTGGGTAAGAGTGACCCTTGGTGCGCGGCTCTTGGGGGTCTGCGGGGGGGCCAAGCCCAGGCGCGCAAGGCGCTACGATCGCATCGCAGTCGGTGATCGGGGGACCCCATTGTGCCCGCGCCAAAGGTCACTCCGGCGAAAGGTCACACTCACGTGTAGTCGACAAATGCAGTCGGGCCGCTGAAAGAAGGAACGCTAAGTAAGGAACGAAGCCCCTTCTTGGCCCTGTGAGCGCATCCGTGCCCCAGGGGGGCAAGAGGAACAGCACCGGAGGAACCTAAGGAACATCGAGCCCTTTCCGAAACCAAACTGTTCCTTATTTCAGCGTCTTGACTGTACGCCTGCGCAGCAGACACCAGGCTTGGGCCAGCACGAGGCAAACAACAACGACCGGTGTGTGGCCAGCACGTGGCATTCGCACCACTGCGGGAGACGGGGGCAAGAGGAAGGCGCAGAGCGCGAGCGCCACACACTGCAGTGAGCGCTGCGGAATTTCATACCAGGGCTCGAGTAGGGGGCCGACTACAAAATTGATTTACGCCAAAATTGATTTCCCATCGAATCTACGACGAAAACATAGAATGTTCAGCAATCTACTGGGACTTCTGCATACTTTTCTCAGATTCGACGAGAAAGCCAATTTTTGGGGTAGATCAATTCTGTAGCTGATCCCCTACTCGAACGGTGCATGCCGCGAGACACGGAGAGGATCTCAACTGAGGATGACGGCGAACGAGGTGGCTCAGAGCCCAGGGCGGGGCACGGAGGGCACGCGCGGCCGCGAGACCTGTACGGCACGGTGGGCGACGTGGCGAGCACGGGCACGTTGTACTCGCCGCCCAGTCGCTGCCTGCGGCTCGGCGTGGCTCGGCGGCGCCCCTCTGCGACGCGCTGTGCCCTGCGAGCTTCCAGCGCGTCGCTCCGCTCCGCGGGGCGGGATGCCGGGAATCGGCACGATGACGCTCGGGAGTTGGGAATCGGTTGGCGTGTCGCGCCGAGGCGTGGTGGACCAGAAGCAGCGGCGCGACACGCGAAACCAAAGTGTCCGGACTGTGAGTAACCACCACGGCTCGATCAATGAATGCGGGAGAACCTACACCCACCCGCAGCACTTGTAGAGCCCACCCGGCCCCCAGGAAAACCGCCCACGTCCACCCTGGACCGCCCACGACAAAACTCGAATTTGGACGCCCAAAGTGGGCCCGAATAATGCACAACAGAACATGTTGTCCAAAACCGACAACGGCCGCTGTCCCGTCCCAAAGAGAGCAGGAAATACTGTTGGTCTTCGTACCCATCCTTTCCGTACCCTGTTTTTGATCGTACCGACTAAACTGGACCAGAAAACAAACGACACCACCCCACTTATGGCCCCACGGGGCTTAGTGTATACCAGCAAATCTGGCGTGGGCTTTTGCGTGGCATACGCTGCGGCCCTCCATGGGTAGGAGCGCAACATGGAGGGCCGCAGGTGGGGTGGTGTCGTTTGCCTTTTTCGCGGCGAGCCTGGGGGGGAAGTGAGAAGGAGAAGGCCTTCTCAGAGGGCTCGGAAGTCCCCCCGCCCTCTGAGAAATTGTCCCAGCCTTCCCTCCCCGAAGACACAAACAGCCTCTCAGGAGGCGCGAGGGCTTCTGAGAAGCCCCGCCGCCTTCCGAGGAGGCCCTCTCCTTCTCGCTTCCCCCCCTTGACGAACCAACAACACACACCCATACCCATAGAGGGGTCGGAGAGGGCTATGGGTGCGTGTTGTCGGACGGGGGTCCCCGCTCGAACGGGAGCGCTCCCCAGGGTCCGACAACCCGCACCCGTACCCATAGCCAGTCCTCCTCCCAACGACCCCCCTATGGGTATGGGCGTGTGTTGCTCGTTCGTCACCCCTCGCTCGCCGCCGTTCTTTGGTCGACAGGCGCCCTGTCTTTGGTCGAAGGCTGCACCGCCTCCACAGGCCGTGGCGGCGCCGCGCGGCCGACGCCCTTCACACCGCGGGCGCGCGCCGTGGGCAGGCCGGGGGGGGTCCACGCCAGGGAGCGGCCTGCTCAAGGGGCGGGGAGCTTCTGCCCGGCACCGGCGATGCATCGCCGGCAGAGCTAGAGGAGGCCCCCAGGTGTCGCCATGGGGGAGCCGGGTCCTGAGGTACAGTCGGGCCGCTGAGACAGGGAACGGCAAACAGAAGGCACGGAGCCCCTCGTTTGGCCCCAAAAGCGTCAGCCGTGACAGGGAGGGCTATAGAGGAACAGCCACAGCATGACCGAAGGCACATCGAGCCCCTCTCGTGCCCGGGCTGCTCCTTATGCCAGCGTCTTAGCCCGAAGAGCCCCTCGTTTGGCCCCAGAAGCGTCAGCCGTGACAGGGAGGGCTATAGAGGAGCAGCCACGGAATGACCGAAGCAACCTCGAGCCCCTCTCGTGCCCGGGCTGCTCCTTATGTCAGCGGCTTGGCTGTGAGCGGGTCCTGAGGCTTCTCTCCGCCTTCGGGCTCCCGGGGCCCTCCACGGGCTCCGGGGCCGTCGGACGAGGGCCCAGGAGGAAGAGCTCGCCCCGGGGGGAGGGCGCCAGGGTCCATGGGGCCCGTTGCCATCAGCGCCCGTCTCCCCAGTCCCAGAGATGGGGGGGAGGGCTTCTGCGTGGAATCGGCGATGCATCGCCGACCGATCTGGAGGCCTCCCAAGTGCCGCCGTAGGGGAAACGGGCGTGGGCACACGCGTGCCACCAGCGCGCGCGAGCCTGGAGGGGCAGGAAAAAGCGGAAGCGGACCAGGGCGGAGCAGAGCGATGACCACGGGAAGGCCGGAATGAGGAAAGAAGAAACGGGTCTTTCGCAAGATCACATGGCGACCTCAACCGGTGGCTTACGCGAACCGCCAGCGCGGCACGATTGGGAACGATGGCGCTTACGCACGTCGTTCTTACGCGGGCAGATTACGCGAAAATGTCTGCGCAATCGACCCCGGTTTATTCCGTCGCGCAAGCTGCGCCAGAGAAACCGAAGACGATGACGTAGCGAATCCGCTCAAACAGCCGCACCTTTGCGCTCGCCGAATCAGCACCCCCAAAGCTATGCAATCCTGTGGGCCCACGCGTCCTCTCAAACAAGACCGTTAAGACCAAATCGGCAAAACGGGTATCATGCCCAGCAATCGGTGGTTAGACCGCAAGCGAGCAGACCACACCATACAACGGAATTGCGCGTTAGAGCACGCAAAGAGTGAACGGTACATTGGTGGCTAGATGGGATGGCGGGGACACGGAGCGCGTGGAAGACTTTCAGAACTTTCAGGAAAAATTGTGGCCATGGGGACGCGGAGCTTGGACGCACTAGTGCGCTGGCACGCGCGGGAATGACACACGCGCTTGGACCGCTTGGACGTGCAAGCCACGTGCGCACACATGCGACTGCCAAGCACACGCATGCGGGCACACCAGCGCAGACACATGCGAGCGCACGTACAACGCATGGTGAACACATCAGAACTGTACTTGCGCTGGCTTCAGCGGAGCAGACTTCTGGTTTGCTGCCGCCCCGAAGAACTGGCCATCGCTCGGACGTCCATTCCCTGTGCTTTTTTCAGTTTCGTGCGTGGTTTTTTTCGCCAAATGATCAAGGATGCTCCTCGATGGTCCTCGCCGGGGAAAACATGCGCGCGTCCGAGCGATGCCAGGAGAAGGCAGGAGCCGAGGCGTCGGGAAGAGCACTGCGCCCATGAGAGAGCCACCTCCGCACCTCTGGCGAGGGGAGCACAAACGGCCCAAAACGGCGGAGCATACGAAGCGGCGCCGCTGGCTCTCTTGCGCAAGACGCCCAACCACGCACAGGGCGGGGGGGGAGAGGAGGACGGGCGGTGAGGAGGGGGGGGGCCAGAGGGGGGGAGAGGACGGGCGGGAGGAAGCAGGGGGAAAAGGGGGGAAGAGGGGGGAAGGGGGGGGGGGAGTGGGGGGAGAGGAAGACGGACGGGCGGGAGGAGGGAGAAGGAGGACGGGGGGGCAGGAGGACGGGCGGGAGGAGAGGGCGGGGGCCGCGGGGACCGGGGCGCCCCCTGCGGAGCGCAGGGGCCCGGGCGCGGTCTTTGCGCAGCCGCCCCCGGCAGTCCGCGACGCCCGGAGGGCGGCCCGCGCGCCTGCACGCGGTCCACGAGGGGAGGGCCCGTGGCGGTCCATGGCGAGGGCCAATTGGATAAGGGGAGGCGATGGGAGTGTGGTGTCGAAGGGCTTCCGTTGTCCTCTCGTGCTCGTCGTTCTCTCCTCCTCCTCCTCCTCCTCCTCCACCTCCTCATCATCCTTATCACCGTCGTCGCTGTCAGTATCTATCCTTCGATTTGTTGAATGCACTCGTGATCAACAAGTTGTGCGTCCAATGTCCTCCTCCGCTGCAACTCTCGTCGCATCGTCCTCCTCTTTTTCCTCTCGCCCGATTCCCTTTTCTGTCTCATCCTAATCCTCCTCCTTGCTCCCCACCTCTCACTGGCGCCACCATCGCCGCGAGCATCGTCACTCGCGCGGCTATCGGCCCGAGCAGCCGGCACCGATGCTGCGGGGCTGCACGGGGGCGGGGCTTCCCGCCGGCCGTGCGTGGCGGAGGAGTGGAGGAAGAGCAGCAGCGGCGGCGGGGGGGGGGGATGGGGTGGGGGGAAGCGAGGATCCGGGGGGGAGTAAGACTGGAAGGCAGAGGAGGGGTGGAGGAGGGCGACTGTTCTTCCCGGAGCATCATCGGCATGGTCGTCTGGGCGGCGTCGGCGACGGCGACCAGCTTCTCCTTGTTCTCAAAAGGTACGCTCAGCGAAGCTCAGAGCTAAGGCGGGAGGAGTGGAGGAGGCAAGGGGGCGAGGAGGAAGTAAGGAGAATCAGTATGCAAGGCTGGGCCAGAGGAGAGGCTGGGTCTGGGGCCGGGACTGGGATCAGGGGCCAGAGGTCTGGGTTGGGGCGAGGGGCCCAAGGGAGAGGGGCCAGAGCCAGGGGGACGACGACGAACCACGAACGAACCACGAACGAACATAAAGAGGTCCGAGCTCTAGAACACTACTGTGCAAGACGATGAATCCCCCTCCTTCTCACACCCTCCCAGCGTGGTTCTTCCTCCGTCTCTCTCCCACACGCGACGTCGTGACAAAACCACCATCGTGAAAGCACACCACCTGAGCTCTGGAGGTCGTGCCACGTCTGCGCCTGCTGTCCCTGGCCGGACCGACCCGTGAGGGCTCTGGTGCCCCTGACAAAAAAAACTCACACAAGACGTGCCGTCGTGCAGCTTTTTCTGTTCGCAGCCGGCGCCCGAGGTCCCGGCTGGTGTTCCTGCAGTCCTTCCCTCTCCGACCCTCCCTCGCCCTCGGCCCTGCCGCCTGAAGACGTCGAGGTGCAGGAGGCCCAGGAAGCCGCAGCGGAACCCTGGGAGCGGGCAGTGCGGAGCCCAGAGAAGAGGGAACGAGCGCAGGGACGACAGTCGCTGCTGGCAAGCGGGGCATGGCGTGTCTGGACGCATGCAGTTCGAGATCAACGGCTGATCAGGAGAGGAGGAGATGGAGGAGGAGGAGGAGGAAGAAGGTGAGTAGGAGTGAGAGGAGGGGAGGAGGAGGAGGAGAAGGAGGGAGGAGGGAGAGGAAGCAGAGGAAGGAGAGGAGGAGGGGAGGGGAGGTTCGGAGGAGAGGAGGAGGACAGGAGGCGGACAGGAAGGAGGAGGAGCAGGAGGAGAGGAGGAGCAGGAAGGAGGGACGCGGCGCTAGGAGGAGGGGAGAGGAGAGGAGGAGGAGGAGGAGGGAGGATAATCAGGAGGAGGAGGAGGCGGAGGAGGAAGAGGGAGGAGGAAGAAAAGGAGGAGGAGGAAACGGAGGAGGAGGAAAGTGAGGAGGAGGAGGAGGAGGAGGAGGAGGAGGAGGAAGAGCAAGTGAGGAGGAGGAAAGGCGAGCGAGCGAGCAACAGAGCAGGGAGCCGTCCGAAAACAAACTCCAATATCTTGGCGAGGAAAGGTGAAGCGCCGGCCAATAATGAACCTGAGGTCACCCGCTGACAAAAGAAACAAGACGGATTAGAATCAGAACCTGACCCGTGTGGCTGGGTCCCTGCTCTCAACCGGCCTTCCACGAGCACGGCGCCCAGGAGGGTCGGGTGGCTCCTTGGGGCATTCGAGGGCCGAACGCCCTCCGGTATTCGGTGCAAGCGCTGGCTGGCCACCGCCAGGACCCCAGCCGGTGGCAAGACGCTGCCGAAGCTCGGGGCCAGGTGTGAGCCCAGCGCGACAGGCGTGCCAGCTGGCCGCGGCCGCTGGGAGGCTCGGCTGGCGCCACCTCCTCCTCCTCCTCCTCCTTACTCCTCGCTCCTCTTCTTTTCTTCTTTCTTCAGAGCAGTTTCCTTCCTCTGTCTTCTTCTTCTTCTCGATTCTCTTCTTTCCCCTCCTCTCCTCCTCCTCCTCCTCCTCCTCCTCTTCCTCCTCCTCCCCTCCTCGCTGCTCCTCCTGCCTCCCCCCCCCCCCCCCCCCCGCCTCCTCCTCCGTCCTCCTCCTCCTCCTCCCCTCCTCTCTCCTCCTCCTCCTCCTCCTCCTCCTCCTCCTCCTCCGCTGCCGCCAGCAATGGCTGCCGCCTCCACCCGCGCTGGATCCGCTTGGCTCCTGTGGGACGTGCCGGGGGCCCCAGGTGGCCCTGGGCCCTCCCCAAGGGGCACAGGGGGGGCCGCCGGCCGCCGCGGCGCGCGGGCCTGCGGTAACAACCCCGTCGCCCGTGGGGCTCCCTCCTCTGCTCGCCGCTGGCGAGGGGGGGGGGCCCGGCAGCCGAGACGCCCCGGGCAGCGGCCCTGCGCGACGGCTCGTGCCTGCGCACGTCTCGCCCTGCCTGCTCGAGCCTGCCCGCTTGCCCTGGCGCTCCCATGCGCGCGCTGGTGCGCTCGCCTGCGCTGGTGCGCTCGCCATGCCGCGTCCCCGTCTTCCCGTTCTCCCTCGAGAGAACAGGGAGCCAGAAAGAGAGAGAAACAACAAAAAAGAGAACAAGAGAGAGAGAGAGAGAAAACAAACTCAAACTATATAGAGAGAGGGAGTGGGCGGAAAAAGAGAGAGACAGAGAGGGAACGAGCGAACAAGAGAGAGAGAGAGAGATAGGCAGGGAGGGAGAGGGAGGGAGAAACGGAGATTGAACAACGCACTCTCCAATGCTGGAAGCACTCAGTGAAGCCCCAGGGTGCCTGCACCCAATACTGGCGATATGTCCCTCTGCGACTGCACCGACGCGTCCGTCAGCAGGAGCCGCTGCATCGCCGTCTCCAGGCGCTCGCCATCACCAACGGCCTGCCCGGAGGCCAAGAAGCGTGAGGCGGACACGCAGGCTTCGAATAGAGGGTCGACTACAGAATTGATCTGCCCCAGAACTGGCCCCCCCCCACCAAATCTACGACGAGTACGTGAGGAATGTTCGCACATCTCCTGGGACTTCGAGGGACTCTTTCCCGTAGACCCGACGAGACGATTTTTATCTTGGGGCGCAGCAGTTCTGCAGCAGATCCCCTGCCCGAAGCATGGGGCACGTGCGCCAGGGCATGGGCTCCCCACGCCGGCGCCGCTTGCGCGGGGCACGCGCCCAGAAGCACGGTGGCCCTGGGGCCCCCTCCTCCTCCTCCTCCTCCTCCTCCTCCTCTTCTCCTCTTCTCCTCTTCTCCTCTTCTCCTCTTTCTCCTCTTCTCCTCTTCTCCTCCTCCTCCTCCTCCTGCCCTTCCTCCTCTCCTGCGAGCCTCCTCCTCCTCCTGCCCTCGAGTCCCTTGCCCTCCTCCCCCTCCACCCCCTCCTCCTCCTCCTGCCTCCTCCTCACCTCACCTCCTCCTCCTCCATCCTCCTCCTCCGCCGTTCCTCCCCCCCCCCCCGGGGCCGCGCCAGATCTGGCCGAAGACCAGCGACCGCGCCCCCCCCCACGCTCTCGGTGTCCCCGACAAACATGGCGAGTTCCTCGGCCCAGACCGCAGCCAAGTGCGACAGAAGGCCCAGCACCCAAGGGAAACGCGACACCTGTGCCGGAGGAGATGGAAGAACTCGGGGAACGGACGATGAACATTACGGTCAAAACGTGTATTAAGGGTGGGTGGTAAGGACGCAAGAGCCTTGGAGGCCGCTGGAGGAGATGGAAGAACTCGGGGGACGGACGATGAACATTACGGTCAAAACGTGTATCAAGGGTGGGTGGTAAGGACGCAAGACCCTTGGAGGCCGCTGGAGGAGATGGAATAACTGGGGGAACGGACGATGAACATTACAGCTAAAACGTGCATTAAGGGTGGGTGGTAAGGGCGCAAGACCCTTGGAGGCCGAAGCGGGGACTCTTGGGGCGGCGGGCGACCAGTGAAAACGGCAGAGGACAGGCCGCAGGTGCAAGGACACAAGGGCAGCCTAGGTAAAGGCGCGCGTCCTTACTAGGCGCGTTGACTGTATGGTCCGAAGTGCTGTGATACCTCAAGGTCTTGGCGAGACACGTGTGGACACTTTTAGCCCACCCACCGTGGTACTCAGCCTTGTGAAGGTGGTTATGCTGCTGATGCAAGCTGCTTCAAACGTGCGTACGTCTCACGCCAGGCCTAATTAGGGGAACGAAGAATGGCATAAACATAAACATTCGGAGGTCCGCGCGGACCTCTCGGATCCGCGCTGGACCCCCCTGGCGGCGCCTCCGGCGCCGCCCCTGGCGCGCTCCGCGCGGCAGGGGGGGGGGTCCAGCGCCGATCCGCGCGGACCTCCGCGCTCGTACGTTTATGCCTTCTTCGTTCCCCGATGCCAGGAGCTCTCGGCAAGCACCGGGCGCGGACACGATCCGTCGGGGGCGTCCGCGGGAGAGGGGGGCACCCAGGAGAGGGGGGGGGGGGTCCGCACGGGAGGGCCCGAGGCGCGTGCACGTCCCAGGGGGCCAAGGGACGTATGGAACCAGCAAGAGGGGCCATGCTCCCCCTCCTCCTCCTCCTCCTCCTCCTCCTCCTGCTCCTCCTCCTCCTCCTCCTCCTCGTCCTCGTCCTCCTCCTCCTCGTCCTCTTCCTCCTCCTCCCAAATCGTGACGTCATGGCACTGACCGCTCCCGCATCCCTACAACCATCGTGCTGCCGCCAGGAGCGCGAAACGAGGCACGGGCCCCCCCCCTGCCGGCCACAGGGGCGCCTCTGGGTGCGCCGGGGGCGATGCGGGCACAGCCAGGGGAGGGCCGGAGGATCAGCGGGCCCCCTCCGATGCCAAGCTGCTCCTCATTCAAGGGGCCCAGGGACGCACACGCACCCACACACACACACATACACACACACACACACACACACGCGCACACGCACACGCACACGCACACGCACACGCACACTCACGCACGCACGCACGCACGCACGCACCCAGGCACCCACGCACGCACACGCACACGCACACGCACACGCACACGCGCACGCGCACGCGCACGCGCACGCGCACGAACACGCACACGCACACGCACACGCACACGCACACGCACACGCACACGCAAATGCACACGCACACGCACACGCACACGCACACGCAACAACCGACAGCCAATCACACGCACACGCAGCACAGCAGCACGCACACCACGCGATTCCAGAACGCACAGAGATCGCACGCCCTCCGCACACGCACACGCACACGCACGCGACACGCACACGCACGCGCACGCGCACGCGCACGCGCACGCGCACGAGCACGCGCACGAGCACGCGCACGCGCACGCGCACGCGCAACAAAAGGACAAGATACTGCGCACGTGCGGCACGCGCACGCGCACACGCAACGCACACGCACACGCACAGACATACACACACACATTCACAACACACACACACCGCGCACACACACACACACACACAAGCAGAAAGTAAACATGCAACACACGCACGCACGCACGCACGCACGCACGCACGCACGCACGCACGCACGCACGCACGCACGCACGCACGCCCGCACGCACGCACGCACGCACGCACGCACGCACGCACGCACGCACGCTCGCACGCACGCACGCACGCACGCACGCACGCACGCACGCACGCACGCACACAGACACACAGACACACACACAATACTAATATTAGTACTACTAATAATAATACTAATATTAATAATAATACGAATAATAAGACTACTACTAATAATAACAATGTGTATATAAATATAGCAAAAATACTCACAAATCCCAGAATACCCCATATTTTGCCATATTTTCTGGGCTTTCGTCTCCCCCCCCAACTTCCTATATTTTCCGAATATTTTCCTGGGAGGGTCGACGATTTATTGTGCCTGTGTGTTTCTTTCCCTCCCGACTCACGTCAGCGCCTCGACTGTACCTCCGCACGGTCGGTCGGCGGCACGCAAGCAGGAGTCTGGACAAGAGCGACCCTGCGTGCGCGGAGGAAGTTAGGAGGCAACTACTGGGAGGTTTTCTGTCGGAAAGTTTGAGGAGGATTAAGCCCCATGTGGGAGCTACTACGCCGCCGGAGTGGGCCTCGGATTGAGCAGGATTCAGCCGGATCAAGCGGGATCAAGCAGGATTAAGCGGGATTACGGACCAGTGCAAAACCAGAATTTGACCTCCCAGGAGTTGCATCCCAAAGGAACGGGGCGCAGAGTGGTCAATTCCAATGTTCTTGTTGCTCCGTCGGTAGCGGGGCGGGGCGATCCACTCCAGCGTGGCAGCGACGCAGTGGCACTGCAAAGCAAGTTGGCCAGCATGCAGGAGGAGGGAAAAAGTGAAGGGGCCCTGGGACACACAAATAACTACACACACAAATGCAATGATTCCCCATATTTTCCAATATTTTCTGGGTTTCTGTCTTCCCCCCCACTTCCCATATTTTCCCATATTTTCCTGGGGATCGACGATCAATTCTGTCTGTGTGTTTTTTCCCTCCTGAGGCAAGTTGGCCAGCATGCGGGAGGAGGGACAAAAGGAAGGGACGGGCGGCCGCAGAGAAGGAGGGGAGGGCAAGCGCTCGGAGGCGGAAGCCTTCCAACGTGAGCAGCCGGGGCGGCCCGCGGGCGGCGGGGACGGCGTCACGGCCAGATCTATGGACGCCCGAAATGGGCACGGAAAGGATGGGCACAATGCCCAACAACAAGTGTTGTCCCAAACCAACAGCGGCCGCTGTTGGGCAGGCGGCCTTCTGTCTCGAATGGACACAGGCCGCGGCGGCGCGAACAGCGAATCCGGTTCCAAATGAACAGGAACTGCTGCTGGGCAGTGTACCCATTCTTTCCGTGCCCATTTCGGGCGTCCAGAAGATTCAAACACGCAAGCAGCCACTGTCGCATCGCGCTCAGCGATCGGGGGGACCCCCAGTGAGCCGCACCAAAGTAAGGAAACGAACTCTATACACCGACGCTTCTTCCCGCCCCGCACTGACATGCGCACGGGAAAGCGGATCCTGGTGTATGCGGATTCTGGTGTATACACTTTTTGTTGTTCCCCCGGGACATCGGGGAAAAAATAAATACACCACACCACCCCGACGTCGTCCCCGACACTCAAAAAGTCCTGGGATTGAGAAACAGCCCGCCACTGGTACAGTCGGGGCGTTGACCTAAGGAACGATAAATAAGGAACGAGGCCCCTTTTTCCCATAAGTTAAACTCCGATGTTCTATGGAACACCTGGGGAAAGCCCAAGGAGCGCTGTAAAGCAACTAAGGCACACGGAGCCCCTCCCAAACGAAAAGGGTTCCTTCTTCAGCGGCCCGACTGTAACGTATATGTTCCAGCTTCCGACAGAGGTCCCTCCAGCGAAGGGTCATCCTTTACCCCGTGGTCGAGTCCGCGCCTGCGGCGCGGATCGTGCCGAGACGCCGGGGCCGAGCGCCCAGCCGGCGAGACCCGGCAGGGGCCCGCGCGCTCCGTGCGGGGCGGCGCGCGGAGGGGTGAGCGCGGTGAGCCCGCGGGGCCGTCGGGACCGGACGGCGGGCCCCAGGCCCGGCCCCGAAGCCTTGGAGGCCAGGAAGCGCTGCACTGGGTGGGGGGGAGCGCATGCGGGCGGTGGCGCTGGGACCTTCACTGGAGCTCCCCATGGGGCCACGAAGCGCCGTACTGGGTGGGGGGGGGGGCCATGCGGGCGGTAGCGCTGGGGCCGTCGGTGGAGCTCCCCATGGGGCCACGAAGCGCTGTACTGCGTGGGTGGGACGCCTGGAGCTTGGCACCACCGCCGGGGGACAACGGATGAGCGACGGAACGAAGCGGGTCCCACGCGAGATGGCATAGCGACCTTGCGACAGGGGAAGTGAGGAGGAGGAGGAGGAGGAGGAGGAGGAGGAGGAGGAGGAGG
>CAUYUJ010022695.1:0-2500 GCA_963575745.1 Prorocentrum cordatum
ATTGATTTTTTCCCTAACAGAAATAATTCGCTGAGCAATTAATGCTGTAGCTGTACTGTAGGGTGCTACAGTAAATAATTCGCTGAGCAATTAATGCTGTAGCTGTAGCTGTAGCTGTAGCTGCGACGAAGCTTTCGCGCGGCGTTTTTTTCTGTTTTTGCGACGCCGGGAGGTCTGGGCCAGGAAGGAAAAAGGAGTTAGAAAGGAATTTGATAAGGGATTTCAGAAGTTAGAAAGGAATTCAGTTTTTTTGCGTTAAATTTGTTTTTTTTACGACGCCAGGAGGTCTGGGCCGGGGAAGAAAAAGGAGTTAGAAAGGAACTTGATCAGGAATTTCAAGAGTTAGAAAGGAATTTCGTTGTTGGGGCCGTTTTTTTTTTTTTTTTTTTTCTTTCTTTTTTTCGTTCATTCTTTTTTGAACCAAAATAATAATAATAATAATATAAAAAAACAACGTCGAGATGTCTGGGCCAGGAAGGAACAAAGGAGTTAGAAAGGAAATTGATAAGGAATTTCCAGTGTTAGAAGGGAATTTCGTTTTGGATGTTGTTTTTAAACAAAAGAGAAACGACGCCGGGAGGTCTGGGCCAGGAAGGAAAAAGGAGTTAGAAATGAATTTGATAAGGAATTTCAAGAGTTAGAAAGGAATTTCGTTTTTGGTGGTGGTTTTTTGTTTTGTTTTTTACGACGCCGAGAGGTCTGGGCCAGGAAGGAAAAAGGAGTTAGAAAGGAATTTAATAAGGAATTTCAAGAGTTAGAAAGGAATTTCGTTTTTTGGAAATTGCTTTTTTTGTTTTGTTTTGTTTACGACGCCGAGAGATCTGGGCCAGGAAAGAAAAAGGAGTTAGAAAGGAATTTAATAAGGAATATCAAGAGTTAGAAAGGAAATTCGTTTTTTTGGATTATTTTTGTTTTGTTTTTTTAAACGACACCGAGAGGTCTGGGCCAGGAAGGAAAAAGGAGTTAGAAAGGAATTTAATAAGGAATTTCAAGAGTTAGAAAGAAATTCATGTTTGGTGGCTGTTTTTTGTTTTGTTTTTTTTACGACGCCGGGAGGTCAGGGCCAGGAAGGAAAAAAGGAGTTAGAAAGGAATTTAATAAGGAATATCAAGAGTTAGAAAGGAATTTCGCTTTTTTGGGTAATTTTTTGTTTCATTTTTAACAACGCCGAGAGGTTTGGGCCAGGCAGGAAAAAGGAGTTAGAAAGGAATTCAATAAAGGAATTTCAAGAGTTAGAAAGGAATTTCGTTTTTGGTGGTGGTTTTTCGTTTTGTTTTTTTTACGCGCCGAGAGGTCTGGGCCAGGAAGGAAAAGGAATTAGAAAGGAATTTAATCAGGATTTCCCAGAGTTAGAAAGGAATTTCGTTTTTTGGGGTTGTTTCTTGGTTTTGTCTTTTTACGACGCCGAGAGGTCTGGGCCGGGAAGGAAAAATGAATTAGAAGGGAATTTAATAAGGAATTTCAAGAGTTAGAAAGGAATATCGTTTTTTTGGGCTGTTTTCTGTTTTTTTTACGCGCCGAGAGGTCTGGGCCAGGAAAGGAAAAAGGAGTTAGAAAGGAATTTAATAAGGAATTTCCAGAGTTAAAAAGAAAGTTCGTTTTTGGCGTTGTTTGTTTGTTCTGCTTTTTTCACGACGCCGAGAGGTCTGGGCCAGGAAGGAAAAAGGAGTTAGAAAGGAATTTAATAAGGAATTTCAAGAGTTAGGAAGGAATTTAGTTTTTGGTAGTTGTTTTTTGTTTTGTTATTTTTCACGACGCCGAGAGGTCTGGGGCAGGAAGGAAAAAGGGGTTAGAAAGGAACTTAATAAGGAATTTCAAAAGTTAGAAAGGAATTTCCTTTTTTGGGGCTGTTTTTTGTTTTGTTTTTTCACGGCGCCGACAGGTCTGGGCCAGGAAGGAAAAAGGAGTTAACAAGGAATTTAATAAGGAATTTCAAGAGTTAGAAATGAATTTCGTTTTGGTGGTTGGCCTGTTTTGTTTTTTACGACGCCGAGAAGTCTGGGCCAGGAAGGAAAAAAAGGAGTTAGAAAGGAATTTAATAAGGAATAACAAGAGTTAGAAAGGAATTTCGTTTTTCGGGGTTGTTTTTTGTTTTGTTTTTCTACGGCGCCGGGAGGTCTGGGGCAGGAAAGAAACATGAGTTAGAAAAGAAATTAATAAGGCATTTCAAGAGTTAGAAAGGAATTTCGTTGTTTGGGGTTGTTTTTTGTTTTGTTTTTTTACAGCGCCGAGAGGTTTCGGCCAGGAAGGAAAAAAGGAGTTAGAAAGGAATTTAATAAGGAATTTCAAGATTTAGAAAGGAATTTGGTTTTTTGGGGGTCTGTGTTTTGTTTTGTTTTTTTTTTTGCGACGCCGAGAGGTCAGGGCCAGGACGGAAAAAGGAGTTAGAAAGGAATGTAATAAGGAATTTCCAGAGTTAAAAAGGAATTTCGTTTTTTGGGGTTGTTTCTTGGTTTTGTCTTTTTACGACGCCGGGGGGTTTGGGCCAGGAAGGAAAAAG
>CAUYUJ010022695.1:5000-32500 GCA_963575745.1 Prorocentrum cordatum
ATAGGACTACGGAACGTGTGAGGGGTGTGCCGAGATGGGTGCCAATGGGGCATTCGGCGAAGCTCCCTATGGGGACATGAAACACGCGCGGAAGCGGAAGCGCGGGTCGGCACTGGGGCCTCCAGTGGAGCTCCCTATGGGTCCCCGAAACATGATGCTGCTGCGGGGGGGGGGCCGGGATGGGTGGCGGAGACGCATGTAAGCGCCGCTACTGGGGCCTTCGGTGGAGCTTCCTATGGGGCCACGAAGCGCGTGAGGGGTGTACTGGGATGTGTGGCGGGGACGCATGTGGGCGCCGCCACTGGGGCCTTCGGTGCAGCTCCCTATGGGGCCACGAAACGTGTGAGGGGTGTGCCGAATTGGGTGCGGGTGGTGACGCATGCGGGCGGTGCCACTGGGGCCTTCGGTGGAGCTCCCTATGGGGCCACAAAACCTGTTGTTGTGAGGGGCGTGCCGGGATGGGTGGCGGGGACGCATGTGAGCGCGGCCGCTGGGGCCTTCGGTGGAGCTCCCTATGGGGCCACGAAACGTGTGAGGGGTGCGCCGAAATGATGTGTGTGTACGTATCGCATGTGAGCGCCGTCACCGGGGCCTCCGGTGGATTATGGTGGGGGCACGAAACCATCAGGGATGTGGGCCGAATGGTCGTGCGGGAGGGACGCATGCAGCCATGTGAGCGCCGCCACCGGGCGCAGCGCTGGAGTCCCTATATGGGGCCCTCTGGGTGTGAGGGGTGTGCCGAATTGGGTGTGCGGGACGCATGCGGGCGGCAGCACTGGGGCCTTCGGTGGGGCTTCCTATGGGGCCACGAAACGTGTGAGGGGTGTGCCGAATTGGGTGTGCGGGACGCATGCGGGCGGCAGCACTGGGGCCTTCGGTGGGGCTCCCTATGGGGCCACGAAACGTGTGAGGGGTGTGCCGAATTGGGTGTGCGGGAAGCATGCGGGCGGCAGCACTGGGGCCTTCGGTGGGGCTCCCTATGGGGCCACGAAACGTGTGAGGGGTGTGCCGAATTGGAAGGGGGGGCCTTCTCTATGGGGCCACGAAAACGTGTGAGGGGTGTCTGTGCCGAATTAATTTGGGTTGTGGGTGGGACGCCTGCGGAGAGCCAAGCACTGGGGCCTTCGGCGGAGCTCCTATGGGGCCACGAAACGTGTGAGGGGTGTGCCGACTTGGATGTGGGTGACGCATGCAGGCGGCAGCACTGGGGCCTTCGGCGGAGCTCCCTATGCTCTTTATGGGCCACGAGCGTGTGAAGGGGAATTGTGCCGAATTGGGATGTGAGGGACGCCTGCTGGGAGGCAGCACTCGGGCCTTGGTGGAGTTCCCTATGGACGCACGAAACGTGTGAGGGGTGGGCCCTGTGCGAAATGGTTGTGGGTGACGCATGCGGCGCGCCTGCCACTGAGGGCTCTTCGGACGTCGCTCCCTATGGAGCCACGAAAACGTGTGGGGGTGTGCCGAAATGGGTGTGTGGGGGGGAACGCATGCGGGGCGGGCACTGGGGCCTTCTGCGGAGGCTTCCATGATTATCCAGCCACGAAAACGTGTGAGGGGTGTGCCGAAAATGGGTGGGGTTGGAACGACGCATGCGGGCGGCGGGGCACTGGGGCCTTCGGCGGAGCTCCCTATGGAGCCACGAAACGTGTGAGGGGTGTGCCGAAATGGGTGTGGGTGACGCATGCGGGCGCGGGAACTGGGGCCTTCGGTGGAGCTCCCTATGGAGCCACGAATCGTGTGAGGGGTGTGCCGAAATGGGTGTGGGTGACGCATGCGGGCGCGGGCACTGGGGCCTTCGGTGGAGCTCCCTATGGAGCCACGAAACGTTGTGAGGGGTGTGCCGAAATGGGTGTGGGTGACGCATGCGGGCGCGGGCACTGGGGCCTTCGGTGGAGCTCCCTATGGAGCCACGAAACGTGTGAGGGGTGTGCCGAAATGTGTGTGGGTGACGCATGCGGGCGCGGGCACTGGGGCCTTCGGTGGAGCTCCCTATGGAGCCACGAAACGTGTGAGGGGTGTGCCGAAATGGGTGTGGGTGACGCATGCGGGCGCGGGCACTGGGGCCTTCGGTGGAGCTCCCTATGGAGCCACGAAACGTGTGAGGGGTGTGCCGAAATGGGTGTGGGTGACGCATGCGGGCGCGGGCACTGGGGCCTTCGGTGGAGCTCCCTATGGAGCCACGAAACGTGTGAGGGGTGTGCCGAAATGGGTGTGGGTGACGCATGCGGCGCGGGCACTGGGGCCTTCGGTGGAGCTCCCTATGGAGCCACGAAGCGTGTGAGGGGTGTGCCGAAATGGGTGTGGGTGACGCATGCGGGCGCGGGCACTGGGGCCTTCGGTGGAGCTCCCTATGGAGCCACGAAACGTGTGAGGGGTGTGCCGAATTGGGTGTGGGTGACGCATGCGGGCGCGGGCACTGGGGCCTTCGG
Organism: Prorocentrum cordatum; assembly: GCA_963575745.1. Classification (NCBI taxonomy): domain Eukaryota; class Dinophyceae; order Prorocentrales; family Prorocentraceae; genus Prorocentrum; species Prorocentrum cordatum. The sequence goes on from CAUYUJ010022695.1 coordinate 7,430, forward strand.
TGGAGCTCCCTATGGGGCCACGAAACGGTGTACTGGGTGGGTGAAGAGGAGAGGAGGAGAGGAGAGGAGGAGAGGAGAGGAGAGGAGAGAAGAGGAGAGGAGAGAGGAGAGGAATGATGATGATAATGATGATGATAATGATGATGATGACGATGATGATGATGATGATGATGATGATGATGATGATGATGATGATGATGATGATGATGATGATGATGATGACGATGAGGATGATAGGAGGGGAGAGGAGGCGGAGGAGGAGAGGAGGAGGAAGGAGACGCGGGGCACCGTCTCTTCAAAACGAGGACCCAACACCACAGGATGGTTGGGAATCAACAATAGTTCGCCGGCCCAACGGGCCAGAGGCATGCTAAGATCTCCGGCAACCACTTAACAATATTTCTAGCTCGCGCGCGCGCAGGGCGGCCCCTGGGGGCCCCCGGACGAAAAGTACCCCGGCCGATCCCCGGCCGATCCCCAGGGGGAGGCTATTTTTCGCCACCCCTCAGGAGGATCGTGGCCTCCGAGGGGGGGGCTGAAAACGACTACCCCCCCTCCCGCTCCAAGAGGCCCCCAAGAGCCCCCCAGGAAGCCCCAGGGGAGCCCAATACGCCGCCAAGGAGCCCCAAGACGCTCCCAAGAAGCCCCCAAGACGGCCCCAAGAGGCCCCAAATAGCGCTCCAGGGCCGGCGGAATGAGCGAAGCGATTAAATAAGGAACGAGGCCCCTTTTTCCAATAGCTTCGATTTCCCATGGAAGCCCTCTGGAAAACCTGGAAGCAAACTTTGCAACACTCAAGGATCACCGAGCCCATCGAAAACGAAAAGGGTTCCTTCTCAGGCGCCTCGACTGTACATCAACGTGCACCGAATGCTGGGAAAAGGCAAGAAACTACTCACAAGCTTGAACCAAGTATGAAGCTTTACAGCGTGCACGTCAAACCTCGGATACCTGAAGGGGCTTCGCGAGAAACCTCGAAAGGAACTTGGAACGAATAGCACTGCGAGCTCGCCCGTTGAAACGTGAGGTAGCGTTGATCCTGCAGCATGGAATGCTGTCATATACCTCATTCCAAAACTTACACGACGTTTGGCTGAGGTTGTCAAGTATACCTTTAATGAATATGCACTCGCTATCATTCCATCCATGCGACACCGATATGAAAGACACGCAGCTGCCGACCGTGTGATCATTGTGGCATCTCTGGCGCTCTGTCCCGAAATCGGCTCGGGTCAACCGGGGGTTGGGGAGCCGGGCTGTTGGCGCCAGGCCCTGTTCCGTGTTCCCGCTCGTCGTCACAGGCTGGGGCGCCCCCCCGAGTAGCAGAGAGGAGAGTGCGGCGCCCCCCCGAGTAGCAGAGGAGGAGAGTCCCAGGAGGGGGGGGACGATCAGCTTCTCAGCGGCCACGAGCGGGCGCCCAGGGGCCGACGTACCCCCCCCCCCCTATCTTGAAGCTGCGCACAGAGGGGAGGGGAGGGACGGGGCAGGGCACCTCTTGAAGAGGAGGCCGCTCCTCGGAAGGCACCACATCTATAGATTGGGCCCGCGCCGTCCACGAGGCACGCGTGCCTCCGAGAACAGCCTCCCCCTCCCCCAGCGCCCCCTTCCTGCGCGCGGCTGACTGAGCCCATCTCCCACCCCCCCGAGTGGCGCCCTGCCCCGGAACCTGTGGCCCTGGCCTGCGGGCCACGCGCCCGGGGCTCCCTGGCTGCCGCTCGGGAACATCGCCGGGATCCCCAGAGCTCTCTCTCGGCGAGGCGCAGCGGGAGGGCATCCCAAGGCTGACGCCGCCGAGCACCGACGTCGTTCGTGTCGTCGTCGTCGTCGTCGTCGTCGTCGTCGTCGTCGTCGTCGTCGTCGTCGTCCTCGTCCTCGTCCTCGTCCTCGTCGTCGTCGTCGTCCTCGTCCTCGTCCTCGTCGTCGTCGTCGTCGTCGTCGTCGTCGTCGTCGTCGTCGTCGTCGTCGTCGTCTGTCGTCATTGTCGTCGTCCTGATCGTCTTCCCTCCTCCCGGATCGTCGTCGTCGTCGTCGGCGGCGGCTTTCCCCGGGGGCGCCTCGGCACCGCGCCCGGCGGGCCAGCCGCCGCCCCCCTCGTCCTCCAGCCGCCCCCCCCCCGTTTCTTCTCCTCCCGCCCCACCCCTCTCCGCGCCCGCCCCCTATGTACCTCTGCATCTACATCTGCGCATATCTGAAATTATGCACACACATATATATATATATATATATATATATATTCATCGATCGATATTGAACAATGTTCGACCGTCCCAGCATTCATATGGGCCTACCACGAGATGGTCTTAGAACTCGAAAATGTTCTAAGAACAACAACAGTATTCTTAGAGCACAAACCAGATGTGCTAAAACAAGACAGTCCCAGTCAGACACGTTCGAAGAGCATTTCGTGGCAACCACAAACAGGTTCTTAGAACACCGCTTGGCAAACCCAGCCGGCACGCCAGGACGCTTCGCCACTGCTTGACGATCTATCGGTATCTAGCCAGAGGTACGAGATAAAAAAGTGCTTCTACCAATATACCTCCACCGGTGGTGCGGTGCGCAGCGAAGACACGCAATTTAGTCGTTCGTCCTCGCCCTGGCCCTCGACGGCACGCAGGCGGCGTCCCCCCGCCGGGGGGGGCGCCTCGGCGCCGCGCCCCGCGGCCCAACCGCCGCCGCCCTCGGAGCCACGCCCGCCGTGCCAGCCGGCGCCGCCGCCAGACCTCTCCGGGGCGACTTTTGGCGGCGCGCACATGTTTCTTTGGGAGAAAAAAAAAAGGAGCAGAAACAAAAAACACACACACACACACACACACACACACACACACACACGCGCGTTCCTGCAGCCGTCGCGGATCCATACGCCGGCGCGGACTACGCCAGCGCCCGACCCCCGGCCGCTGCGGCTCAGCGCTGCTGCCCGCGGCAAGGCGCGCCGCGCTGGGCCCTCGTGCCGACGGAGTGGAGGGGCGGTCTTTCACAGGGTCGCGGGGCAAGGGCCCAGACCTCGCGTGGTCGGCTTTGCGAGACAACCACGATGTCGGAGTGCTGGGGGTTTCGGGGGGGCCCTGGGAAGGCCTTCGTCGAGAGTCTGCGGAGGCATGTGGGTTCCCCTCGACGTTCTGGTCAGGACAGGGACCGGGTGACGGTTTCTGGCCCCCCAAGGCCAGATCGCCATGATGGAAGGTTGGCGGCGCGCACAAGGGGCTGCTGCTTTAGAGGCGCCGGCCATACATCTACATAGATAAGGCCCGCGCCTTCTGGGAAGCAGGGGTGTTTCTAAGAAGCCTTGCCCCCGCCCCTCCACCCCCACTGCGCGTGGCCGAATCTTGCGCGGGCCCGCGGGGCGGTTCGGTTCAGCCCCCCCCCTGACCACCTCGTGGTAGGGCTTCGGACTGCGCACGGCTGGCCACCCATGGGGGGGGGGGGGGCGTTGTGGAAATCGAGCTCGAGCTGCGACGTTTTTTGAAATCTGTTCGTCGGCTTTCCAGCCTCTGGGTGCCTCCTAGCGGCTGCGCCTTGCCGAGGGCGTTCCAGGGGTGTCCAGATCGTCTCGAACGGCCGCCGGAGAGCCGAACTACGACCCGAGATCCAGAGGGCAGGGAACCGTGCAACATAAACTTTCCCGCCGTCGGGGACGCTGGCCCCAGGGCGGCTGGAAAGTCTGAACCCCTGCGGTGGCATGTCGGGGTGTAAACTTACCAACCGTCGTGGGCCAAGCGTCCTCGGCAGCGGGAGATCTACGTAGCACCCCGAAATTGCGCATAAGAGTGAGGGGGCGGGCGTCGTCGAGCCGGCGGACCTCGTGGCCCCCACATTCCCTGTCGATGGCGCTCTCCTCCTCCTCGTCCTCCTCCTCCTCCTCATCGTCGTCGTCCTCGTCCTCATCGTCATCGTCATCGTCATCCTCCTCCTCCATCTCGTCCTCCTCCTCCTCTTCTTCCTCGTCCTCCCTCTCCCCCCCTCGTCCTTTCATCATCGTCCTCCCATTTTCGTCCTCCCCCTCATCGGCCTCCACCATCGTCCTCCCATTGTCGTCCACCATCATCATCATCATCATCATCATCATCATCATCATCATCATCATCATAATCATCATCATCATCATCATCAGCATCATCATCAGCATCAGCAGCATCATCATCATCATCATCATCATCATCATCAGCATCATCATCATCATCATCATCATCATCATCATCATCATCATCATCATCATCATCATCATCATCATCATCATCATCATCATCATCATCCCCCTCCTCCCCCCTCGTCCTCCTCCTCCCCCCTCCTCCCCCTCCTCCCCCTCCTCGTCCTCCTGCTCCTCCTCCTTTTCTTCTCCACATTCTCCTTACATCCTCTCTTCTTCCGCGTTCTCCTCGTCCCCTGTTTACTCCTCCTGCCTCCCCCTCCTTTCCCAAGATAACTGCAACGCAATCCTTTTTTCCACTTTATGCTCCCCGCCTTCTCTGATCAAGGCAACTCGCCAGGGCAGAGTTGCTGGACGGGCTGGTGTGGATGCGCGGGGCTTGAAGAGGTCCTTGCGGGCTCAGACGGCATGCAAAAATCCGCCGCCGCGCTTGTGCGGCATTGGTTTGTTCAGTGAACGTGGTTTAGGTCGCGGGTGGGTCGCGGGCTCTCCACCTCCACCTGGAAGGAATGCAAAAGCAGCCCGCCGCAGGCGCCAAAAAAATTGGTTTGTACACTGAACGTGGTTTGGGTCGCGGGTGGGCCGCGGGTTCTCCACCGGGAACGAATGCAAAAGATGCCCGCCGCAGGCGCCGAAAAATGTGGTTTGTACCCTGAACGTGGTTTGGGTCGCGGGTTGGTCGCGAGTTGGTCACGGGGTGGGTCGCGGGCTCTCCACCTGGAAGGAATGCAAAAAAAACCCGCCGCAAGGCGCCGAAAATTGTGGTTTGTACCTTGAACGTGGTTTGGGTCGGGGTGGGTCGCGGGTGGGTCGCGGGGTAGGTCGCGGGTGGGTCGCGGGTGGGTCGCGGGTGTGGGTCGCGGGTGGGTCGCGGGTGGGTCGCGGGGTGGGCGCGGGGGGGGGTCGCGGGGTGGGTCGCGGGTGGGTGGGTCGCGGGGTGGGTCGCGGGTGGGTCGCGGGTGGGTCGCGGGTGGGTCGCGGGGTGGGTCGCGGGGTGGGTCGCGGGTGGGTCGCGGGGCGGGTTGCGGGTGGGACGACGACAACAAACAACAACAAACAACAACGAGAATCCGCACCGCGGAATTCCACTTCAGCCACGCACCCAAGGACAGTGAATGACCGTTCGGCCCCCTCACTCTGATATTTTACCGTCTTTCGCCCGCTAGAAATACTAATCCGGCTGGCCTCAACAGCCAGCTGACCCCAACAGGCCCCCCCGAATAGCCGAGGGCGATCTCAACACTGCGCCGCCCCAACGGTGCCTCTGGGGCGTTCCGCGCCAAAGGATTGAGGTGTTGAGACCGCCCCAGACTGATAGGAGGGCCTGTTGAGGTCAGCTGGGACTACTCGCCGGGCATGATGAGGCCAGCGGGTACTTGACCCCAGATGAAAGGGTCTGACGCAGACGGGTCCGCGGGGAGAGGTGCGATACAAGTTGCAGTAGTTGGTGCCTGGATACACTGCTTGCGCGCCGGGTGCAAAATATGCGCGTGGATGAAATCGTACATCCTTTTTCATTACATGCGATACTCCTTGGCCCTGCAATCGCGCGCGCACACCCCCGCAATTGCTGCTATTGCACGCGCCAACACACGCGCACACATACCCCCACACACACACACACACACACACATACTTCATGAACGAGTGGACCCCTCAACGCCGACCCATTTGCGACAGACCCACTACTCAGGCTTCGAACCTGAACCGACGCACGCGCGCCCCAAACCCAGACCTGTAGGACGTGCCTGGTCTGAACAGAACCTGGACTCACATCGGAGAAAGGGCAATCGCGAAAATAGAAAGAGAAATAAACACCATAAACATAAACTTTGGGCGCTGCGCGCGGATTTCTTGGATCCGCGCTGGAACGCGGAGCGCGCCAGGAGCGGCGTTGGCGGCGCCGCCAGGGGGGCCCAGCGCGGATCCAAGAAATCCGCGCGGAGCGCCTGAAGTTTCTGCTTACGGCGCTTTTCTGCTTCGAACATCGGAGAAGGGCCAGTAGCGACAACGCGGGCCCTCCCGCCCAACCCAAATCTGGTCAAAATCGTTCCCCGGGGCCCTTGCCCGGATCCACCTCTGACCTCTTCCCTCAAGGCGGATGTGGCGGCCGTGGCAGCAGGAGGCCTGCCTCCAGGAGGCCCCCCGACGAGCGCGAAAAAAAACGCGAGGGAGGGCCGCCGCTGGCCTCGACTGGCACCGCTCCGACCCAAGGCTCCGATGCTGCGTCCTGACAACTGAAGGACAGCAGTATACACAGGACCTCTTGGGAACCCCTCTGAAGCTGTGCGAGGGAAGGGTCGACCGAAAGGCCGAAGCCCGCCCGAGAATCCGTCGGTGTAGGCGGCAAAAGATGAGCGACGGGAAGGGCGATGATGAAGGCTCTACCCTCTCCACGGGTCCTTCAGTCAGCATGCGTTAACCTATACCTGCGAGCAGAAAAGGGACAGCGGCACAGCAAAGGGAAGGAAAGGCAGGGGGTCCACTCACAGGGGCCTCTGGAGCCCCTGCCGTCCAGGCGGCGAGGTCGGCGGCGCGCGCCGCCGCCGGCGCCGTCGGCAGGGCCCGTCGGCAGGCGCCGTCGGCAGGCATTGTCTTTCGCCGTCGCCGCCGCCCGCGTCGTCGGCGGCGTCGTGGAAACCGCCGTCGGCGTCAGGGCGGCTCGTGATCGGCTCGCCGTCGGCGCGTCGCCGTCCTCGTCGCCGCAGCTCGTCGTCGCCGTGTGGGCGCCGCCGTGGGCGGGTCTTGTCACCGCGTGGCGCGTGGCGCGTGGCGCGTGAGCTCGCCGCCCGCGCCCAAGCCTCGCCTCGTCGTCGCCTTTGCCTCTGCTGCTGCCGCTGCTGTTCCGCCTGGGCCTCGCGCCGCCAGCGCCCTGCGCAGAGGGGGAAGCTGCACTAGCAGAAGCTGTCGGAGGCTCGCGCGGGCCTCTGGGGAGCGCGTGCCCGTGCAACCCTGGTCTCGGCTTCGGCCTCGGCCTCGGCGGCCGCCGCGACCTCCGCCTCGGCCTCGGCTTCGGCGGCCACCGCGACCGCCGCCGCCGCGGCCTCGGCCTCGGCGGCCGCCGCGGCCGCCGCCTCGGCCTCGGCTTCGGCGGCCACCGCGACCGCCGCCGCCGCGGCCTCGGCTTCGGCGGCCACCGCGACCGCCGCCGCCGCGGCCTCGGCCTCGGCGGCCGCCGCGGCCGCCGCCGCCGCGGCCTTGGCGGTGGCCGCGCGGCGGGTGCAGGTCGAGGGTCTGCGGGCCCCCGGTGCTCGCGCGCGTGCTCGGGCGGCGGCCGCCGGCCCAGGCCGTCGAGGGCGGAAGCGGGGGTGGAGACGGCGACGGAGAAGGAGGAGGGGAAGGAGGAGGGGATGGAGGAAGGGGGGGAGGAGGACGAGGAGGAGGAGGAGGAGGAGGAGGAGGAGGAGGAGGAGGAGGGGGAGGAGAGGAGGACTCGAGGACTCGAGGACTCGAGGACTCGAGGCCGATGCGCACAGGTCGGTGACTAGCGGGCAGGCCAGAGGAGGAGGAGGAGGAGGAGGAGGAGGAGGAGGAGGAGGAAGAGGAGGAGGAGGGGGCGGAAGAGGAGGAGGAGGAGGAGGAGGAGAGAGGAGGAGGAAAAGGAGGAGGAGGAGGGGAAGGGGGAGGAGGAGGAGGAGGAGGAGGAGGAGGAGGAGGAGGAGGAGGAGAGAGGAGGAGGAGGAGGAGGAGGAGGAGGAGGAGGACGACGACGAGGACGAGGAGGAAGAGGAAGAGGAGGAGGAGGAGGAGGAGGAGGAGGAGGAGGAGGAGGGGACGATGGCAAGGAAAACGCCCCAGACAGTGTGTTTCGTTTCAATGTCGTGTCGTTGTCCATCGTCTTGTATTCCGTCCGTCCTTGCTGCAGCACGGAATCGAAACGGAAGCGGGCCAGGGAATCGCCAAAACACCGTTCGAGTCGACCCCTGGGCGAGGGAGGAGAGGGGAGGCAGGGGAGGGGATGGAGGAGAGAACGTCCCCTTCTCCTCGGCCCCTGCAGCCTCTTGCTGCGCATCCCCCCCGTCCTCCCGACCCTGCCTGTGTGAAGCCAGGCAGACCGAGATTGACTGGGACCGCAGCGTCAGAACCCTGAGGCACCGAGGCGCTGACGGCTGCACCGCCCTTCAGACGTAGCCACCCGTCGGAGCCCTACTGCGCCTCCTCCCCCCCTGGACGCTGGGCGCTGGTGGCAGTGAAGACCGTCACGGGGCGTTGCTATCCATCTCCCCCCCCCCCAACGGCCGTTGCCTCCTGGGGGGGGGAGCGAGCACACCAGGAGAGTCTTCCTCTTCCTCATTATCCTCATCCTCCTCCTCCTCCTCCCCCACCTCCTCCTCCTTCTTCGCGGCCTTGTTATAAAGAGGTTCGGACTCGAGGAGCCGGGCCCAGGGGAGTCCGACCTGTAGATCGCATGCACTGTTCATGCAGGCTGACTCCCAGCAGTTGCCCCAAACTGCTGCGCAAGAGCTGACAACTCAGAGCCCAATGTGAGCCCATAATCAGGTTTGGACTATTTGCGATGCCCTCGCCGCTGGTTAGAACAAGAACAATGACGATAACAGTGCCATCATAAGGTCGCAACGGTGCCGGAAAACCAACGAGCCTGGTGTACGTATCACGGTGACTTTCCCATTGGGTTAGGCCAGCGGCACGATCCAGCAGTGCGACGTGGTCTGAGAGAACCGCACGTCACCGTATACGTTTCTCTCGCTCATGGGTGCCCCAGGAGGACGCCAACTGTCCACATGTGCCGATGCTGGCCAAGCCCTTCCCGGGCCCCAAAAGCCCGCGGAGGAGGAATAGGACCTGGGTCGTAGTCTGATCTCACGGCGGCGGCGGCGTTGAGGATAGAGGAACGACGCTTACGCCTAGCACCTCCTGCTGCGAGGCCGTGCCACATACCTCTCGCGATCTGGGAACGCAAACCGAGCGGTATACAACCATGCCCCCCCTTTGCTGAAAAAAGCTCCTCGTCTACACCCAAGGCCGATGAACTTTTCCGGGCTCACCGCTGCCTCTGCAAACATCTGAGAAAGAGGGCGGCCGCCGTTAGGACCGGCCTCTTCTAGCCAAGGGGTGGGTGGGTCGGGAGAGATTGAAGCCAGAGCCCACGGGCGTCGAGGAATCGCTGCAATCGTGGACACCCGCGCCGTCCCTCCCCGGACCTCTCCAAGGGTGCGCCATGACCAGGGTTCCGGGGCGGCTCTGGCCGTGGCGGAGGGGGCCCCCAGAAAGGCCCCCCAAGAACACGAAAACGATGGGAGGGCAACGGCAACGGCATGTTCGAGCTTCAACCACAATCCAATGGGCATAGGTCTCCAAACCCCTCCCAGGGTCCGTCCTGGCTGGTTGTTCAAACTGCGTCCAGGCGTGGCTACGATGACCTCATGAACCGACCACCGAGAATCTCCGAAACGAAGACGGCGGCGTCGAAGCCAACGTTGGTGTGCTTCTCTCCTCTGAAACCACTGCGCGTGCGCAACGTTGGTCCTGCTACCTTTTCCCGAAGCCGAAGTGGTGGCGGGGAAAGGTTTTACCCAATTCGATTACAAGCCGAAGGACCAGCCGCCGTCAGCCTGCCCACCGCCAGCGTGGCTGCCCGACCAGCCGCCTGCCTGGCCACCCGCATGCCTCAGCGGCTTCCCCCATGGCCTGCCAGATCGGGCGCAAGGGTACCCTGCGGCCGATCGATCATCCTGCCTCTCGCCCTGCCCCTCCCCATGCCCCATCCCCTCTCCTCGTTCCACCCCTCCCCCCCCATCTGCACCGAGAGAGCAATGACCGCGGTGGGGCGCTGACAGCCACTGCTGGCCACGAACTGGCGGCAGGCCGAGGGGGGAAGTGTGAGAGGGGGGGTGGGGGGGTGGGGGGGGCAAACCTTCTCAAAAGGCGTCAAGGCTTCTCGGAAGTCACCCGGCCTTCTAAGGCACTCCCTGCGGCTTCGGAGGAGGCTCCGGAGCTTCCCACAAAAGGCAAAAGGCCGTCTGAGCCTTCTGAGCAGGCCCACCCTTCTGTCGTACAGAAGGATCTGCGGAAATGACATCGCACAAAAGCCCCCGCGGTCGCGGGAGCGAGTGGGTGTGCGCGGGTCGCGGGGAACGCGGGGCGCAGGCGTGCACGCGGGTGGGCCGTTGGGCGAGTTGCGGCGGCAGGTCGCGTAGCGGATCGCTGGCAGGGTCGCCGAGCGCAACGCGGGCGGAATAGCACCGACAGGACAGAGAGAGAGAGAGAGGGAGCGAGAGCGAAGGGGGAAAGATGGGGAGAGGGCGAGGGCGAGACAGAGAGACTAGGCAAAGCATACAATTACTCACTGCGTGGAGCTCCCCATATGTGCATCCTTTTTTGAAGGTCGGGTAATATTGTATTTGGGGGTATTAGAATGAGCGTCTAGCCACATGAGCCATATGTGCATATCAAATTGCGGGGTAGTGCGATGGTGAACATATTTCTACGATAGTTGTGATATAAGAGCGCGTCTACGTGAGCGACGAGCACACGCGCGCAAAAGCAGAAAACACGCAAAGATAGGGAGAGCCACTGGGGACACAACGCAAAAACAGAAAACAGGCAAACCGGCGACGACCGGAGCCGTGAAAGCACCCTTGGGGGCTCCCCTTAGGTAGCTGAAACCAGCGCCCCGCCTGAGACATCCTCACAATGTGTTCTCCAAGCGAAGGATGTTGAGACAAACAACAGGCAAACCGCTTTAGACATTCCCACAAAACGGCCGCGAACGGGACCGTGTCATACCCCTTGGCGGCTCCCCTTAGGGGTGCTGAAAGCAGCGCCCCGCCTGAGACATCCTCACAATCTGCTGTGTGTTGAGTAAGTCGGGCAATGAGAAGGTCTGAGTATGAGTAAGTCTGAGTATGAGTGAGTCTCAGCATGAGTAAGTCTGAGTATGAGTAGGTCTGCGTATGAGTAGGTCTGAGTATGAGTAAGTTAATATGATCAGGTCTGAGCACGAGTTAAGTCTGTGTATGAGTAGGTGTGTGTATGAGTAAGTCTAGGTATGAGGAGGAGGAGGAGGAGGAGAAGAGGAAGGAGTAGGAGGCGTCCAAGCAATAACAAGACCCCAATCTTAGTATATGGGGAAGATTTTTGGGGGGCCCCGCGCCGGCACCACGTCGACACGCACATGCGCAGGCACATGCAAGCCACAAGCGCGCGCGCAGCACGACCGCGCGCCACACCACACGCGGGCACACCAACGTGGAACGTGTGTCTCTTCCTTCCGCGAGCGAGCTGTGCCGCTGGGGCCCCGGCGGCGCCGCGGGGCAGCTGCTGCTCGCCGAGGGCGCGGCCTGGCGGCGCGAGCCAGCCCTCCCACAGGCTGCTGCCGCCCTCCTCCTCCTCCTCCTCCTCCTCCTCCTCCTCCTCCTCCTCCTCCTCCTCCTCTCCTCCACCTCCTCCTCGCCTCCTCCTCCTCCTTCTCCTCCTCTGCCTCCTCATCCTAGTCTTCCTCCTCCTCCTCCTCTTCCTTTCTCCTCCTCCTCCTCCTCCTCCTCCTCCCCCTCCTCCTCCTCGCTCTTCCATCCTCGCCGTCTTCTGTTCCCTATCTGTTGCTCGTGTCTTCTGCTGGTGGTGCTGCTGCTGCTACTGCCCAACTTCCCCCCCCCCTTCGCCGAATCGAGTCGACCCGTATCAGAAGGATGCGCAGTAAGGATGCCAGGGCCTTGGAGGGCAATGTTGGCGGTTTTCAGACGAGGCCCGTAGCCATTTTGGCTCAAGACGGAGCTTACCTCCCGTCCCGACTCCAGAGGCTCGAGGCTGAGGTGGAAGGGCCGCCCCTTCCATTGGCCTGGCTGCCTCAGCTAAGCGTTCAGTGAGCACCTGGCGGTGCAACCCTTTCGACCCTCGGCGCTCCGAGGGACACGGTCGCGGGCACAGCGGTGCGGCGGCCTTCATGGATGGTGCAGATGTGGTCCGTGGCCCCAAGACCCCGTTCTGGGGCTGCCAGAGTTGCGGGCTCACCAGCAACTGGGCGTGCAGGCTGCGGTGCCGCTGCGGGGCGAAGGCCCCCGCGTTCGTGCTGCAGCGCGCCAAGGCCTTTGGCAACGGTGGCGGGAGCCCTACTCGGCTGGATCCTGGGCGCAGCCGTCCACCTGCTGCAGGGTCAAGGCGCGAGGCCAAACTGGAGTCCCAGCTGGCCGAGATGCAGAAGAAGCTGGACCAGTTCATCGGTGGAGGCGCCAAGCCTGCCCGAGCCCCTACTGTTGGACAAGGGCCTGGTCAGCATGGTGGCACACAGTCCAATGGAGGAGGCGGTGGTGACGGACAGGATCCACTACAGGCACGTGTACTCGAGCTCGAGTGTGCGATTAAGGCCTGTGGCAAAGGTGACGACACAACCGAGGCACGGACGCTCCTTGAGAACAAGCTCAAGACGGTGCGCGCGGAGATCGAGAGCAAGAAGCCGAGCATCACGCAGCACACCAATGTGGGGCATCGATTGGCTCGGGCTACGACGAAGATGGAGAAGGTCACGACAGAGCTTGAGGAGCATAACAAGTTGCTCGACGAGCTCAATGCCAAGACGGACGAGATCAAGGCGCGCAAGGTCGCAGCGGAGGCTGAGGTGGCTGAACTGCAACGGCAGCATGTGCAGTCACTTCCTGGTCAAGCTGCTGATGGTGGTGACAAGCGGCCTGTTGATCTGTCTCTCCCTCCTGAGGCCCTGGAAGGCAAAGACGCGATCAAGTCGATGCTCGAAACGGCCGAGTTTAAGGAGTTCGTTAAGTTGTTCGCTGTGCATCGTGCTGCTGCTGGTCCTGGCGCTGATGCATCTAAGTCCCACGTCAACGGCGCTGAGCACGTGCCCACGCCACACGACGCTGAAATGGACGATGCCTTCCAAGACGAAGCAGCTGCCGAAGCTTTCTGGGAGAAGCACCGTGGTGATAAGCGGGCCTTCACCCAAGCCCTTTTGGGCGCCAAGCTCAAGAAGCCGAAGACCGCGCCGCAGCTTTAGCCACTACCCGTCCTGGGCTAGGTGGCATGGCTCGACGAGGCCGATGGCGAGTTCCTCATCCAAACCTTTTGCTTCACGCAGGGAGAAAAACCATACCTCAGGTTCTACGGGATCTGAGGGTGTCAGACGCAAGCCAGATGCTCCTGGCGACGTGCTTCATCAGAGACAGGCTGCTGACGATCAAGTGTCAGATGTTTCCCAAGCCTTACCTGGTGACGCTGTGCATTTCTTCGGGGTTACTTGTGACGAGAAGTGGCTCAGGCTACAGACGTTCGAGGACCTGAAGGCTTTGTGGTATCTGTTGGACGTGCTGCAGTACGGCCAGGGTATCAACTTCGGCGAGTTCGACGAGGCGCGAGTCGTCAGGCACACCGGCGTGCCCGAGCTTCTGGGGCCTCCTGAGCCCCCGCAGCCACCAGTTTTGTTTGACGGTGCCCGTGTGCGGCCCCACCTGGGGCCCAAGTGCACTGGTTTGCGTGTCTCGGCCCACGGAGTAGGCTTACCGCCTAAAGCCGCCGCCCCTGCTGACCTGGATGGTCAGGCGCACGTGTTTGAATCGTATAATGGTAACAGCTGGGGCACTCCCAAGAAGAGACTGATGAGTACACAGGCTCTTGTGGTGTTTGCACAGGAAATAGGTATTACCGAAGAGGATCTTGCGGCGAGAACTTCGACAGCTAAGAGTTTAGGCTGGAACATGCTCTGTGCCTCTTCGGTCAAGTGTGCGGGTGGTCAGACGTCGGCTGGAGTAGCCATACTGGCAAGAACGTCTATCGGCCTGAGGTGGCCCACTAAGTTGCCCAGAGGTATACTTATCCAACACAGGCTGATCTTTGCTACGATCGACATTCCAGGGTGGCCCGAGTTGCTAGCAGGTTGCGCGTACATGTTCACCAGTGAGGGCTTGAGCAAGCGGAACCTCCAGATTTTAAGACACGCAGGTGCAGTCTTAGAAGGTGTACATCTCTCGGTGTTGGCTGCTGATTGGAATTTCTCAGCCGAAGTTGCAGAGGCGTCTGGCATGCCTCGCGAGGCCTCCATGATGATAATGCAGCCCAGTATCGAAACGTGTGCAACACCGAAAGCAAACACCAAGATCGATTATTTCATGGCGTCGGCGGCTTTCTGCAAGCTTGTGGAGGCCACCGAGGTTGACAGTACGTGGCCGAAGCGGCCCCATCGCCCAGTTCAGCTTCGTTTAAGGCCTGGGGCAACCAAGCTGCAGCAGCTGGTGTACCAGACTCACCAGAAACTTCCAGTAGAGCTGCCCATCGGCCCCACCCCACCGCCGATCGATTGGTCCGTGGCCCGAGCTGTGGCCGAGGAGGCGAACCGTAGAGCTGACCACGAGGATGTCGGTTTAGTTTGGGGGGTCCTGGACCGAGCTTGGAAAGTTTTCTCGGATACGATGGAGTTAGAGTTAGAAAGCAGAACGGGCACCCCCATAAAACGTAAAGGGCTTAAAGGTAAGCAGCTTCAGGCTAAGTGGGTGCCTGCGATGACCCCCCGAAGTGCAAAGAAGAGGACGATGTGCGCATTGGGGAGGGATGGGTGTGGCTGCAACAGGGGATGACAGACCTCAGGAACACCAGTCAGCGCATTCTCACGCAGGCTGACAAGTTCGTTGATCACACTGAAGTGCAGGCTGCCCTTAACCTTATGCAGATTGTTTCTCAGCCGTTTGAAGCTGAGGGCTTGTCTCCGAGATTGGATCTCACTGTCCGCAAGGCGCGTGAGCTGGCGGCGGCTTGGCCGCAAGACATGGTGGCCCTTGCTGGGTGGATCGATCATTGCTCGGAAACTTTAGCAGCCTGGGCCGAGGATTTTCAAGCGGCCCGTGATGGGCTGGACCAAAAATCGAAGCAGAGTTGGGACCAGTGGCAGACGGAAGCCCTGGCGGGGTCAGCCCGAAAGATGCATCGGCTTACGAGGTTGAAGGCCAGGTGGCAACCGACGGTGATAGAAACCAGCCCAGGGATCTTCACGTCGGACCCGCGCGATTTACTGGCCCACGAAGCCAACGTGTTAGGAGGGTTTTGGAATGCCACCACCACCCCACCCCCAGTTGAAGTCCCAGATAGGCACTGATTTGAGAGAGCCACCGCGGCGGAGCTGCGTGCCGCAGCCAAGATGTTCTCGCCGCACACGGCTCAGTCCCTTGATGGGGTGCACGTGCGACAGTTCGCTTGCATGTCGGACGCTGGCCTCGACACCCTGGCTTGCGTTTTTCAGTGTGTTGAGAAGATAGGACTCTTCCCTCGGGCGCTGTATTGGATGCTCTTCCCCCTCCTGGAAAAACCGAAGGGTGGGTTGCGCCCGATTTTGTTGTGTTCCTCCCCAGTTAGGCGTTGGGAACGGCTCCGACGACCGAAGCTGACGTCCTTCAACGACCGACATCCACGTAGGTACTGGGCCTTCGGAGCGGGGAAGTCGGCGGAAGGCAGTGTGTGGAACCAGGCGGTTAAAGCGGAGGCCCGAGTGGCCGATGGTGGGGTCACCGCGGGGTTCTCTTGGGATGGGTCCAAGTACTACGAGAGTTTCGACCTGAGACTCCTCCGAGATAGGGGCCAGAGAGCGGGCCTTGATCCTGTGGTGTTAAAAGTCACGTTCAACTTCTGGAGAGGCCCTCGGATCTTGCGATTAGGCACTGATCATGCGCTGGCGGTGTTGTACGCTGAAAGCGGGCTGCCAGCAGGGTCGATTTTTAACGATATCTTCGTGCGAGTGTACGCGCTCGAGCCTTTCGACGGATTTGTGGAGCGGAACCCCAGCATAGATTTGGCGTCGTATGTGGACGACGACACGGTCTCGTCGTATGGCACCGAAGCTGAGGTCATCCACTCTCTGGCCGCAGCGGCGCAGGACCTGCACCGCGTTTTCAAGCAGGAGCTCGGGGTCAATCTAGCCCAAGATAAGTTGATGACTTTTGGTTCGTCGCCCAGTGTCGCTCGTCGCCTCGGGGAGCAGCTTGGGAAACTGGCGGGACATGTTGGGACCCACATGGTGACCTTAGGTTGTGACTTCGCCCCAGGGGGCGAACGGAGTAAGAAAGGTCACCTGAGCAAGCGACGGGGCAGGTTTAAAGACATGCTTAAGAGACACCGTATCTTGTGTAAATATCGGAAGGCCCTTCCCAGGGAGCGTTTCAGGATTGGCAAGATCTACACGGCTGGGGTCAAGCCTGGTCTGAGCTTCGGGGACACGGTTGTTGGCATGAGCGATGCTGAACTTAAGCGCGCGCGTAGCGTGATGTTGTCGTTTCAGGCGCCGAGACATGCTGGGGTTTCCTTGAGAGCCAAGACGGCGCTCCTAGGCGACCCCATGTGGAGGAGCATGATTGCCCCTGCTCTGGCGTGGTCACATGCTGTGTGGGCGGCTACCACGCGTCCCGAGCACGCCTTTTTCTCGATTCAGGAGCTGTGCAGCATGTGGCGGACCGTCCCGCCCACCGGCTACAATTGGGCAAAAAAACAAAGGCCCGATCAGTAGAATGCACCTCTCCCTTCAGCGTATCGGGTGGGAAGCCTACACCCCCCTCGACTGGCGCGATGATAACGGCGTGGAGATATCCCTGCTATCCTCCACCCCCTCCATGGTCGGGCACTGGCTTAGCCTGGGGGTCCAGAGGCACCACGAGCGAGTTTTGGGCAAGAAACTTGGGTGGACCCCTGGGACCAGAGTGTGTGTGGAACCAATCCGACGCATCACCAAGTCTGGGGTTAAAGGTATTGGGCTCAACGCCCAGGGTAAATATTTAGTGATGGCGTGTTTTTGTGAAGGGCTCTGGACCGAAGACAGGGCTTTACGGTCGGGGTACATCACGCCAGGCCTCTGCCCCTTATGTCAGGCGCCCGACTCGGTAGGTCACAGGATCTTCGCCTGCCAGCACGCGGAGGTCGTCGCGGCACGGCAGGCCGCCGATGTCTCCACGGCCTTTCTCGAGCGCGCCCAGAACGGGGACGCGCAGTTTTTCGAGGCCCTCAAATTTCAGCACCCAGCGGCCGAGTGGCCGAACCTCTCGGATGTGCACGAGCCAGAGCTCTTTGATATGAGTGGGCAAAAAGTGGAGTGGGATCAGTTTGATGGGTCCTCCTTCTTCCAGGCTGGCGACGGGTCTTGCGCTCGTCACACAATCCGAGAGCTTTCGAGAGCGGCTTACTCGTGGGTGTTCTTTGATGCTGAGGGTGTGCAGCGGTATGTAGCAAAAGGAGTTGTGTGGCCGAGTTTACCCCAAACCAGTCAAGCAGCAGAACAACTCCAGCTCGCCTTGCTACCAATATATGTACCAAATCATGGGCCGACGTTATACAGCGATTGTATGAATGCCGTCAAACTGCACAACATGGAACCGTCATGTCAAGTTTCGGCCAAGCAACGTTATGGAGGGTTGAGAAGGGGGGCCCTGCTCCACATGAGGGATCAAGAGTATGCCCCAGCTGTTCACACCCCTGCCCATAGGAAGTTAGAAGACATCGAGCAGCTGCCCCCACCAGAGCGGTGGATTGGCCAGGCTAACTGGCGAGCGGATCGAGAGGCTAAAGGAGCTCTTGACCTGCATCCCAGACCCTCGCCAACCGACTGGCAGCAACTGGATAGCTCGATCGAGAGTCTCGAAACGGTGGCCCGCCTCGTGGCGAATGTGTTGCCGTGTTTTCCGAGGGTGCACCACCAGCGCCCACCGCGACGTGAGCGCCAGCGTAAGGTCATTGCGTGCGCCACGAGCTGGCATGACTGGGAGCCCTGGTTGTGGGGCCACAGGTGTGCCAAATGTTTAAGTTTTTATGGGGGTAACCTCCAAGATAGGCCAGAGGTTGGTTGTAAGGGACTCTCGAGGAGCCTCACCAGGTTGCTCTCCGAGGCCCCCGACCACGGCCACAAGTTAGCTAGTACGCAAGTAGGTGACGAGAAGCTGCCCCTAGTGTTCTGTATGCTCTGCGGTAGCTACTCTCAAGAGAAAGTTCGTAATCTGGCAGTGAAATGTGACCCCAAGGAACACAGCGCAGGTGCCAGTGTGCTGAGCAGGCTCAAGCGTGGCCTTCATCCTCAGCGTAATGTTGCAGTTTCGTGTGCGGCTCCTGAACGACCTGGGTCAGGAGCGGCAGTGCGTGCCTTTGCGACCGCTTCGCGGGTGCACCTCATCCCTCCGAGCACGTCTCACTTGGAATGTTTGGCCCCTCTGAGGGCTAGGATTGCCGAGAGAGAAACGGGGGTGCGGGTGGACCTTGGGAGCGGGGGGCGGGAAGGGCAACCTGAAGCTCTAGGTGTGCAGAGACCTGCACCTGGAGATGAAGTTTTTGATGCTTTGTTCGAGGCGGAGGAAGCAACCGCCCGTGAATTGTTTGAGGTCAGGGTGCCTGTTGCAACGCCAGAGGTTCCCGTGCAAGCCACCTCCGCTGCGTCTGACCCCCGTGCTGTGATGAGGAATGTGTCCGACTTGCTGCGAAGCGAGGAGGATGAGGCTCCTCTGATTCCGAACCGCCCTGATGGCTCGGAGTCGGGGTCAGACTAACGCCTGGGGGACTGGCGCGTGGCCAAGGGACATCCTCCCTCTTTGGGAGATGGGTCCGTGGTCGCCTGCTGGTCCCTCGTCTGGTGTTAGGTTCAGAGTGGCTGCTAGGTCAGCCGCTTAGTAAAACTGGTCTGGCTGAAGGTGGCCCCCCCCCCAAAAAAAAGAAGTTTTCAGACGAGGCTGGCCAGCGCAGTTCACTCAGGATGGGCCAAAGGGGCAGGATGCCAGGGTACCCTTGGGAAGGTTGCCCTTGGGAAGGTGTCAACCACAGGATCGGAGTACGAGTAAGAGCAAGAGCAAGAGTTAGCGCAATCGTATCAGTGAGGGTAGTCACACAACGAAAACCATCCAGGCACTGGTTCGTGACACCGCGTGGGTCGTGAGTCGGGGGGCCAAAAATTACCGCTACCGCTTCTCCCCAGACCTCGCCCAGGGTGCGTTCTGACCAGAATTTCGAGGCGCATCCAGCGGTGGCGACGAGGGCCTGACAGAATGCCCAACAAGGCGAAAAAGAGGCAAGGGTAGCGGTATACCCTGAGATCCGACGTTGCAAAACAAGTGCAACATACCATCAAATCACGCCCGGAGCCCGAGACCGCATCTGTCCGCGTCATTCTTCGAGCCGGATCGCTCTGTGGGGGCCCCGGGGCGCGAGACATGGCGTCAACGCCCGCTGCGAGCAAAAATGGCAACGCCAGGATCTCATGGTACACCCTGCGAAATGCTTAAGAAATCATGGGTTAAGAAAATCATAGTCTCTGAACTTGAATTTAAACCCAACATTTTTATTAAAATCTTAGGATTTACATTGAAACGTTAAGAATAATCGAGACTCTGGCCGAAAACTTAAGTTTTCTTAAGCATCGCCTAAGGTGTAGGGCACCTCTTTTCCTGAGTCGAGATCAGCCTCGAGTGACCGCGGCTCTCCGACGACGCAGACCGACCGAGGGCGGCCGACTCCGGCCCACCTGGTGCGGTCCAACCTGGCATGCCCGCAGCGGGGTCGCTGCAGCGCCGACGCGGCGGGAAGCTGACGGGCCAGTTTTCCACCACCACTACCATAGGCAGGATGGGGGGCGAAGGGAGGATGGGGAGGTCCTCCTCCTCCTCCTCCTCCTCCTCCTCCTCCTCCTCCTCTCCCCTCTCCCACGTGTGGTAGTGGTGGTGCGAACTCGGCCCATCAGAAGCTGCCGAACCTGCCTCTGGCCCCCTCGGCGAGGAGGGGACGTATCCAGATCCACCGCCTGGGGAATCGTCGTCGCCGTCGTCGCCGCCGTCGGCGTCGGCGTCGGCGTCGGCGTCGGCGTCGGCGTCGGCGTCGGCGTCGTCGTCGTCGTCGTCGTCGTCGTCGTCGTCGTCGTCGTCGTCGTCGGCGTCGTCGTCGTCGGCGGCGTCTCGTCGCCCACCCATTCCATCTGGGGGCGGCGACGGAATCCTGGGACCCATCCCATCTGCCGGGGGGGGGGACCCTGTGAACTCTCGACCCTGGATGATATAGGTGGGCCCCTTGGGGCCCAAACTATGATCCACGCCTGCCGAATCCCCAAAGACCTCACCGCACGCTCCGTCACAGCACGGTCTTGGGACCCTGCAGGCCCCAGTCGCCTGGGACCCCTCGCATAGCGACCCAAGCCCCAAACCCAGGCGGTCCCCCCGAATTCCCGCTGACTACCACACGTTATGGTCACCGCACCGAGTGGGGGCCCCCGAAACCCGACATGCATTCAACCTGGACCCACTTGGGAGGCCCGGAGCTCTGGGGCCCGCGGGCTGAAGTGAGCCAGCCCGCCAGAGGTCTGCGGCTGCTCCTCTCCCCCCAGAGGGCGGCGAAGCTTCCCGCGAGCCTCGGCGGAAGAAGCACGACGGCGACCACCCCAGCTCCCGCGCCACGGCAGTCGCCGTCGTGCTCTCTGACACTCGAGGCCTCCCAGGTAGGGTCGAAGCAGACGCGGTCGGAGGATCGCGCCACATCGCCGATGCATCGGCGACGCCGTCGCGGTAGACAATCGGGCTCCACATCGCGCCGCTGCCGATGCATCGGCGATGCGGCGGGATCCTGACCGAGCCCAGCCCTATCTGGGAGGCCTAGATGATCAGCAACGAAAGAACCCCTGACCCTTTGGGAGGGGACCCAAGTTAGGAGGGCCAAAACGTTGGGGACAAGTGGGTCCTTGTCTGCAGATTTGCGAAGCCAAACCGCCCGGAAGTCATAGCCCTATAGCTAATGCAGAGACGGGGACCTAAGTGAGGCCACGCCTGCACTGTGCTATCAGGGCTAGGACTTTTTCATCCTCGGCGATTAGAGAGACACACACACACACGCACACACAGACACACACACACACACAGACACACACACACACACACACGCAGGCACACACACACACGCACACACACAGAGACACACGCAGGCACACACACACACACACGCTGACACACACACACACACACTCACACACACACACACACACACACACACACGCTGACACACACACACACACACACACACGCTGACACACACACACACAACACACACACACACACACACACACACGCTGACACACACACACACACACACACGCTGACACACACAGACACACACACACACACACACACACACGCGCGCGCGCGCGGACCCCGCGCCTGGTGGCCGGCCCAGCCGCCTGCGCCCCGCGGCTGCGAACCTTGGCGCCCCCCCGCGGGCGCGGCGGGGCCGGGCCGGCCCGAGCTGGCAGAGGGCCGCGAGGAAGAGCCGGGAGGCCACATGCGAGCCCTGCCCCACCACCCACGATCTCCAAGGGGGCGGGGTGTGGGGGGGGGGGGGGGGGGGGGGGGGGCACGTCGCTCGGGACCTCCCGAGCGAAGTGAGTGCCCTCCTCCTCCCTGAGAGCTCGGGGGGGGGGGGGCGCGTGGGGCCTCCTGACCCAGACCCCCGACGCCACGATTTGTTCCTGACGTCGACCCCCAGAGATCTCGACCCATTCCCCCGGGACCAGTGTTTCAGCCTGCGTCGTTTGCTGAGGGCCGCGAGGCCCTGCGAGGGCCCCCTGGGGCCGAGGGTAGCCAAAACCACCTCCCGCCCCGACTTGTGTACGACGCGATCGCGTCTGGGTTCGCTTGTGGCCGCCGAAGGCGAGGAGCGGAGCCCACCAACCGGCCAGCCGGCGGGCCCCACGGGCCGCGCGGGGGGGTCCGCGGGGCGCCCGGCTCCTGCGCGTGTGCCGATCGGCGGCGCGCCCGGGGAGGGGGGTGGTGTCCCGGACCCCCATCGAGCGACAACAACAACAACAACAACAACAACAACAACAACAACGACGACGACGACGACGACGACGACGACAACAACGACAACGACAACGACAACGACAACGACAACGACAACGACAACGACAACGACAACGACAACAACAACAACAACAACAACAACACCAACAACAACAACAACAACAACAACAACCACGACGACGAAGACGACAACAACAACACAAACAACCACAACAACAACAACAACAACAATAACAACAGCAACAGCAACAGCAACAAGACAACCACAACAGCAGCAACAACAACAACAACAGCAACAGCAACGACGACAACGACAACGGCAGCGGCAGCAACAACAACGACGACGACGACAACAACATCATCATCATCAACACCATCAACAACACCGTCAACAGCAATAACAACAGCATCACCAACAACAAAACCATCAACAACAACAACAACAACAACAACAAGCACCACAACACCATTTACAACACCATGAACAACCATAACATCACCATCTACAACACCATCAACAACAGCACAATCATCAACAGCAACAACAAAAGCGGCAACAGCAACAACAGCAACCACAACAACAACAACTGCAACAACAAGAAAAACATTACGAACGTGTTTCGCTAGTTTCGGCCTCGGCGGACCCTCACCGGGTCTTGGGACTGTCCGAAAACGACTCTGGGCGAAAAGCCGTTCGCTGGGGATGGGTCGAGACCACTGAGGGCCGATGTTATGAAAAAGTCATGGCGTCCGGGGTCTGGGGTGGGAGGGGGCAGGCCTTCTCAGAAGGCAGTGGGGCTTCTCGGAAGCCCTCGCGCCTTCTGAGAGATGTCCTGCCTCTTCGGGGAGCTTCCGTGCCTTCGGAGAGGTGTTCAGTGCCTTCTGTGTCTCAGAAGGCCGGGGGGGCTCCGAGCCGTCTGAGAAGGCCTGATCCTCTTCTCAGGTCGGGCATGCCCCCCTACAGGCGGATTGAAAGGAAAAATGAAAAATAGTAGACAAACGCTAAAAAATCGTCCCCTGACTGTTCTTTGGCTATTTTTGAATATTCCTCCTGTGAAGGGACGTGCCCGACGTAAGCCTTCTGAGAAGGTCTGCTCCTTCCCCATCCTCCTCCCCTGGGCACGCCGCCGAGCTGACGAAGGCGTGTGCCAAGTCATCCGGCGTGTCAACAAGATATCGAGTCGGAGGTGTTCAGCCGTTCTCGGCCTCGCTCGGGGCCCTGATATACCTGGCCTCAGGACCGTCAAAAAGCAGCCACAACTGGCCCCGCGGAAGTGAAGCGGCGCGCCAGGGGGGAAAGTAAGAAAGGGGCGGGCCTCGTAGAAGGCTCGGACGTGCCCTGGCGTCTTGAGGAGAAGCTTTCTGAGCCTTCCCCAGAGACCGACAACTTCTCAGAAGGCGCGAAGGCTCCTGAGAATTCCCGCCGCCTTCTGAGCAGGCCTTCTCCTTCGCAGTTCCCCCCCCCCCCTCGATCGCCGCCGAGACATGGTTGAGAGGTCGGGTGCTTAGTGCGCCCCGGAAACGACAAGGCCGTTTTTTTACGGGTTCCGTTTTGCCGTTTGTTTGCCGGTTCCGACGCCGTTTTTGTTACCGGTTCCGTAGCCGTTCTTTTACGGGTTCCCGCTCCAGTTCCAATCCTGGAGCCGTTTTTGTTGCCGTTTCCGGTCGCCTTTTTTTTTGCCGCTTCCACTTTCAAGGGACACGTGTTTCGGAAACGGTGAAAGAACGGCCCTGCCGTTCCCGGGGCCCACTATAAGGTCGGGTGCCCGCGTCTCACACGCAGCCGAGACGCCGGGAGGGGGAGGAGGAAGGGGAGGAGGAGGAGGAGGAGGAGGAGGAGGAGGAGGAGGAGGAGGAGGAGGAGTCTGCGCCCCCACCAGGCGCCACGGGTAACTTAGCGCCGGAGGCCCTCTACCGATCGAGCGCGCGGCCGACCCGCCGGCCGAGCCCCGCGCCTGCCCAGCCGGCGTGGCCCGGGGCCGCCCCAACGTCCGGCCAGCCGTCGCCGCCGCCGTGCCACTGGGCGCAGCAGGGGGGCCCTCCTCCTCCCTCCTCCTCCTCCTCTCCCTCCTCCTCAACTTCTCCTCTCCTCCTGTCTCCTCTCCCTCTCCTCCGCCTCCTCCTCGTCTCCTCCTCGTCTCCTCCTGTCTCCCTCCTCGTCTCCTCCTTCTCCTCCTCCTCCTCCTCCTCCTCCTCCTCCTCCTCTTCCTCCTCCTCCTCCTCCTCATCCACCTCGTCCTCCTCGTCCCCCTCCTCCTCGACCCCTCTCGAGGCATGAGAAGATGTCGACGGAAGATTTGTCGCGCTCTGGTCGGCCTCTGGGGGCGCCGTGGCCAGTCCTCGGGGCCGTCCCAGAACGGCTCGGGACAAAGAACTGGTCCTGTGTGTGTCGAGACCTTTTTTTGAGGGAGAAGATGGGAGCGCACACGATGATTCAACAGGCGGTGTGAAGCAGAACGTCAGCAGGACATGGAAACCAGGCAGGCCTGAAGTGTTAAACACCTGTTGGACCGGAATAACTGAACGAATTCCCGCCCCAGCTCGAAGGCTTGGCCGGAAAAAATTCAAAATAGTATGTGCGGCGATTGGCACAAATCCAATGTGTCGAGACCTCTGGTGGGCGCTGCCACGAGAAAAACACGACGTCGGGGGGCTAGGGGGGAGCAAGGGCGCCTCACTTCGCCTACACTTTCGCCAGATGACCGTTCGTGGGCCGTCGGCACCGCAACTCAATTTAACTGTTGCGTCCTGACAAGCCCGGATCGCTCCAAACGCAGTGTCTGATACGTGAGCCATGGGAATCCGCGAAACTCTTGCAATATGTTAAACGAATGTGCGCGGCGCTAAGGCAACCACATTGTGAAAAGGAACCGCCCTCGATCTGCAAGCTCTTCAAATGTTGAAAACGACTGGGCGGGGCGCTAAGGCGAGAGCCGCATGTTGAAAACGGCCCGCCCTCATCCCATGACTCTCCTTCATTTGCTTAAACGAACGTGCGCGGCGCCGAGGCGAGAACCATGATCTGAACACCACCCGCCCTCAATCCGTTGAACTCTTGGAGATCGTCGAGACGAATGTGCGCGCCGCGGGGGCGAGAGCCACAGTTCGGTGGGAGCGGCCCGCCCTGCATCTGGGAACCTGTTGCCAATCTCTCAACTT
>CAUYUJ010022695.1:35000-54330 GCA_963575745.1 Prorocentrum cordatum
AGGGCGGGAGAGGCACAGGGGGGGATGATGCATCGACCTGGAATCGGCGATGCATCGTCGACAGATCGGCGATCGCCCCCCCCGACAGCGAAGCCGCACCTCCCTGGGCGGGGTAGGGCTATCAGGCCCTATCAGTGATCAACGGAGATCGGGGGTCGACCATCCCCCCCTATGATTGTCCCCCCATCGCCAGGAGAGCCCAGAATCGAATCGCGATCGAAATGAATCGGATCGGCGGAAATCGGCAGCCAAGTCGGGAGAAGCCGAATCGGCGGAAATCGGCAGCCTAGCAGGCCTCCACTGAGACATCGGAGTCCAGGCCGACATCCCGAGCCGAACCGAGTCGGAACCGAAAGCCAGCTCACTCGGACCGAATCGAACCGGAGGAATCGTAACGAGCCCCCGACCCCCGGCCGCGCCGCCGACGCGGCAGGAGAGGAGCGGCCCAAGAGCGCAGGCTCTCCGAGGCCCACGGGCGCACTCCTGCAGCGGCGCCGGGCCCCGCCCGGAGCAGCGCACGCGCGGAGAACGCGCGCAATGCAGGCGGCGGCGCCAGAGAAAGGCGCCGCCAGCGCCGGTCCAGGGAATCCGCGCGGACCGCCGAAGAGTTCTGCGCTTCTGCGACTCTCCTGACCTGCTTCGACGACGACAGCCGCACGGACCTCCAAAAAGTGTGGAGCTTCTGCGACTCTTGCAATGCTTCGGCGACGAAATCTGCGCGGGCCTCCGAAAGCTTCCAAGTTTCTGCGGCTCTTGCCCTGCTTCGACGACGAAATGCGCGCGGAGCTCCGACACAGTCCGAGTTTCTGCGACTATTGCCTTGCTTCGACGACGAACTCCGCGCGGACCTCCCAGAAAAGTTCGAAGTTTCTGCGGCTCTTGCCCTGCTTCGACGACGAAATCCGCGAGGACCCCTGAGCAGTTCGAAGTTTCTGCGACTACTGCCCTGCTTCGGCGCCGAAGTCCACGCGTACGCCTCCGACAAGTTCCAAGTTTCTGGGACTCTTGCCTGTTTCCGCGACGACATCCGCACGGATGCCTCCGAAAAAAAATCAAGTTTCTGCGACTCCTGCCCTGCTTCGACGCCGAAGTTCAGCGCTGACGCCTCCGACAAGTTCCAAGTTTCTGCGACTCCTGCCCTGCTTCGACGACGACATGTGCGCGGACGCCTCCGAACAGTTCGAAGTTTCTGCGTCTCCTGCCCTGCTTCGACGCCGAAGTCTGCGCGGACACCTCCAGAAAAGGTCACAGTTTCTGCGACTCTGCCCTGCTTCGACGACGAACTCCGCGCGAACGCCTCCGACAAGTTCCCCAAGCGTATGCGACTCTTTGGCGCTGCTTCGACGACGAACTCCGCGCGGAGGCCTCCGAAAACTCTCCCGAGTTTTTCCGCGGCTCCTGCTCTGCTTCGGCGACTTCCGCCCTGCTCGGGCGTTTAGGCAGAACTGGGTTTAGTGGAACCTGGTTCAATGACTTGTGCCGGGGGCGCCCCCCCGTCCCGGTTCCACCCACCGGAACTGCCGTCACCCGACAAACACCAGTCACGGCAAACCTGGTTCAGTGACTCTGGCCACTAAGCGTAAGACCCAGGTTTGCCGGGACTCGGGTTCGCCATCGTTTTTTGACGACCGCGACTCGGATTTTGACGAGGAGGAGTTTTGTGGGATGTCTGCAGCGGGAGGCCTCGTCAAAATGCAGGCTCGGCCTCGTCACTTTTTTGACGACCTCGTCGGGGATTTCCGAGTCCCCCGTACCCGGGTCTTACGTCTCCCCGACACTTGAGGGGCCCCAGGGCCCTGCCACTGACCGGGTCCCCTTACCCGGGGTCCTGGCTATACCCGACCCTGCTTCGGCGGCGGCGTCCTGCCTGCCGGTGCCAACGCTCGGCGGCTGCCCCATCCTGCGATCCCCGCCGCACCCCGGGCGCGCGCGGCCGCGGCTGCGGCTGCGGGCGCGCGCCGCGGCGGGGGGGGGGGAGCAATGTCGGAGGAGGCAGCGGCCCTGCCCGTCGCTCGGACGCCCTATGCCCCCGTGCCCTTGGCGGCGTCGTGCGCGTCTGCTGCTGGGCTGCGCGGTGGTCCAGGCTGCTCTTCGAGGGTCCTCGCCGAGAAAGAACGGGTTCTGCTGCCGGGTGCTCCTCGATGGCCCTCGCCGAGGGAAAAATGATTCTGCTGCTGGCTGGTCCAGGATGTCCGTGGGTCCTCGCCGAGACAAGTGCTTTTTGCTTGGCTCCATGATCTAGGGTGCTCCTGGATGGCCGCCGCCGAGAAAAATGCTGCTCCTGTGGCTCGTTGATCAGAGTGGCCCCTCGATGCTCCTGGCCGAGCTCTTCTGCCCGATGAGCGCCGAGGAAAAAAAGCCCACACCGAACAAAAAAGGCTCCTCGCCAACAAAGGCCCTCGCCAACAAAAGGCTCGATGGTCGCCGAGAACAAAACAAGGCCCTCGCCGACAAAGAAAGGCACAAAAAGGCCCTCGCCAACAAAAAAGGCCCTCTCCCAAAAAAAGGTCCTCGCCAAGAAAAGGCTCCTCGGTGGTCCTCGCCAACGAAGCCCACCCCCCCAAAAAAACGCGTCCGAACGACGCCCCAAGGGATGTGGGCGTGGGAGGCCCCCGGCGCCGCAGCGCACGGCGGCACCCCCCCCCCCCCGGCAGGCGGGGCCGCGGGGCCACCCGGGGTGCCGACGCGGGGACGCAGGAGTCACGGAGGCGGGGCCATCCCCTCCCACCGCCTCCCTGCCCCCCCCCCCCACCTCCCTCCTTCTCCCTCCTCCCTCCGACACCCACCACCAGCCTCCCGCCGCCTCGATCGCCCTCCGCCCTTTCATCACCCTCCCTCATCAAGCCAGCCCTCCTCCTCCCACCTACCTCAGCCAGCCTACCCCACCGCCCGCCCTGCCCACCTTCCCCCGCATCCTCCCTCTCCGTCCTCCCTCCTTGCTACCATCCATGATCGCCCCAACGTCCTCCTCCCTCCTCCCCGCCATCCTCC
Source organism: Prorocentrum cordatum (assembly GCA_963575745.1). NCBI lineage: Eukaryota > Dinophyceae > Prorocentrales > Prorocentraceae > Prorocentrum > Prorocentrum cordatum. The sequence goes on from CAUYUJ010022695.1 coordinate 37,992, forward strand.
CTACTGACCATCCCCGCCCTCCTGCCCTCATCACTACCTCCCTCCCACCCTCCGCCCCCTCCTCCCTACCTCCCCCCTTCCCCTCCCTCCCTCCCTCCTCCTCCTTATCCACCTCCATACCCTCATCCTCCCTCCTCCTTCCTCCCTCCCTCCTCCCTCCGCCCTCCCGCCTCGCTCCTCCATTCCCCCCTCCCCGCAGGTTTTTGGCAGCGCAGCGAAAAACGCCAACGCAAAATGCAGCAGGCTTGCGAGCTCCCCCCCCCACGCGCCGTGGCAAAAGGTCACGGAGGGCGGGGCCTGCGTTGGGTCTCGGTCGGGCGTGTCCCCCTACACGGGGAGCTGAATCGGAAAACAAAAAATAAACAAACATATTCAAAACAATGACTTGCAAACATTCACAAAATCGTCCCCACACTGTTTTGGGGGCTGTGTGTGAATACTCCTCCTGTCCAAGGACATGCCTGACTCAACAGTAGGTCTTTGCAACGCAGCGAAACGTCAACGCAAATGCACTGGGCCTGCAAACGTTCCCCAACACGCAACGAAGCTGCACACCACCTGGGCTCTCAAAGCGCCAGCGAGGCCCGCATTGAGAGCAGCACGTGCGGGGGAAGCCAGGAAAAGCAAACAAAAGAAAACAAAGAGAGAGAGAGAGAGAGAGACTGGAAAGAGAGATAGGACCACAAATACTGCCAAGCGTCCGCCCGCGCTAGCTACGCACGGCCGTGGGCCTATTATGTACCCCTGGGTTTAGGTCGGGCATGTCCCCCTACAGGGGAACGTTGGACGAAAAATAAAACACATTATAAAACAGTCAAACGTTGACAAACAAACATACTAAAACGAAATCGTCCCCAGACTATTTCTGGACTATGTTTGGATGATCATCCTGTAGAGGGGCATGCCCGACTTGACAATTGGCTTTTGCAGCGCATCGAAACTCCAACGCACATGCATCAGGTCATCCGAAGTCCCCCAACACGCAGCGACGCTGCAAACTCTTTCTTCCAAGCGCGAAGCAGCCCTGCGGCACGGGGATGGGGAAAGGGGGGGAGAAAGGGGGAAGGAGAAGGGTGCATCAGACCGGAGCAGCGCAGCCCGGAGCTGCTGGCACTAGCCTCGGTCCGGCGGCCCGGCCAGCGACGCGAGCCGCCTGCGCAGCACGGCGCGCCGAGCCGCCTCGGGCCCCCCTGGCCCGCTCCGCGGGGACGAGCACGATGGCGGCCGCGCGGGGCGCCAGCGAAGTGGCCCAGCCTGGGCATGGCCGGGCAGCGAGCGCCTGCCAGCGCCGGGCCGCGGCGCCGCACGCATCCAAACGCATCAACTGCACACACCAACTGGGTTTTCCCAGCGCCGGCGAGGCCCGTATTGGGAGCAGCCTGCGTGAGGGCAGCCAGGAGGAGCAAGAGGAAGGAGGCAAGAAGAGAGAGACTGGAAAGAGAGACAGGACCGCAAATACTGCCAAGAGTCCGACCGCGCTACACCGACCGCGCTACGTGCGCACGGCCGTGGGCCATGTACCCCTGGGCCGCCGCGGGGCCTGCAGGAGGGGGAGCTGGCGCCGAAGGTTCAAGGATCCAGAGATGGAGGGACAGAAAACTGGTACCATGACCTTGCGGCTGTCATGACAAATCCGATCACTGAATTAGAAAAATGCTTGAAATGTACCTAAACAGAGTCTAAACATGTTTAAAACATGTTGCACTACATGTTTCAAACATGTTTAAAACATGTTTCAAACATGTGGCAAATGTTTGGCAACACGTTTCCTCTCCAATGATCGTCGTCCACAACAATGACCAAGACCGGACGCAGAAATGCCGTGTTCATCTTGAGCAGCGTCGATCTTGGTCAGCGTCGATTCATGGAAAATCCTTGCGATTCGGCGGCGGCCGACATGGACCGTGACCACGATCGGTACCGACAGAATCCAGCGATATCTTAGTCATGGTCCCCGTATTGCTTCCCTCGAAGAGATTCGTGGTCTTGGGGGTGTCTAGCCTCTGGGAGGCCTCTGCGGGCCTCTTGGGAAACTGGTGTTGTGGCAAAGGTCACGGCGGCGGGGGCTGCATTGGGGCGAGCAGGCTCCAAGGTTCGAGGATCGGGGACGTCGAATCTACGAAAATTACGTGGACGTTCGTACGCTCTTGACCCAACACAACAATCTTCGTATGTGCCCCAGGTCGACTGAAACATCAAGTTTGGGTTAAGTCAATTCTGTCGTCGGTCACTTACTCGAAAGCGCCGCAAGGTGGGCCCATTGCCGGCCCAAGACATCCGCGCGGACCTCGCAAAATTAATGTTTGTGCCGCTTCTGACACCCGGGCCAGTCGGGCCTAGCAGGATCCTGCAGGATCCTGCGCCCATGCCCGGATCAGTGCAACCCTGGCCTTGCAGCATCCTGCAAGGTTTGGAGTTCTGACTGCCCCGCTTGCATTGACCCGTGTCCCCACGTCGCTGAAGCCCCGGGAGAATCGGGCTCTTCGCTTTCCAGCGATTCGTGCTCTTGGGGGGTGTCTTCAAGCCTCCTTTGGCGCCTCCTAGGGGCCTCCTGCGGGCCGCGAAGGCTCGGACTTTCCGATCCTGCTCTTCCCCCTCTGGGCCTCCCCCGAGATCGACGCTGCAAAAAGTTGCAGCACTGCAACAAATCACGCCTGGAGCCCCATGCACCAACTTCCTGCGTCATTCTTTGAGTCGGATCGATCCGCGTGAGGGTCACGGGGCCCGAAATTCAGCGAAAGTCCCTGTTGTGAAAAAATTGCAACGCCAAGATCTCAAGATCTAATGGGGCTTCCTTTGGTTTTTTTTCGGGCCGTCCTGGGCGCCCCCGTGGCCACGACGCTGAGTCCGCCAGCGGCAGGCGCAGGAGCAGGGCACTGCAGACGGCGCGGCACGACGGCGCAGAGGCGGGGCGGCCGAGGTGGCGGGGCGGCCAGCTGAAAGGCAGAGGCCGCTGCATGCCAAGACTCTGTAGTCAACCCGTGTCATGGGGGGCGATGCAAGAGAGGAGGAGGAGGAGGAGGAGGAGGAGGAGGAGGAGGAGGAGGAGGAGGAAGAGGAGGAGGAGGAGGAGGAGTAGGAGGAGGAGGAGGAAAAGGAGGAGGAGGAGGAGGAGGAGGAGGAGGAGGAGTGCAGCGCCTCTCGAGCGTCTCCCTCCGGCCGCGCTGGCGCGCGCCCGACGGACTACGCCGAGGCGCCCTCACGCCACGATGGCGGAGAGGGCAAGGTTGAAGAAAGTGTGGAAGAAGACCCACTCGCAGAGGAAGAGGGACAGGGGCGCGTCGACGCAGGCCAACTTGCCGCCGACGAACGAGGCGTCGCCACAAAGGAAAACGCCGTGCCACCAGCCGACCGCGGCACGGCAGCGAATCACGACATGGTCGATCAACGCGCCGCGTGGCTGCAAGAGGAAACCCCCTGCGGGGGCGGCGCTGCAAGGGTACGTCGGGCACGAGGCGCCAGGCCCCTCTCGACACGTCATCTTGCTGGTTGCGGCGCGTGGACTCGTTGGGCGAGAGCCCATCGCACCTCAAGCCAAGCATCCGCACTGTGCGGACACCCCCCGCAGCACAGTGAGACCCACAGCGCCTGCAACAGTAAACACTGTTGCCCCTGAACACGTCGTGCCCAAGCGCAGCGAAGGCGTCCACAACCTCCTCTGCCAGGGCAGGTGGCAACAAGGCTGCGGGCGCCGAGGGCTGCGAACTCCCTTCGAGCGCCAAGGCCGCGCCCAGGGCCATGCCAGCCCTCTGGTCGCTGCAGAGAACCCAGCCCTCGCCGAGGGCGCGGAAGTACTCGGCGCTGAGAGCTCTGGCAACACGCGAAGGGCGACATACACGATGAGAGCCAGTTTGCAGCGACTCGAATGGTGGGCTCGTAGTGGCCGTGACTCCGCATTGGGTACACCGGCACCGCCCGAGGCTGGCGCAGCAAGCAAGGACATGGTCCGTACTGCGTGCCACCACAATGGGCCTGGCCTGCTCGCAGGGTGGCCCGGGGACCTCCACGTCGCACCCCCATTGTTTGCGAGCCACCACCTGCAGTGCCGCCCACGAGATGAACTGCAGGACCTTGCGGCGCTGTTTCAGCGCAGCTGTTGCCGCCTCAGCTACCGACCCAGCCAGTGCGTGAGAGGCCGAACCGCAGCGCGCGAAGTAGTCTGCCCAGCCCTCGCCTAGCCAGTCACGCAGCTCCTGCGGCCCTGTGCCCATGAGCTCCCCAAGGACCTGTGCGCTGGCGTCCATCGGAACTTGGGGGGGCCCCGCAGGGTGCGCCTGCGGCTGGCCACGAAGATGTCCCGCCACGCTCGAGCACGATTGGCACGACACTGCTCGAGCTCGGGACACCAACGCTCTCCTTCCTGGGCGAGCGCCAGCAGGTCAGTGACGAAGCACTGGTGGTCAGGGAAAGCGTCGAGCCCCTCCCTGATCGCGTGCCTCTCAGCACGGCCGACAGTCTGCGCCAAGTACGGAAGGGGCCCGGGCCGCGCCCAGACTGGGAGCCAAAGTAAGGATCAAACTGCACAACAGATTGCCCACATCTCCGCACCTCGGGAAAACCTGAGTCGTAACCAGACACGTCGGTGTAAGAAACGGGGCCCCAAACGCCATGGGCGTCGCGCCTCAGGCAGACAGCATGCCTCCGCGTATCTGCGCGTGGCAGATAAGCGGGAGGCTCGGGCATGCCGAAATCGAAGTAAGACTGCTCGAAGCTCGGCGTGCCTGATCCAAGACCCGCTTGGGGAAGTTGGTCGCGCACCTCAGTCAGCACTTGGGGGAGGTGGGAGATTCGGCGGCCATTCAGCGTTGGCGTCGCTGCCTGATCCAGGACCCGCTTGGATGAGTTGGTCGCGCACTTCAGCCAGCACTTTGGAAGGGGGGAGATTCAAGGCCATTCGGCGCTGGCGTCGCTGTCTCGGGCCCGCCGCGCCCGCGCGGTGCATCGGGCGCCGGGGCTGGAGCCGCCGCCGCAGGGGACAGCGGATCACTCTGTTCCGAAGCAACCAGTGGCGCACAGGGGACACTCTGCGCGTCCAGCCGCGCCTTCTCCTGATGTCCGTCGCACCCATCGGGTGGCGCAAAGTCGACCTCTTCATCGACCCCTTGCCCGATGCCTGGAAAGAAATCGTCCTCGGCCTCCATGGTGCTGGGCTGCTGGGCGCCGGCGTGGGACGGCGGGGTCAGATCGGCCCGACTCTCGAGGTGATCGTGAACCTGCTGGCGTAGGTCGCCGAAACCACACATGTTCTGCGCTTGTCGCAGGCCATGGACATGGTCCGTCGGCCCCTGCTCCATGGATCGCGTCTCCCCTACGGGTGGGGGGGTCAGCAGCGCGGGGCACTGCAAGAAGACATGGCCCCTGCATTCGATGGGCGCAAGGGCCTTCCCGCAAGCCTGACAAGGGCGCATGGGCCTGCCGAGCTTCATGTCCCTGCGAATCGGCAAGGGTATGTTGTCAGGCCATAGCGCCTGCAAGGATCCCAGCTGCCTTGCGGCGCGGACACCCTTGACTGCATACCTGAGCCCACGGTGCCAGATAGGCGCACCAGCGTGGGAGTACATGTGGCTGGTGAGGCGGTCATGCTACCAGCGCCGCGCGCCTTGCACCAAGAACGGTCGCAGGTCAGCAGGGCAAACGCGGTACAGGTCATACTGGTTGCCCAGGTCGTCCTGCAAGACGTGCGGCGCTTTCATGTCCCAGGCTAGCCGCCTGAGCGTCAACCAAGTCGCGGCCAGGGGGCCTTTGGCACTGGCCCAACTGGCCGGGGCATGGAGCGCTGTCCAAGCCCTTTGCAGGCTTGCAGGCGGCTAGGTGGCGACCGCCCATCCCAAATCCAGGCGGCGCAGTTCAAGACCAAGTCCAGCGTGGCATGATAGATAGGGTCGTACTCCTCCGAACGGTGAGCAAGGAGGAATGCCGTGACGCCCACATGGTGTTTGTCACTGCGCCCGTTTAGCACCGGGGCCAAGTTGCGCATCTCGCGCAGGGGCGCGTCCGCCAACCCCGACACTCCAGCGCCGTGCCCTGCGGATGGCATGCGCCCAGTCCGCCACAGGGTGGAGGCCTCGCGCCCTACCGCTCGTCGCAGCATGAGGAGTCGGTGCGTGCGCTCCCGCGCGGCTTCCAGGCGCTTCTTCTCAACCCTCCTCAGCTCTCGAGGGCCAGGCAGCTCATGGCCAAGGTTGCGCATGTGTCGGGCTTGGGGCGCCGCCCTAGGCATCTGCCGCTGGACCCTATGCACCACCGCGGACTTAGCAGGTTGGAAAATAAGCCCGAGGCCCCTGGCCGCTGCAGTGAGCACCATCGCAGTGCTCAGCAGCAGCTTGACATCACCGAGGTCGGGGAACCATATGCAGGCCGATGTCGTCCACCAGCGAACGTGGCTCGATGGTCGGCGCAACCCTGCTGGCCCGCTGGAGGACACGGTACGTCAGCAGGTAGATGGGATTGGTGGCATGTGTGCACCCCGCCAGCACCCCCTGAAAGGCCACGAAGGAGCTCGAGAGGCTGCCGTATGGCTTGATCCACCGTGGCTGCTGGTAGAGCTACCGCAACATCCAGAGCAAGCGCATCGGGTAACCCAGCTCCCGTGCCTCCCACATGAGCGCATGGGGACTCACCATGTCAAAGCATTTCGCCATGTCAAGGAGGATGGTACAAGTGTGGTCGCCTATGAGGCTTCCCACCTCTTGCTCCAGATTGTGAGCAAAAGCAGAGGCCGTGGAGGTGTGGCTGCCTCGAGAACCCACATCTCGTCGCAATTACGCAGTCGCTGCCACTCTGCCGACAACCATCGGCGTGCTTTCGCCCAAACTCGTACGAGACTATGGTTAGGCATAATAAGCCTGTGGCCACCATCTGGCTTAGGGAGGCGGACCATCTCACTATACAGGCGGTCTGGGGGAGCTGCTTCAAGACTTCGAACATCTGGGCCAACCTCCTGAGAGGAGGCGGAGGAGGAGGAGGAAGAAGGAAGGACGCCCATTTCGGAGCTTTCCGAGCGGGGCGCGGCCACAGAGTGGCCAAGGATGGACCGAGGAGGCAAGGATGGCAGGGTACCCTTGGGAACGCTGCCCATATACTTACTATGCGGGTTGACTGTCGTTGGCGGGGAAGCCAGGACGAGGATAACACCGTGGGGCGGCTCTGGAGGATGTCTCGGGCGCTGCGGCCTTCCCACAGCGATCGGACGCCCTGCGAGCGTTCCAAATCGCGCTGGAACGGTCTTACCTTCATCCCAGAATCGCCCGACACGGGCCCTGGCGTGCGCGACGGCCCTGCGGCCAGGATCGAAACATGCGCCCCTCCCCCAGCTTGGCCAGAAGGGCACACGTACGCCACAGGGACGCCCGACGCGCCGGCGCCTGACAAGGAGAGAGAGAGAGGGCGAGAAGGAGGGAGCGACAAAAAAGAGAGAGAGAGAGAGAAAGAAAAAAGACAGACAGACAGACAGACAGACATGCAGACAGGCATGCAGACAGGCAGACAGGCAGACAGGCAGGCAGACACACAGAGACAGAGAGAGAGAGAACAAATAAAAAGTCCGGCGAAGGACCCAAACATGAAGCTCCGTATGGGGCATCGGAGCGCTGCACTGGGTGGGGGGAGGGCTGCACTGACCAGGTGGTGTGCCAAAGCGGGCTTCCAGGTCGCACGCGGACGGTCCCACTACCTATGAGGTCACGAAACGCTGTAATAGGTGTGTGGAAATGCCACATTGGGTTTCGGGGGCGCATGCGGACGGTGGCACTGGGGCCTTCGGTGCAGTGCCTTATGGGGCCACGCAACCCCGTTACTGGGTGGGAGGAAATGTCAAATTAAGTTTTCGGGGCGCACGCGGGCGGTCCCACTGGGCGCTTCGGTGGGGCTCCCTATGGAGCCACGAAACGCTGTACTGGACTTGCGAAAATGCCACATTAGGCCTTCGGGACGCATGCGGATGGTGGCACTCAAGCCTTCGGTGGAGCTGTCTATAGGGCCACGAAGCGCTGTACTGGGTGAATGAAAGTTCCAAATTGGGTGTTTCGGAACGCTTGCGGGCAGTCCCACTGGGGCCGTCGGTGGGCCCCCTACGGGGTCACGGGACGCTGTACCGGGTGGGTAAAACTGCCACAGCGTGTTTTCGGGACGCATGCGGACGGCAGCACTGGGGCCGTCGGTGGAATTCCCTATGGGGCCACGACGCGCTGTACCGGGTGGACGAATAATGCCACGCACGTGGACGGTCCCAGTGGTGGCTTCGCTGTAATGGATCGCGAGACGCATGCGGGCGGCAGCGCTGGGACCTTCGGTGGGGCCCCATATGGAGCCACGAAACACTAGGAGTGGGTGGGTGAAACGCAAGGAAAAGGAGGAGGAGGACCACGAAACGTTGTACTGGGTGTGCGGGACGCCTGCGAACGGTAGCACTGGGACCTTCGGTGGGGCCCCCTATGGGGGAACGAAACGCTGTACTGGGTGGGTGCAGCGCAAGGCAAAGGGGGAGGAGGGCCACGAAACGCTGTACTGGGTGTGCGGGACGCATGCGGGCGGCAGCACTGGGACCTCCGGTGGGGCCCCCTATGGGGCCAGGAAGTGCTGTACTGGGCTTGCGGGACGCATGCGGACAACAGCACTGGGACCTTCGGCGGGGCCCCCTATAGGGCCACGAAGCGCTGTACTGGGTGGGTGAAACGTAAAGAAGAAGGGTGAGGAGGGTCACGAAACGCTGTACTGGGCGCGCGGGACGCATGCAGCCGGCAGCACTGGAACCTGGGACCTTCGGTGGGGCTCCCTGTGGGGCCACGAAGCGCTGTATTGGGTGGGTGAAACGCAGGGGGCAGGGGGAGGAGGGCCACGAAACGCTGTACTCGGTGTGCGGGACGCATGCGGCCAGCAGCACTGGGACCTTCGGTGGGGCTCCCTGTGGGGCCACGAAACATTGTACTGGGTGGGCGGAACGCAGGGTGGGAGGGGAGGAGTGAGGAGGAGGGCGGAGGGGAGAAGGAGGAGGAGGGAGGACGCGGGGCGCTGTTGCTTCAAAACGAAAACCGAACACCAGTGGATGGTTGGAAACACACACACACCACACAACACACACGCACGCACACGCACGCACACGCACACGCACACGCACACGCACACGCACACGCACACGCACACGCACACGCACACGCACACGCACACGCACACGCACACACGCACACACACGCACACGCACACACACACACACACACGCACACACGCACACACGCACACACGCACACACGCACACACGCACACACGCACACGACACACACACACACACACACGCACACACGCACACACGCACACACGCACACACATGCACGCACGCACGCACGCACGAACGCACGCACGCACGCACGCACGCACGCACGCACACACGCACGCACGCACACACGCACACACACGCACACACGCACACACGCACACACACACACACACACACACACTCACACACACACACACACACACAGACACACACACACACACACACACACACACACACACACTACAAAGCAGCAAAAAAACAAATCCGATTCTGGGTCCACGCTTGGCCAGGCCAGGCACGGCTACGCTGCGTTATATTTAACCTGCGGGGTTTCCCGCGCCACCGCCGTGCTCCGCGGCGTGCCGAAGCGTGCCGTGCAAGCGTGGTGTCCGCGGGCCGTGTTTCCCCTTACTCCGTTTTCCTCCGCTCCCTCCCCCACTAGCTGGAGCGAGTGCCTACTCAAGCGATACAGCCGTTGCCGCGCTGCGCCGTCCTCACCTCCGCGCGCGGTGTCCGGTTCTCCGGGGGAGGCCAGGCGCCCGTCTGGGGAAGGGGCCCGGCGCGGCCAGGAGATCTTGGCTTGCGCGTTTGGTTTGGGAGGGCCACATAATATTTAAATTTGCCTCTCTGCTCCTCCTGCTTACTCTCTAGTGTTCAACTGCTATGCGCCGCCGATGTGGTTGGCACTCGGGCCGGGCCTTCCCAGGACCTGGGGGGGGCCACCCAGGCGGGATCGGTGACAAGGCCTGGGGAACCCCCAGTGCCTCGTCCAGACGCCGCGCGCTGGGGGACGGGGCCGGGGAGATCTCCCACGCGAGCTGTAAGGGGTTGGAAGGGACCTGAAAGACCATCCCTCCTGTTCGTCTGCAGCACGGCTCAGAGCGGGCGTCCGCGCGGGGGGCAGCAGCGCGTCGTCGCGCGACGAAAGGTTGCGCGGACGCGCGGGCGCTGCAGGACTGCCACTGTGAAACTTGCTACCTGCAAGAAGAGAGGGGGGGGGGGGGGGGCGGTCTTTCGCGCCTCATCCTTCCGCGCGCAGCTTCCTGGAAACCTGGCCTCCGGCCCCTCGGAGCACGGCTTTGGGGCGACGCCGCCAAATAATCCCCAGGCCTTGCATCTGTCCCGGTCCAGATAGGCCCGGGGCCCCTGGCCGACGCAGCCCGCAAGCGCAGGAGGGGCGAAACAAGAGCGACACGGAAGATAATTTCTTAACACTTCCCTGCTCCATTCATGCCGCAGCGGCGGGGTCCGAAGCGCCGCGCGGCCGCGCGCGCCGCTCCGGCGCGCCCCCTGCGCGCCCCCCCCTCTCAAGTCGAAGCCGCGTCGGCAAGGCCAGGGCAGGGCCACGGGGCTGACGCCGACTCGGGGAGGGTCTTTCACCCCTGTCGTGGGTCACCCCAGATACCGCCGCAGGCAACAGCACCCGGGCCTCACAGCCAGCGCGACCCTTCCCTGACCAGCACACCAAAAGAAGAATGGAAATAAACAACAACAACAACAACAACAACAACAACAACAACAACAACAACAACAACAACAACAACAACAACAACAACAACAACAACAACAACAACAACAAAAAACAACAACAACAACAACAACAACAACAACAACAACAACAACAACAACAATCATTTTACCCGAACGCTCAGTGTTCTCACCAGTGCCAGGGTTTTCATGCGACGCGAGACAATACCCCCACTTCGTGGGGGGGCTGTTCAAGCTCTACCAAATATCCAAACGACTCTTCGCGACCACCCAAACCCAGCTTCCCGCCCTATGACGTTGGGACACTTCACTTCGTGGCGTGCGGACGACCGTGGCTACTACACTGGCGTGGGGTACACACCCACAGAACCCAATGGTTTTTGGAGATTTCGGCGTGCGCGAGCGAAGAAAAAACGAATGTGTCCCGCATGGTATTATTTGACAGGGATGATGGCCCTGGCAGGTGCGCAACCGTTGTCGCAGAAGTTCGAAAAAGTTGCTCGCAAAAGCCCGTTTGACAGAAATGTTTAAAAAGTGTTGGGTTTCCTACGAATCCGCAAAGAGCGCGCGGGATGAGATTTTGACATTTTTTTGTTGAAAAACCATTGGTTTTTTGATGTTTTTATGTTAAAATCGCTCCGAACACTAAGCTTTTGGAAGGATTTCGTCTTGCGCGCGCGAATGTCCACTTTACCTTATTTTTTGCAAGGGATTCTTGAAATTTGATTATATTAGAACAAGAAATGTAATTTTATATTGTTTTTTGCAAGGGAAAGCGGATTACAACAAAACAACCGGATCCTGTACACACCCTCTTTTCTGAGGCTTCCTCACGAAAATGATGAAAATGTAGCTGCGGCCTAGGCGGCGCAGGGGAGGCGCGCACCAGGGGGCCCAACAATAATTATTCTTTAGAATAAATAATGTTCAACAACAACAACAACAACAACAACAATTACTAGCACGTGGGGACACTCCGTTCTCACCAGTGCCAGGGTTTCATAGGAGGCGGGCAATACCCCCACTTTGTGGGGGGGCCGGTTCAAGCTCTACCAAATTTCCACACGACTCTTCGCCACCACACACACCCAGCTTCCCGCCCTATGACGTTCGGACACTTCACTTCGTGGCATGCGGACGACCGTGGCTACTATTCAGGGCCACGCGGCCGACGACGACGGCGTGCGCGCGCGAAGAAAAAACGAATGTGTCCCGCATGGTATTATTTGACAGGGATGATGGCCCTGGCAGGTGCGCAACAGTTGTTGCAGAAGTTCGAAAAAGTTGCTCGCAAAAGCCCGTTTGACAGAAATGTTTAACAAGTGTTGGGTTTCCTACGAATCCGCAAGAGCGCGCGGGTGATTTTTTTTTTTTTTTTTTTTTTTTTTTTTTTTTTTAAAGAAAAAAAAAAAAAAAAAAAAAAAAAAAAAAAAAAAAAAATGGTTTTTGATGTTTTTATGTTAAAATCGCTACGAAAACTAAGGTTTTGGAAGGATTTCGTCTTGCGCGCGCGAATGTCCACTTTACCTTATTTGTTGCAAGGGATTCTTGAAGCTTGGTTATGTTAGAACAAGAAATGTCCACTTTAGCTTATTTGTTGCAAGGGAAAACCGATCGTAACAACACAACCGGATCCGGACTCCCCCGTTTTGCCTGAGACTTCCTCACGAAAATGATGAAAATGAGGCTGCGGCCTAGGCGCGGCGGGGGGGTCGTGCACCAGGGGCCCCAACAATAATTATTCTTTAGAAGTAATAATGAACAACAACAACAACAACAACAACAACAACAACAACAACAACAACAACAACAACAACAACAACAACAACAACAACAACAACGCTTGCTCCCCCCCCCCACTCACTCCAACCGCCGGCGGCACGGGGGCGGGCAGCAGCCGCGAGGCAGCGCGAGCGGACGGAAGAGGAGAAAAAGGGGAGGAGGGTGGGAGAGGGCGCGGCGCCGCGCGTCGGCCAGGCGTAGATTTATCTGGGGACCACTAGGGGAGCACTACCCAAGACGCACAGCGCGCGCGGCTGCGCGGCGCCGCCAGCCACCCACCCGGCTGAAAGAGACTGCGAATGGGCGTGGGCCCATCGAGTCGCGCACGGCGCGCGCCACGAAGAGAACGCGGTGCCACCTCTGCTGCGGCGGCGACCCTTCACGGAAGAGCTGGCACATTTGCGCGACCGCGTGCGTTTGCGGCAAGGGCACGGCGCGAGTTTCCAAGTCGGCCCGCCGCGCGGCCTGCCCGCCGGCTCAGCCCCGCAAGCAGCGTGGAGCGCAGCGGTCCAGGGCGGCAGGGAGGCAGAGCACGCCCACGACAAGGATGGGCCATGTCCTGGACGTGCACGCCACGGACAACGCGTGAAGTTTGCGCCCGCTAGGCAGCCCAAAATAAAACCGAAGCGCGGTTAGCGGTAGCTCAGTGGGCTCGGGGACGAGCGCCGCAAAAGACTGCCCGAGCACAGGCAGGCGAGCGCTGGCCACGCAGGCGCCGCCAAATCGCGCGCCCGCAGGGCCAGGCGAACCACCTGGAGTTTGAAGTCGCGCAGCCGGCACCTGCGCGGCTCCACGAAGCACTGGGCCTCGCGCAAAGAGGGCAGAGGACAGCGGAGCGGGCAGCAATGTAGGCAGGCGGCGCAATCTCCGCTGCGCGGGCGGCGACGGCGCTTGCCCAGGTGGCACGCGTAAGGCGGCGCGCCCGAATTGGGCACGCGGGTGCGGGGGTGGTCAAGAGGCTGCGCCCAACAGACGGGCGCGCGCCATGATCGCGCGATGGTGCCTCTGCAGGCGCAACTGGCGTGCCCACCTGCAGTGGGCAGCCACCGCCTTGCCAGCCCAAGTGGCGCACGCCAGGAGCATTCTGGCACACGTGGCCTGCGTGCGGTTCGGATCGCGCTCAGCTCGGCGGGCCCAGAACAAATACGCACAGCGTGGAACTGTTCACACGCGCTTCTGTTTCCAGGGGCCTTTCCGCCAAAAGCGTCTGGGAGCAAGGGGCCTCAAATATAAACGGGCTTCGGTTCGACTGGGCGTGTGCCCGCCCCGCAAGCGAATCTGGCCACCGAACCAGGCAAACCGCCTGAGGCATCCTCGCAATATGAGCTTTTCGTGGTGCTGAAAGCACCGCCTTACCTGAGACAGCCTCCGACACAACTCTAAACGCAAACGGCTCTGGCCACAACACGGGCAAACCGCCGTAGACATCCTCGACTCGAACTATGCGGCCACTGCTGCGTCGGAACATGGCGAGAACATTCCGGAAACACTCAGGGTCGGAGCCAATCCATGGTTTCCTGGGGCCTCCTGGTGCCTCCAGGTGCCTCTGGGAGCTTCCTGGAGCCTCCTGGGGCCCCCATGGGGTTTCTTCGCGCTTCCTGGGGGGCCCCTGGGGTCTCCTGGAATCGCTTGAGGCATCTCCGCGAGGATCCGCGGCCCAGGCGAAGCCCAATCCGAAGGAGCACACCAGGGACACACATAGGATTGAGCCACACGAGAAGGGCAAACCAGAGGGCAGCCCAACAGAGCGTATTATAGCACTGCGCAGTCAAGAACGTCGTATCCTAGCATTGCAGCTGAGGGTCCGGCCTCGCACAACGAAACACACAACAGAGCACTGACTGCAGCGCAGGTCAGGGATGGCGCGGGGGAGGAGGCCAGCGCTGAAGCCGGAGCGCGGTTCGGAACAAGCAGAAACGCGGAAATGAGGCCACCGCTGCAGGGGGAACACGAGTCGGTACGGACGGGCACGCGAATATGATGTGACCACAGCAGCGGGAGCACGGTCGGGAGCGAGCGGGGGCCTGAAAATCAGGGCAGCGCTGAACAAGGAGTGGAATTTTGAATCGCCGGAGAGAAAACATGTAAAGAGACCAACTCGCCGGCACCACCTCTGGGAACAAAAACTTCGCGGAGGGGGGGCCGAGCATTTCCCGGGCAGTTTCAAAAAAAGAAAACACGAAAGCAGCATCAACCACGAAGGCGCGTGCCCCAGGAGAAACCAAATCGACAGGATTGGGACCATTACTGTGGCCTCCTGGGGCCTCCTAGGTCGTCCTGGTGCCCTCCTGTGGCCCCCTGAGGTGTCCGGGATCTCCAGGGAGCCTCGTGGCACCTGTTGGCACCTCCTGGGCCTCCTGCGCGCTCTGGGGCCTCCCGGGGCCTTTGAAAATCAGCAGCGCCTCCCGGAGCCTCGCGGGGCCTCCTGGCGGGGAGTCGTGCCCAAGGGACCAATCTATAGGAACACGTTACACACCTAGGATTGGAGACGAAAGGGAAAGAACAGGCGTCGCACACCAAGGGTTCTCCCACTCCAAGACAAAGTATATGGCGTGCCTCTGCGTCTCCAGATCTGCCAGGGGCTTGCCGGGAAACGCGCACAGGGAACACCGCACAGGGAAAACGCCTTCCCTGCCCCCAAAGCGTCAGACCACCACCTCACCTGCCAGAGAAACCAAAGATGAGCCGGGAAGCGCGCCCTACTCCAGGGCAAGAGAAACAAACAAACAGTGCCCCAGCTGGTCAGCGTCGGGCCTTCCAATGGAACGGGGGTGTCCGGCGGGAGGCGTGCTCCGAGGCGAACGCGCGCGCCGGCGCCTCTCGATTTTAGCGCGTGCGCGCCGGCCTTGGGCCGCCCTTTCGGCCAGCACGCCCGCGCCCAGCTATGGGACACCCGCGCGGCCAGGGTTTCGAGGGACCAAGAGGCGACCAGGCTGGGTAGTAGAGGACGGCTGGGCACGCTGCCAAGCTGGCCATTTTGGACCAGGGGCGCACCCCACGCACGGGCAAAGTTTTCGACGCCAGCTGCCAGCTGTAGAACGACCGCGTCGGCACGACCGACCTTTGCCCGGACCCACAGCGTAAGAATGTTGCCACGCCTGTCCTACACCAGGCCGTGGAGGGCGGACTGCCAGGTGACAGGCTGGGAAAGTCAAAAACCGCGCGCCCGGGGAAAAGTCGGCGGCAAAGACAGCTCCCACAGGCGCCCATGGAAGAGGACTTCGTTATGTACCTGGCGCGCTCTTCCACTCATCGTCACTGGCGCCAGCGCCCGCGGAACGAAAACTATATTTCCCAAAATGAATGAAGCCGCGTGTCCGTAGGCACAGGAGCAATGGCACGAGCGTGCGCTAGACAATATACTTGCGCACCGCTGCTGTCCAGGCTTCGCTGGGAAAGTGCCCAGGACCCTGAAAAGTTCCAACCAAAGAATTGCGACAAATCTGTTTAGCATGCTTATACAATTCTGTTGCCCACGCCTGCCGGGGCCTGCCCCTCTTCCGGCGGCCGGGCGCCTGCGCCAGCTCAGAGGATGACGGCTGTAGACAGCCATGCAGACAGGATGGCCGTCGGCCTTGCATGCGATTTCCCCGAAAAGGATGAACTGCCGTCGCAGCAGGAAGTCGCTGAGCTTGCCGCGTCTGGCTCGCTGCAACACCGCGGCCTTGGTGACTCGACTGAAAGAAAAGTTTCTGAGGCCGCGGACTCTCCGCAGGCACCGCGCCTGGGCTGCCTCGGCGCAGCGACGATCCTGATACGGCAAAGCCTTTCTCACTTGGTTTGCGCGCTGTTCTTTGC
>CAUYUJ010022695.1:54430-71930 GCA_963575745.1 Prorocentrum cordatum
CATCATCATCATCATCATCATCATCATCATCATCATCATCATCATCATCATCATCATCATCATCATCATCATCATCATCATCATTCATCATCATCATCATCATCATCATCATCATCATCATCATCATCATCATCATCATCATCATCATCATCATCATCATCATCATCATCATCATCATCATCGATCGTCATCTTTCTCCTCTTTCTTCTCCTCCTTTTTCTTCTCCTTCCCCTACCCCCCCTGTGCGCGACGCCAGGGGGCGGGCCTGATCAGCTGCGTCCGCCGTCCGGGCCTGACTGGCTGCGTCCGCCGTCCTGACAGGCAGGCCAGCTTCCGAGTTCCTGTCTGTCCAGGCGCGCGTCGCGATGGAAAGCAGTCCGCGCGCGTCCTCAGCAGTCCGAGCGCGTCCTCGCCAGAGGAGTGCTGAGGGCGTCAGGGTTCGGCCGTTGGCCTGCGGGTTGAGGGCATTGAGCAGCGCGATGGCTGTATGCCCGCCCTGTGCGGAGAGAGGGAGGGGGACGGGTCGATAGGAAACGGGGGGAGGGCAAGGGAGGGAAAACGGCGGGAATTGCGGGATGAAGAGGCGCAGCCGCCCATCGCGTTTGAGGCGACACGCCACCGTCGAGCCTTGGACCTGCAAGTGCCGCACTATTGGAACGATCTGCTTGCCCCGCACGAGTCTCCTGCGTCGTCTCGCTCTGCCGTCCGACTCGGGCACTCCCTTCATCCAGCTGATACGCAGCAGCCCCTTCTCTGCGAAAGTGGCTGCTCCGTGCGATCGTCAGGGGACCGCTCTTGCTCGTCTGCGCCATCAGCGATCGCACGCCCGGAAAAGGTGGCCAGGAGCGCACGTCAAGGCCGACCTCCCCGGCGCACGGCCCACGAAGCGATCCCCTGACGGAAGGAGGCCCCTGCAGCCCCCCACTCTTCTGCGCCGGCGGCTGGGCAGGGGACGCCTGCGCTGGCGAGTGGAGCAGGCCTAAACCGAGATCCCGTCAGAGCGATGCCACCACGCAACGCAGGAGGAGGAGCTGGAGGGGGGCGCGGGCGACAGAAGGGCGGACGGGGCGAACCGCTCAGGGGGGACGGGTCACTCCCCGAGCGGGCGGCCCGCAGCCCCAAACATGCGATGCCCTGATTCGGCGCGGGGTCCCCAGAAGTCCCGACCTTTTTTCTTTGCCCAGGGCCGGCATCTCGTCCCGAAGCGTGGTTTGCCGATTCCGAGACCCGGCGAGGACCCCCAGAGGCCGAACAAAATCAGCCGAACGCCTCCCGTCAGTGTCTGGGGCCCCCGTGGCCGCAACCGACCGAGTCGAGCCACGGCCGTCCCCGACACAGGCGGCCGCTGCGGGCGCGGGCTCGTCGGGAGTCGGCGCAGAAGGCCACGGCCGCACCCAGTGGTGTGGCCACCCCCGCTTCCCTGGCCGCCTGTCCCTGCTCCTGTCGGTAAGACGTAAGACTCGGGCTCGCGGGACTCGGGCTCGCCCTCGGTCGGGCGTGTCCTCCTACAGGATGAAATATAAAAAATGTCAAGACAATCTTCAACAAACAATCAGGAATTGTCAGAATTTCGCCCCCGTACTAATATTTCAATCGTTTTGAATACTACTCCTATGAAGGGACAGGGCCCGACGTAAGGTTCGCCCGACGGAGCCGCCAGGAAACATAGCCGGGCCCAGGCCGCTGCAAGCAGCCAACAAAACCCGGACCGTCAGAGTCCAAGGCGGGCCCGCCAAAGCGCGCCGACGGGCCCGACCTTCCCAGACCACAGACGCCATGAGTTTCTCACGACGTCGACCCCCAGAGGTCTCGACACACCCCCCAGGACCGGTGCTTCATCCTACCAAACCGTTTTCTCACAGTCCCGAGGCCCGCCAGGGGCCCCCCAGGGCCGAAAAAACATGTGGGAAAACCTCCCGTCGGGACTTTTGTTCCTGACTCGACGGGTGTCTGGGAACCCGCCTTCCGGTGAACCCGTGTCCTGGTTCCCCCGACACTCTCAGGGTGGAGAAAAACCAAGACCCCGCCATCTAGGCGACGAAAAGAACGGGGTCTCACGCGAGATGGCATAGCGACCGTGCGCCGCGGCTCGCGCGCGCCGCCAGCGCGGCACGCCACCTCGGAGACGAGGGCGCTTACGCGCTGCCTTACGCGGCTAACTCACGCGCCAATGTCGGCGAAGACGAGCCCCTTTTCCTTCGTCGCTCACCTGACCGTGTCCCCAAGCTCCCGACGCCCCCCCTCCCCAGGGGCAGTTTTTTTTCGCCCCACAGGGGGGTCCGCTCTGGTGTTCCCGGCCAAGGGCCCCCCCCCGGGAGCTCCGGAAGCGAGAAGGAGACGGCCCGGCTGCAGCAAAAACGGCACCGTCGGAGAATTGGGAGGGGGAGGAGGAGGAGGAGGAGGAGGAGGAGGAGGAGGAGGAGGAGGAGGAGGAGGAGGAAGAGGAATCGGAGGAGGAGGAGGAGGAAGAGGAGGAGGCGGAGGAAGAGGAGGGGAGGAGGAGGAGGAGGAGGAGGAGGAGGAGGAGGAGCCACGCGCAGAGACCTCGGACCCAAAGAGTCCCCGAGCTGCGCAAGGGGACGGCAGCTTGGGTCCATACGTGGGGACGTCCACTGGAGAGCGAGAAAAGGGCCAGGAATTTATGTTTCACGCAAGCGAAGAAAAGCAACCTATTTTATTGTCTTTTGGTCCACATAGGAAAACAGTGTTGTCGCGCTTGTTTTTCTTATGCGCATAAAATGCTATGCGTCGGAACCTTCGTTTTTTATTGCCATCGATGTGCATGCCGAATAGATACTATACAACATACGTGTATCTTATTTACATCGCAATCATCATACATGTGTATCTTATTTACATTACATTGCACCTCGCCTTGCAATCATCATACGTGTATCTTATTACTTCACTTCGGTATGTTCCGAACCCCCACATATAGCAAGGGGCGGTGGGCCTCCCTGTGGGGCACGATCCGCGCGCGGGGTGCGGAGCTCGCGGGGCCAGCAAGGGGGCCCTCGGAGCCTCGGGCCCCTGGGGCGGCGGCGGCGTGCCGAAGCGCGCAGCGCACGGAATACGCCCAGAAGTGCCGAAGCGCGCAGCGCTTGGAATACAGCGGCGGCAGCGGGGGGGGGGGTGAGAGAAACTGGCCCTCTGAGATTCGCGCGGGCTGTGCCCTCCGAGCCCGAAGGCCTCTGATGGCAAAAAACTGGATGCACAAGACAGCGCGCATTCCTCTCCATCCTTCCCCTCCCTCCTCACGTCTCTCCTCCCCGCGCCCCAAGGGCCGCCCCAACGGGCTCGTAGGGCCCTCGTAGGGCCCGAGTTCTACGCTTCAGGTGCGGCGATGCTGCTTCTGGAGCTTCAGGTGTTCTTTCTGGAGCTTGCGATTTTCCTTCTTGAGCTCTACGCTAGACCGCCTGATCTTGATGAGGCGATCCTCGAGGCGGCACCTCGCCTTCTGAAGCGCCTTGATCAGGATACTCCTCGCCTTGATCTTCTCCCACAGCTCCCCGCGCGAGAGCTGCTTCGCCATCTTCAGCGACTGGCCGTGGTGAGCTGGTGGGAGTACCGATGGGACCGATGCCGATATGCCTCCGACAAGGCGACGCGTCGCCGAAACCCTCCTTGGGCACGAGTGGCTACGGAGTCAACGGCAATGCAGTTTGAGGATGTCTCAGGCGAAATCGTTCCCTTGGGGGTCGCGATTTGCATTTCACCCCGATGACGTTTTCTTGACCTCTCGTTTCGGGCTGAGGAGCCCCCCGACGAAATCGTCATTTAGGGCGACGCGAGTGGGGATGTCTCAGGCGACACCGTCAGGTTGGTAAACCTTATGCGCCGTTTAAGACTGAGCACGTTCCTGAACATCTTGTCCAGTGAAGATGTCTCAAGCGAAGTCGTCTTCTGTGGGGAACCTGGGAACCTGGCGGTGCTGGCAATGAAGTGCATTTCTTGTTTTCGGCATCGTAAACTCGAATCTGACCTAGAATATATCCGCCCAGAAAAGGCAGTGACCATGTGGCCCTGAACACCACGCTGTACCCCTCATGCCCGAGAAAATGGCTTGGTGCATTTTGTAGGCCTTGCCGAAGAAAACCGCAACTTCAGCCACAGCGTGTTCAAATTAAATCCTCGAGCGAGGACGTGGCCCGCATGCTGCAGGCTGCCAGCAAAAGATGACACGCATATTTGGATAATCAATGCGCTGGCTGAACTCGCGCACTCAAGCAGCGGCGACCTCACCATCGGGCCCCTCGGGGGCGCCGTCGCCGTCCAAGCGGGCCTTCTTGGCCGCGGGCTCCCCGCTGCCGCCGCCCTCCAGCGGAGCAAGAGTCGCTGGGGGCTCGGCAGCGCTGGCGGTCACGAGCGGAGGCCGCGTCGCCTCCGACACGTAATTCTCTGCAGTGAATTCAAAGCTGCCGTTCTTCTTCAGGTCTGGCACCTTGATCAAGACATTGGAAGTCGCAGCCGGCCTGAAAATCACTTCGAGCACCTTCTTGACCTTTTCGCTCACGTCGACCCCGTCGCCGAACACCAGCGTCGGCGTCGACGAGGTAACCTCGCGAACGTCCCAAGCTGGAGGAACTGCAACCTTCGGCCGATGCACTGACACAACATAGACGCTGCCGTTCTCCATTTCGATCTTGCCGAGTAAGAAGCCTTTGGATGCGACGGTCTGCGCCGCAATGGTCTTCTCCTCGGCGTCGCTGCCCACGAGGGCCGCCGCGACCATGCCTGGAGGCCCGAAACGTGGGTTGGGGCAGTCTTGGGGCCCTCTCGGCGCCATCTTCGGGCCATCTTGGGCCCTCCCTAGGGCCCTCAGAAAGGTCCAAGAGGGGCCCAAGAGCTCTAGAGGGCCCAAGAGGGCCCCTCAGAAGGGTGAGTCCAAAGAGGGCCCCAAGACGGCTCCAAAAGGGCCCCAAGAGGGTCCCAAGACGAACTCTGTTGGTCTGGGTTGCCATTCCTACATTCCGTTGGAGGCTTCTGAGGGGCCCTCCAGGCCCCCCCAAGAGGCTCCAAGAAGGCCCCAAGAGAGTCCCAAGAGCTCTAGACAAACTGCGGGGCAACGAATTCTCCAACCCAAACACATGTGCTCCAATCTTACCCCACGGGAGGGCCCCAAGAGGAGCCCCAGGAGGAGTCCCCCTGCTGTCAACGTTGTTTCGGACCTGACCCGACCCCCAGTCCTGGGAAAGCAAGTCGGACGTTGCCCTGGTTGGCCTCGAAGTCGATGAAAACCTTGCCGCTTTTGACCTCCTTCTGCTTCAGAAGGACACCCGCTGACGATAGGGCGCCCTCGGCGATCTCGGAGTAGCATGCCGACTCAACGGCCGTAGACAAGATGTGACCGACGAAGTTGGGAGACGCCAGGTGGACGTGGTTGGGGTACTCCTTCATGCTCTGGATCTTGGCCACCAGCGCCTTGGTGGAACAGTCCTGTTGGGCGGCAGACTTCAGGAGGTCGAATACTCGTTGCGGCGGCGGTGACCTGTCCTGCTCCAGCTGGACGAACTCCATGATCAACTGGGGCTTGTCAGAGGCGCCCTCGCCCTTCGTGTTTCTCAGCTTCTTGCCAAGCTTTGCTCTGAGGTCAGTAATGCTGAGAAGGTTGGCCTGCATCCTGAGCAAGCCAGCGTCCTTGGGCGCCAGCCCTTTCTCGAACTCAGGATTCGAGAAACTGGCGATCGTGCCAGCCCAGTGCAGAATCCAAGCATCCATCTCGGCCTCGTCGCACGCCAGGAACTTCGAGTCGGACTGAGCCAGGGCTGCAAGCACGGACGAGTGCCTACTGACGTACTTCAGCAAGCCGTCCAGTTTCTCAGCGACAGCGGCGTCGTGACCAGATGCGCTCTTGCCTTCCGTCTTGAGAATGTCCGACACCTCCATGAGGACGCACGCGATCTGCGTGGCCCTGTGGTCCATGAACTGCTTGACTTTGGAAGGAGTGTCCCAAATCGTCTTCAGTGTAGCCAGCGGCGCATCATCGGCAGACTCAGGAGGCGACCAGAACTTGGAGTCCGCATCCGCGATGGCGCTCGCAAAGCACATCGTGTCCGACGGGTAGCCGAAATTCACTTGTGCCAACGCGGACTTGACGACCAATCGCAACGCCTCAGCAACGCCATTGCACTCGGACGTCCACTGCAGACCAAGATCCTCCTGCAGATTCCAGAGGCAAGTCACCGCATCCTTCACCACTGCATTCGTCCTAGGAGTCAACTTCATTTCCGCCGCATGGGAGGAGTACGTGAACGGATTCTTCTTCGTAAAGTCAATGACCTGGTTCACGAACTCTGGGTTCTCGCGCAGAGTCCGCTGCCACGGCAATTCGTCAGCTGCCACTGCAGGTGAATCATCATCACCATCATCGTCGTGGCCCGTCTTGCTCTTGCCCCTGCCAGCGCGGCCTCTGCCTGTCTTGTTGGCCTTCGCGGCGCAGCCGACCATGTAGGACACCAACGGGCCGATCTTCTTGAACACTCGGACGCTAACGCCTGCGCCAGTAGCATCTTCCAAGTCAACCTCGAGGACTTCGGCGTTTACCTCGTACTGCTGCTCAGTGCCCTTCCCCTTCAATTTCTTCGTTTTCCCTGGCCTCGCCTCGACGGCGCCGCGGTAGAGCTGGAGGAAATGGTCGGGCGTCTTCACCAGACAAACCTTGCCGTCGATGCCGAGCTGGACAATGCGGTCCCACATCGCCTCCAGCTGTTCTGCAGTCGGCGTCGTGTCTCTGACCTTGCACGAGCGCCTCAGCGCGTCTGCGGCGTAGTCCACGAGAGGTGCCTTACTTCCATTGCCAGCCGCCGCCTCAGGAGTCCCCCTCAGCTCCTTGAGCGAGTTGAAGTCCTGCTCGGTAGGCTCCAACAGGCGCTTGATCTTTTCCATGCCACTCGACTGCGTGCCATCACCAATGTAGATGGAGACGTCGGAGTTCGGCACAATGAACTTAAGCGTGGACAGGATCGCCGACGTGCGCCCTGGCGACCCGCGCCCCAGCTGCCGAAGCGTGAAATCGTTGAGCACGAAAATCGAGTCGTGAGAAGTCTCCTTGATCGCCAGGAACTTGCAGGAGCGCTGGCAGAACTTCAAGTAGCGATCCCACACCTCGCCTTTTGCATCACCGAAGAAGTCGCATGCTTTGTCGAACGGCAGGAGCTTTTTGAAGAAAGGCGTCGGTCTCGAATTCAGCCATTCCTTGCGTTTCTGATAATAGCCCTTCTGGCTGCCATCAACATCTCTCGACACTATTCCGTGCTTTTTGCGGTAGCACTCCCAGCTCTTCTTGTACTCGTCGGTCTTCCGATATTTTTGGATGTGGCTGACGATGGACCCTTTCCCCACCAGCTGGTTCCCTAAGTCCACCAAGTACAAAATCACAATGCTCGGCGTGTCGTGCCTGAAGATCGTGACATCGCGCACCTGGCCCTCGATGGTGCGCTTGACGTTCTCAACGTCTGGAGAATCCTCGAAGGCTCCGTACGCAGCCTCTTTGAGGGTGGCACCGCTCACGACCCACAAGCGTTCAGGGAACTGAGCGGATGGATTCGGTGCAATCACCCAGGTTTCGCTACGAACGCCACGCAGCACGCCGTCCTTGATGATTCCCTCCTTGTAGTCAAGTATCTTCCTCGTATCTGTCGTTGAGCTCGTGGCGCTCGAATATCTTCTGGCCAGGATAACGAGAGTCGAAGTAGGGTCTGGTCACCACGCATTCTTTGTTGATCACCCACTCATCCCATATTTTGTCCTGTAAGGAGCGCCCTGTGAGGCCTGGGTACATGGTTTTGGTGTCAACGTGAGCCTCCGCATCGGCAGAACTCGCCATGTCTCGAATCGTGACGCGATGAACCAGAACGGTTCCCAGTGCGAAAAGGCGCCAGATGAACGAACTTGAGCAAAAAAATGCTGCGACGCTCCATGGGTGCAACGTTGTTTTGAAGTTGTTTCGGTGCCCGCGGGCATCACAATACCGGCCCTGGGACCACGGCCAGGCCCCTCGAGGACCTCGAAATCCAAGTTTGAAGGTCCCGCAAGGGCTGCCGAAGCCTCAAATATTTGATTTCAAATGCCTCGCAGAGGCCCCCAAGACGGCCCCGAGAGGGCTCCGAGACTTTTTTCGTCCTGCCGAAATCGTGGCGCGACGGACGAGACATGCTTCGCATGTGTGAGAACACGTGGTTTCCAGCCAAGAGGCCTCCAAGACGCCCAAGATGATGGCCTCCAAGACTGCCAAGATGGCCTCCAAGATGCCACCAGGACGGCCAAGATGGCCTCCAAGATGGCCCCAAGATGCCTCCAAGACGGCCCAAGATGCACCTAATACTGCCTTAGATGTGCCCGCCCACGGTGTGATGCGTCTGATATTTCTATCGCCTGTGGCGAGCTCTCCAAACACAGCATAGCATGTGTGTGAATACTTTATCGTCTGTGGCGAGCTCTCTAAACACAGCATAGCAGATGTGTGAATATTCTATCGGCTGTGGCGAGCTCTCTAAACACAGCATAGCATATGTGTGAATATTTTATCGTCTGTGGCGAGCTCTCTAAACACAGCATAGCATATGTGTGAATATTTTATCGCCTGTGGCGAGCTCTCTAAACACAGCATAGCATATGTGTGAATATGTTATCGCCTGTGGCGAGCTCTCCAAACACAGCATAACATGTGTGTGAATATTTTATCGTCTGTGGCGAGCTCTCTAAACACAGCATCGCATGTGTGTGACTAGTTTATCGTCTGTGGCGAGCTCTCCAAACACAGCATAGCATATGTGTGATTTGGTTTATCGTCTGTGGCGAGCTCTCCAAACACAGCATAGCAACTATGTGAATATTCAATCGCTTCGCTCATTCCGCCTGCCCATATTGTAGCATCGCTGGCGCTTGCTTGCGTGCTCGGGGGATCATTCGGCTGCCTCCTGGGGCTGCTTGGGTGCCTCTTGGGAGCCTCTGAGGAGCCTCCTGAAGCCCTCTGGTGGGGGCCTCTTGAGGCTTCTAGTGGCCTCTTGGGTCCTCCTGGGGGCTTCCTCCTACTCCTGCTCCTGGCTCTGGCCCTGGTCCTGCTCCTGCATCTCCTCCTCCTCATTACCAGGGAGCTCGAGTGACGCTCTCGACATCAATCTTTCAGCACGCCAATGCGATCACTCCAGCACGAATGACGCTGCGCAACACCTGCAAATATGTCCAACTAGGAGCCTGGCCAAATGCGCTGGCACATCTAATTTCAAGCGCCGTGCGCGCACACACTTCGTCCAAGCACCCCGAGTGGGCGATCAGGCCACATGCCGCGCACGCAGAGTCGTCTGCCTTGACCCGTTCATGGCACACGTTGCACAAAGCTGCACCGAAAAAGAGATCACTATCCACCACCCCCCGAGCCTTCCTGATGAATCTGAAGGCTGAGACCACCTGTTCTGGCATCCTCTCCCTCATATCTCTCGGCTTGACCATCCTGACAGTTGTGTGGAACACGGGGGAGCAACGATCGCCTGGCGGCAGTCGGCGATCTTCGGGTCTCGACGGGCGGTGCTTGTAGACCACGCGCATGTCAGAGTCGACCCGAATCCTCTGGGGAGCACAACGAATCCTACCTCGGGGCCCTCTTGGGCCATCTTGTGGCCGACATAATTTGCACGAGGGGAGGGCCCAAAGTGTTCTGGGGAGGGTGAACAAATCCAAAATCATTTCCCATGGCTCCTCCTGGACAATCTTTCTGCCCTCCTGGAGCCCTCTTGGGATTATCCCAGAGCCCTCTTAGAGCACCTGCTGAGGGCCCACAACCCTGGGTTGGAGCCCTCTTGGGGGCCTCTGGAGCCGACTCGGGACCGTTGCCGTCGTCGTCGGGCGTCCGTGCGTGGCCGTTGCCGTCGTCGTCGGCGTCGTCGTCGCCGCCGCCGTTGCCACTTGAAAAACAGAAAGTCAGTAATTCCATGTTTTTCAAGTTGCTCCAAGCGTGTGGGAGGTGTCGTCGTCGTCGTCGTCGTCGTCGGCGTCGTCGGCCAGCGGCGGCGGCGGCGACGGCGACGGCGTGACAAAGGCGGTGGGCCCTTGCAGCCTGGTCCCCATCGGCCCCAAGAGGGCCCCAAGGGGGCCCCAAGAGCGGTCATCTTGGATCATCATTACTCCGAACTCCCAGGGTTCCATCGCCCCTCTCCGAGGTCGACGTCCTCCCAGTACCACCAGTCCAGCGAGGTCGCATGCGCCCCTGCTACCACGCTGGCCACGGAGAAGAGGGACACGCACTTGTTCGTTGGTTCAGGCACGACGTGACCGCCAGACATCAAAGACTCCAGAAGGCTCTTGAGCCCGTTGTAGCTGTCCCTGGCGGACGCCTTGGCTCGATTGACACGGAGCAGTTCATCTCGATCTCGATCATCTCGATCTCCGTCGTAGTCGTCGCAGCTGGCCGCCGCGCGAGGACGAGGCGGTCGAGGTCGATCATAGACGGCATCGCCCTCGGCTTCGTCCCCCCCCATCTCCATGCGCACCTTCGCTGCCTCGACGACTTCCTCGATGCTAGTGTCGTGGCCACCGCATCCAGCCTCCAAGTCCTCCCTCTCGCCAGGGTCCAGGGAGACGAGATACTTCGTGACCTCGGCGACCTCGGTCGCCTCATCGCCGCCCTCGCTGTCGTCGTCCTCCTCGTCGCCATTGTCCCCATCGGCCGCGTCGTCGCCGTTGGCCCAGGCTATGGCCATGGCGACCGCCTCTTCATCTACCTTTTTCAACCTTTTACGTGCCTTGGCGCATTGCAGCTGGAAACCATCCACGACTGATGCCTGGAACGCGTTGTCCCACTTGAGCTGCGCCGCCTGGACGCTCAAGTGGACCTCGAGGCCGCGGGGCCCTGCCTGCTGGATCAGATGCCCAACTACCCAGTGGAATTTGCGATGCGCAATCGGCCTCTGCAACCTGACGGCGCCCAGCCCGCCAGGGTTGACAGCATCAAAGTTCTGGCACAGCGGTGCGATCCAAAAGGTCGCTCTCCCGACCTTGCTGCTGACGAGAAACCACTCTTCGACGTCTTCGCCCTCATCGCCAAACTTGTGCTTCACAATCACTGCGTAGGCAGACGATGGGCCAAAGCTCGCACCGACGGTAGACTCGAATGACTTCCGCATGCTCAGCAATATCGCCGCGCATCGGTCGAGAATGTTCTGGGGAAAACGCGGATCAGGCGCATGGTCCATCATGTCGCCGCCGTGCAATTGGAGCTCGAGGCCGTCGTCGTCGCCCCAGTCGTCCTCCCCGCCGCGATCTGAGTTGGATCCTCCAGCCCCAGCAGCAGCCCCGCCACGTGGATCATCTCGGTGCCCGACGCAATCAGCAGCCACGAACTCCGCGTCCGAATCCATATCCATGATAGCGAGAGCGTCGTCGTCAGACTGGCCGCCCACTGGGCCATCCTCGACGGCGAGGGCCTCGGCCTCGACGGCGTTGGAGTGAAACGCTGCCAGCGCCAGCGGTATGGCGTCGTAGCTGTCGGCGTCGACGGAGCCGCTGGCCGCGCCCTTGAGCCTGTCCTCCAAGGATTTGCAGAATGCCATGGTGGCGACGTGGCCCTCCGCCATATCCTCGATCAGCTGATCGCGCCTCTCCTTTGCATCTCGCCGAGCAGTCCTGGAGGATTGGTCCCCGCCAATGATACCCAACGTTTTCTTGAGTGTAAGCCTGCTCGACATGAGTTTTAGCTTGATGCTGGGCGCCACTTTGTCCATCCACTTAAGTATCGAATTGCACCCCTCGATGTCGCGGACGGACATCTTCAGGATGGACGCGGCGTCGGCAAGCAGCGTCCAGCAGCGACTGCAGAGAGTCCCGTCAGCTGATGCCTGCTTCAATTCCGCCTCGAACGCCGCCCTGAACTTCATGGTCGTGTCGTCGACGATCCCAGCGTCCGTGAGCAGCTCATGGGCGATGCGCCCCCTCCGCTCGCACCTGGCGTCGGCAGGCGAAACAACCATGTAAAACAGTCGGAAAGGGTACTGCTGGCAGTATGGCTGCACGACGCGCCGATAGAACTCGGCGCGCTGCTCCAACGCCGAAGAGACCGCCTCGCAAAAGAGCTCTTCCAGCGAGCCCGCGCCGTCATCATTGAGGTTCGGTGCACTCAGGACCTCCTCCAGCGGGGTCCGCCACACCTCTGTGCGCAAGGGCGGCCAGGGGCTGCAGGACGGGCAGACGGCATCTGAGGTAAGTCGTTCGGCCCCTTTCCCCCAGCGATCATCGCCACCCTCGTTGCCTGCATCCCTCTGTTAACCCATCATCCTTGCCCCCAGCTCGCGAACGACTCACCCCATGCGTGCCGTCTGCCTGCCCCGTCGCCAGCCCCGCGCCGCCCGCGCCCGCTGCCTCGACGAACGACTCCTCGTCGAGCAAGCGCGCGATGCCCTCGTAGATCTGCTTGCCCTTGAACCCAATGAGTTCGACGAGCATCCCCGATTGCGAACCTCCTTCCTGCTTTTTCCTGAGCCATCTGGAAAAATGTTCGGCGCCCCATCTGGACGCGTGCGAGACGACGTATGATGACCAAAACTTCATTGATTGCAAGCCAGCGATGGTCGCCTTCTGGAACTTGCCCTTGCGCTCCTGGAAGTGTTTCGCATCCTCTTCGAATGTCAACGCCAGTTCCACCAAGTCTGCATTCGCCTTCTGTTTTTTTTTTCGTCTTGCCGAACAGCTTGCGCACCCGTTTCACATGGGTGTCAAACTCAACCAGCGCCTTCTTCACCACCACGGGCAGTTCGCGCCACAGCCGAGCTTCGTGAAACCATTCTTCGCACGCAAAGATAGAAGACCATCTGCCTTTCAAAGGGCGCGGCGGCAGGCGCCGAACGAGTGCTTGCACGCCGCTGTCTGGCCCGAAGTCTCTCCAGGCGTGCTTGAAGCGGAGGCCGTTTCCAGTTGAGCGAATCGTGTTCGTGATAGTAGCAAGTAAACTCGAGTAAACGTCGTACCGCTGTACATTCACCCCAGTGATCAGGGCGTCGATGTGGTCCAAGCAGAATACGCGAGTGTTCCATACATTTTTTTGTCCAGCGACTTCCTCAGCAATAAGATTGGCCGCACTTTTCTCGTCGCCACCCTGATCGCTCGAGAAAATATACCACATCAGGTGGGAGCCCAAGTCGCCGAAGTCGGAGTTCCACGCTGGCACGCCCACTGCCTGTATGTGTTTGATGTACAAAGCCTTGACGTTGCCACCTGTGCAGTTCAGTACGGGTTCGTTAAGGCATGGAGTGGCGACGCGACGATCTGACCTGGCTCCTGCAACATCCCTGAAACACGCATCGACTGCACAGACGTGCACTTTGTAATCTGCATTTTGTTTGCCCACAGTTGAATTTGCAGCGTCCCCTCTGATTGCAAATATGGCCCGCGACTGGATGTCCGATTCTCCTGCAGCCCCGCGAGTATACAGCAGGCACCGTTGAAAGAAACGCTGTGATTCAAGCCAAATGTTTGCTGCTGCTATGAATTCCCATCGTTCCACCGATTGTCTGGATATATCTAAATCCATGGTGCGAGTGAGGCCCAACGTACCGATGTGTGATAAATTCCGAGACAGCGCGATTGCATAGCCTGCTTTCGCTGGAACCTTGGACGTGTACGTTGCTCCTTTTTTCTTAATGCATATCGCTGTGCTGCGAGCCACGCTGGCGGCAATTTCCGCCCTGGCCAACTTCTTTTTAACTTTGTTCAATTCTTTTCTCAAAAGCTTCTTCTCTATTTCTTTTCGTTGAGCCTTTGTGACGTTTGACTTTGAAACCACTCGCACATCTGTACTCAAGCACAGCTTTCTTTTTTTACTGGTGGGAAGCTTGGCCTTTGCTTCTGGCTTTGCCACCACTGCCATTGCCTTCGCCAATGCAACCATTTTTTCCCGAGCCACTTCAATGAGGTCCATGCATTTTGGCAACGGCAAGCTCTCACTCTTTCCAAAATAATTCACTCCATGCCAAATTGCAACTGCATCCATCGTACGCGGGTGAGGACATTTCTTTTTGAGCTGGCCCACGTTTCTGAACTGTTGAGCACCGAGTGTGTTCAAAACATTGAATAAGCATGATACCAAGTCGTCCCTTGTTTTGAAATGACATGTTCCGTTTGATGTGAGAGAGCACTTAGATATCAGATGCAACACGATTGAATGCTCCACGTCCGACATATGGAACCCATCATACAGAAGTGCAAGGACGTGCAAGGAGCCGAACACCCGCGGCCCGAACACGTTGAGCCAGAACGGCTCTGGGTGTAGGAAGGTGGAGGTTCGGGAAAGGAAGGCGAGAGCATTCGAAATCAATCGTAAGATGCATTGTGCAGAGAATGCCAAAGGATGCAACGGTGCATTGCCTCAGAAATCCCGATAATAAAGAGTCCTCCTATTGGTTGCGCCATAGGTTGCGCCCTGGGGCGCCCATAGGCCCATAACCCTCACGCGCCCTCACGCAATGTTATATTAACTTATATTGCGCGAAGCGCTCAGATTTTATGTCGGATAAAAACATATGTCACGCAACGCTTAGGATTTATGTCGGATAAAAAACAATCGCTGGAAGAGGTGATCGGGATCATAAGGTTGTGGGCCTGTTTGGGGAGCTCCCTGTACCTCCCCAGTCCATACGTGGCCAAATGGAAGCGTCTTCTGCCCACCGAGAGGGGGCCCCGCGAGCGGGGGCGAACAGGCTCGGATCTGGGAAGGGGGGAGGAGGAAGAGGAGGAGGAGGGGGAGGAGGAGGAGGAGGAGGAGGAGGGGGAGGAGGAGGAGGAGGAGGAGGAGGAGGAAAAGGAGGATGATGAGGAGGAGGAGGTGGAGGAGGAGGAGGGGAGCAGCAGGAGGAGGAGGAGGAGGAGAACCAGGAGGAGGAGGAGGAGGACGACGACGATGAGGCCGAGCAGGGGGAGGAGGGAGGAGGAGGAGGAGGAGGAGGAGGAGGAGAAGGAGGAGGAGGAGGAGGAGGAGGAGGAGGAGGAGGCTCGGCTCGGAACCCTTGGGCGCGGCAAGACGGAAGTCTCGAGGCTGACTCGCACCTGGGCGTCGCTTCGCGGCAATCGAAATGAGGACTGGTCAACTGTTGTGGCCGCCATGGCCTGTCGGGCGCCGCCCGCACGGCCCCAGGGAGCGGCCCGCCGACTGGCGCGCAGCCTGGCGGGGACCAGCTCGCGGACCCGCCACTCCCGACCCCCCGCCCTCCAACGCCCCGCCCGTCCCATCCGCGAGCCGTTCCCCCTGAGTACTGCTATTGCTGGCAAGCGCCGCCCCGACCTCCCTCGAAGGAATCAACTCCTGCGCAGGGGGGCGGGATGGACTGTCCGAGGCACGCCTTAAAAAATTGGGTTCGGAGGCGGCGGGCACGGGCTGGCTCGGAACTGCGGCACTCCCGCCTCCCGCTCCTGTCCTTCTACGTGCACGGCGGGTCGGACTCAACACTTGGGCGGCAGACATGGGCATCAGCGGTGATGCGTACACCGTCGCCACTCTCGTGGCGGACAGAACTGCAGGGCTGACAATACCCATCGCTATCAAGGATGCCAGCCTCTCGCTGCTGGCCATCAGGGCTGATAGAGAGCCTGGAGCAAGTTGCCTGCCTCGCGCTCCAAGGGGCCCCTCGGCGCGGGACCGTGCACCGCCTCCGCCTTCTCTATCTTCGAGAGGTAGTCCACAAGAATCGGGTACAGAGAGTTGGCGGACGGCGCCCTCGAGTTCAGCACGAACGACAGGACCCCCTTGGCGTCCTCTCCCGTGGTCCCCGCCTTGCGGTACTTGCAGTGGGGGACCTCCGCCGCGATCTCCTGGGGCTTCTTGGCGACGATGACCTGCTGCCAGTACTCGAAAGATCTTGTGCCCGTCTGCGTTCTGAGTCGCCCCCCCCCCCGACGCCGTGATCTCCATGCTGCGCTTGATGATGGCGCCGAAGAGATGGGCGTGAGGCGGCCCGCGGGCCTTGAAGTCGACCGACTCCCCGCCCGCGACCCTCTCGCGGAGCCTCTTGCTCTCGCCGTCGTAGTCGATGCCGCTCTTGCGGCACACCTGCCCCAGGCTGCCCTCGGCCTCGCTGATGAACATCGTGGTGTAGCACGCGCTCTCGAGCTGCGCTGCCTGTCGGGCAGTGGTGAAGGCGAGCTTCGCGATGATGACCAGCAGCTGGTCGGCCTTCTCCTTGTGGTTGCCTGCCTTGCCCCGCTTCGGGCGCGGCGCCGATGCAGGGGGCGAGGCCGCCCTCACCATCCAAGAGGGCATCGCCACGTCCGAGGTCATGGCGGAGACGCTGTCGTGCGAGAAAACACGCCCCCGAGGAAACCGACCAGGGAAGATGAGCCCGAAGATGGCTACAGAGGTCGTCGTAGTCGGCCGACTCGTACGAGCAAATGCGGCACCCAAGATCCCTCGGTTCAGCTCTGGTCGCAATCGCACTCGGCCCTCTCGTTCCACAGTGCCCCCTGAATATCGAACCCTCGAGGTGTCGATAGGCCGTTTGCCTATTCCAGAAAATCTTCCTACACACGATACACTCGTTGGACAGGCAAAGCAGAGCAGCTAAATTGTAAACGCCGTGCTTGTGCCTCAAGTGCTCAGTGAGTCCCCGCTTCGTGCAGAAAGAAGCGCCACATTGCGTCCCCTCCCGTTTCGTCCAGGAACACACGTACGGGGCAACAGGGTCGGGGGGGGGGTCGGGCCTACCAGGGACCCCAGGGTCAGAGACACCGCGAAATGGGCCAGGGGGCGCAATCGTGGCCGTGAAATGGTGACTGCGCAGTTGTCTGAAATCCAAGCGAACGAAATCCTCAGATACTTCTTTATCCTCGATAAGGAGCCAGGAGGAGCCAGGAGGAGGAGGAGAAGGAGGAGGAGGACGATGAGGCCGAGGAGGAGTAATTAGGGAGGAGGAGGAGGAGGAGGAGGAGGAGGAGGAGGAGGAGGAGGAGGGAGGACCCTCCCTCTGCGGAAGCTGGCCTCATGGCAGGCCACCGCGACGGCCGCCGCGGGGCGCACGGCCGGCGCACCCCCCCGCGCGCGGGGCTGCGCTGGGCCGGGGGGGGGGCCGCGGAGCGCACCGGGAGCTGCGGCTCGATCTGCTGGCGCAGGCTGGACTCGAGCTGTGTTGCCCCCATCGCACTTCAGGAGCACACCCCCAAAAATAATTTCGAGCACCAGGTGTCGAAACAGCGTCGAGCGAGAATCGCCTCCCAGGGCCCGGCGCATGGACACCCTCGGGTGGCGGTACGCTCTTGGTGCTCGGAAGTCTTTCTGGTGGTCAAGGCTAAAGCAGGTTGGGACATCATGAGACTGGAGCAGGAGATCAACTACTAGACTACATCATAACATTGTTCGCTGGGTCTGGACACACATGTGCAGGACAGGTTCGTGAATCGACCACAACTCTACGCACTTGTTCCGTAGATTCGGGAGGAAATCAAGTTTGGGGTCCATGGGAAATTCTGTAGTCGATCTCAGACACCTCCCGCAGACCAAGAGAGCCCGAAGCTCGGGCACCAAAAC
>CAUYUJ010022695.1:76930-86054 GCA_963575745.1 Prorocentrum cordatum
AGAGGAGCCCAGAGCGGCCTCCGGCACCGTTTCCGGACGGATCCGGACGGATCCGCTGGATCCGGGGACGAATCCCAAACCGGCGCCCTCGCCTGAGACATCCCCGCAAATCCGGCCCCGGGGGAGGTGCCCAGAGGAGCCCAGAGCGGCCTCCGGCACCGTTTCCGGACGGATCCGGATCCGCTGGATCCGGGGACGAATCCCAAACCGGCGCCCTCGCCTGAGACATCCCCGCAAAACCGGCCCCGGGGGAGGTGCCCAGAGGAGCCCAGAGCGGCCTCCGGCACCGTTTCCGGACAGATCCGGGATCCGGATCCGCTGGATCCGGGGACGAATCCCAAACCGGCGCCCTCGCTTGAGACATCCTCACAAAACCGGCCCCGGGGGAGGTGCCCAGAGGAGCCCAGAGCGGCCTCCGGCACCGTTTCCGGACAGATCCGGACAGATCCGGTGGATCCGCGCCCCGGGGGAGGTGCCCAGAGGAGGAATGAGGAGGAGGAGGAGGAGGAGGAGGAGGAGGAGGAGGAGGAGGAGGAGGAGGAGGAGGAGGAGAAGATGATGGAGCTGCGGGGTGGAGGAGGACAGACGGAGGCAAGAGAAGGATGGAGGAGGAGGAGGAGGAGGAGGAGGAGGAGGAGGAGGACCTCATCCTCACCCTCGCCAACAAGCGCACGCACCTTCTTCTATATACAGAAACTCCCGATCAACCGCAGAGCGGCCGGCTAGTCATCATCGGGACACCGACGGGACACCCGCGGGACACCCGCGGGACATCGCGCGCCACTGGCCCCCGAGCGGGACACCGGCGGGACACCGCGGGGCACCGGTTGCCGGAAGGGAGACTTTTGGTCCGGCCGCGCCTCAGCTACAGGTGTATTTCTCGCCCGGGACACCGCCGGGACACCGCGGGCCAACGGTTACCGGAAGGGAGACTTTTGTTTCAGCCGCGCCTCAGCTACAGGAGGTTTATTTCTCGCCCGCCCACGCAGCTTCGCCTCGCCCGCACACACGGCACGCACGAACACGAAACCGAAACCGATTTCCCGGTAGGGGCGCTCTCCGTTCCACTTCGATCTCACCCCCTCACCTCCGATATACATACATATAAATAGATGTACATCTAGGAATGTCTATACAAAAGAAACCCTTCGACGAACTGCGTATGTACCGTCAGGGACGGTGGCGGTGTAGAAAGTCGTTGACTCCCAATAGTAATTTAGACACCGCCGCCCTCCCCTGAGGCCCAGGAACAGTCCATTAGAGGGTGTCTGTGTACATATATCTATATGTATATATATATAGAGAGAGAGAGAGAGAGAGAGAGAGAGAGAGATGACGGAGACAAACCGCCAATGCCCACGCGTGCTGGCCGATCTCTGCGCTTTGTTGGCGGCCAGCCGCGCCAGGCGACGCGGGTCGGCAGACGTGGGGGGACGCGATTCGGGTTCGGAGGACTCGGGTTGGCCTGACACGGTCGTCAGAAAAATGGCGAGACCCAGTCAGACATTTGACGCGAGCTCCCGCGGCAGACATCCCACGAACGCTGGACCGCCCAACAAAAACTGTGGGGCGTGCCAGTCGAGCAACGCCGGCAGGCCTGAGCTCCAGCGAACTCGAATCTCACGTTTCCCGGACAGCACGACTCGCGGGAGGCCAAGAAACATGGGGCCGCCTGCTGTGGCAGCGGAGCGCGCCGCTTCTGCACGGCAGCGGGCCTCGTCGCTGCTCCACGCGACCCCGTCCACGTCCGCGCTTCCCTGGCAGCCAGCGCTATAGAACTCGCTTTCCTGTGCCGCGCGCCGCTACGGCCGCATGCCGCGCGCTATAGAGCTCGCCCTCTTGTGCCACGCGCCGTTCCTGCTACAGGCTACAAGACCGCGCGGTGATCACGGCAGCAGGCGCCGAAACTCAACCCGGCGCGGGGGTGGCGGTGACACCGGCACCTGGGCTGATGGAGAGTCCGTCATGGATTCCTTGCAGTATTGATTCGGCCACATCTGGGCGACGATCAAACACGGCTCTTACGCGAGATGGCACAGCGACCTTCCGCGGACCGCCGGCGCGGCACGCCACACTGGAGACGAGGACGCTCACGCGCGACCTCACGCGGGCAACTTGCGCGCCAGTGTCGGCGCAGACGACCCCGTTTTTTCTTGCGTCGCTCACCTGGCCGATTCTGTGAACCCTGAACCCGAAAACGCTCCCATCTCTCAGGGGCCAATCTTTTACCTCCGCCCTTTGTGGGCCCCGGAAACGGAAGGGCCGTTTTTTCACCGTTTCCAAAATATGTCATTTGAAAATGGACGCGGCAAAAAAAAAAACGACCGGAAACGGCAAAAAAACGGCTCCAAGATTGGAACCGGAGCCAGAACCGGTCAAAAAACGGCGACGGAACCGGTAAAAAAACGGCGTCGGAACCGGCCAAAAAACGGCAACACGGAACCGGTTAAAAAACGGCCCTGTCGTTTCCAGGGCCCACTAAGCCTCCGCCTGCTTCCGCCGACGGAGGCGCTTTCGCCTTGCTTCCGCGAGTTTCCGCCGCCCCGCCGCCGCCTGCCCGCCGCGGCAGGACGCGGCAGCTCCTCTTCGGTGCTCGAGGACGACGAGGCCCCTGCTGGGGCGCCGCGCCCCCGAGTCTTCGGCAACTCGCCACGGCAGGGCCGGAGATCCGCCGCTGCCAAAGCATGCAGCCTCGTAAAACAAGTCACGCCCGGAGCCCCGGACCGCAGCTGTCTGTGTAGCTGTCCCGGCCGGTCGGCCGATATGGTCAGGGCCCCCGGGCACGACATCGGGCGAACACGCCCGGCGTGAGAAAAAAATGCAACGCCAAGGCCTCACGGGGGGGGGGGAGGAGGAAGAGGAGGAGGAGGAGGAGGAGGAGGAAGAGGAGGAGGAGGGCACCTTTCGCATTTTTTCCTCAAGTGGGACCCCTGAGTGCAAGCTCGGCCCCACCATCCACATCACTTGCCAGGGAACTCCATGTCTTACTTTGGCGGGGGACCCCTACTCGTTTTACTCAAGTTCTGCCTCCCTGTGGCCGTCATCTCGGGAAGGCAGGGTTTGGCAAAGCTCACGGGATGCTGTACACAACAATTGCCACAAAGTTTGCGAAACTGAATCCCCCGAAACACTCGAAGGGAGTAGGTCGGGTGCATCTTGGCCAAAAGGGAATGTTCAGACACGGCCTCCCCAGGAAGGCTCCCAGCTGAACTGTCCGCGCCGACGGGCCCAACCTGCACAACGGTACCCAACACGACGGACCCGGGACACTGGGGATGCCTAGAATGTTCCAACACGCCCTGGAGGGCAGGGAACTTACAGAAACACCTCGGGCACTTCAACGGAAATCCTACTTTCAAAATGTCACGTCCTTGCGCCAGCAGTCGGAGTCTGCGCTGGTTCAGGGACGTGATCGCATTCTTGAGTCGGTGCTGCCCTCGGCCGGGGCGATCGCCTCTCGGCCTTACACACGTCAACACAACATGATGGCTGATCACTGAGAGCCTTCGGAGCATTAGAAACCTGCGGTGGTTCTCCTTCGCTAAATCACTTATATATGTGTATATACATATACATATATATGTATATATACATATACATATACATATACATATACATATATATATATATGGCATCCAGGGCCAGCCCGCAGCAAGTCCTGCAACAATGTCTGCGCCACAACGTTCACTACAAGGCTGCGGGCGTCGGGGCGGTTTTCTCTGACACAGCGCTCGGTGGGGTGGCTCTTGATCCAATGGGCTGACGTAGTACCGTCTCTGCTGCTGAGATGGTCCCACGCTGTTTGTCATATGTAAAGCATCGCCGACGCATCGGCAGGGGCCCAGGGTCTTCTTTTGAAGCATTCAACTATCGGCTTGTAGTCAGCGCTGATAATTATTTGGCCAACAATTGAACATATAAAGGGGCAACACCAACCTCGGCCCAGGGAGAACTCTGAAGGGGGCCTGCCAGGCTACCACATATAACACCTTTCGTGTCCAAGACCAAAGTCGAAGGTGAACGGCGCACCACCCGCGCCTCCTCGCCCTCCAACATTTGCCACATTCTCCCCCAGACCATCGGAACCGAAAAAGCACTTCACGATCTGCCGAACTGTCGCCGCGCGCATCCAGGAACGATCCCCGCACCCTAACTTTCTGAATAGCCTCAGGGAGGGGGCCCACGGACCAACCAAGGGGAACAAAACCTCAAAGCAAAAAGCACGGGGGATATGCGGCACCGTGGCTCCCTTCAAGAGCCATGCCTTGAATTTGGGAAACATGGGGGATGCCCAACTTTCGGCTATAAACACATCCCCAAAATCGGTGCATTGACGCCTCGGCCTGGAGCCCGCATCTGGGACACAACCCGCTCGATTCGCATCTTCTGTCTTTCCAACGCTGCTCAGGCCACTGAGCTCCAACCATGAATGAGGTTGTGGGGGGCGCCTGCGCCCTCCGCGTCTCCGTCTTCGCGCAACTGCTTGCAGGGCCGACGGTGCACGGTGCAACCAAACGCTCCTTGCAGGCCATCGCCGCATACATGCGCAACAGTTTGCGCCACTGTTGATCAGCAGCGATAGCAACAACAGCGCGCCACAAAACAACGGAAAAAGGGGGGGGGGGAAAGGAAACCTTCGCGGTCGACTCGAGCGACGCCTCCAGGGAGCCCCCATACCCCCAACGAATGAGGCCCACGGGAGCGCCTCTCAAGCCCAGGATGGTAGCGATAACAGCACACGCGCGCCCCCTGGCAAAGCGCCACATTTTCTCGGGCCCAGCCTCGCGCATTTTCCGCGCCAGAGGGTCCCAAATCCTGAGGATAATCAGTTTGGACGTGTCGTCGAGATGCGGCTACGTGCGTCGCCACTCCAAGAGATGCTCACATCTGAGCTTGTGCACCAGGCCGCCATGCGCAGCTCTCCCCGCCTCCAAAAGAGTAGTGGCGCGCGCCCCTGGACTCCTGCCACCCGTGGCCTTCGCGGCCTGAGAGGCTGCGCTCTGGATGGGGGCGCGCCAAGCACGCGGCGGGGCCGGGTCCGAACGGCGACAACTGCTGGCTTGAACAACCTGCGAACCTTCACATTGAGGGCGGACAGAACAATCAGCTTCTTGGACCTCCTCATTGCTTCTTCTTGTCCGATCATTCGTTTCCCCGCATGGCGCGCCTGCCGGCGGCGGTGCCGATTCCCACGTCTTTGACAGGGCTCGAGAATTCGTAGGGAAGCCCGAGCATGGAACAGACAGCCTTCCGGGGCCGCTCAAGAACTCCACCCGAGGAAACCGCCGCAGATTTTCCAGATGGCACAACCACGACCACGGATTTTATAGCAAGGGTCGGCTGCTGCAGGCGCAAGGTGCCGGCGCGCGTAGGCCGCCGCGCCCTGCCGCGACTGCGCGGCGCCATCCGCGCGCGCAGAAACTGGCGCACGGGGGAGCTGTGCATGAATGTTTTCACATAGATCATAAACATAATATTTGCTCCGGGGCTGCGACTGCAAATTCCGAACACCTCGCTAAAGTAGAGATCCCACTGGGCACCGCGGAGGACACCATGACGGGCGCGTCGAGCACCCTGGGGGCCGCGCGCATCACGGGGCCAAGGTCCAGGAAGGCGGGGGGGGCGGCAGTTCGCATTCAGCGCCAGCCCAATCGGCTGGACAGGGCCGATCTTAACAAACAAACAAAGAAAACTTTCCCAGGGCGCAGGCTGGCGCCCCCCAGCTCTCGCGGGACCTCATGCACCAATTCCCTTCTCATGGCAGCCCTCCGGGCCAGCGAGTTCTTGGCCGCGGAAACCCACGAGGCAACGTGGTCGTCGGCCCATTTCAATATTCTGTCTCCCAAGCTTGGTGTAGACCCGATTAAGGGTCGGACATCCGGTGATAGGTCGTTCGGGCGCTTCACTCTCGGGCAGCAACGCGAAGGGGGCTCAAACAGACATGCCCGGGGAACGCGAGCATCCGCTCGACGTCGCGGCAAATGCCTGCGGGGGGCTCAAGCGCCTCAGCGGGGAGCCTTTAAAAATCTCCGCGGGGGCAACGGGAGCAACCGTCGACCCCGAGACCGGTGTCCGCGGGGAACCACCTCGACACTCTGAGCAGGCCCCGGTGCCCAATGGGTTCCATCTCAAGAGCTCCCTTCTCAGCGCAAGGCCGCGGGCGGCCCGTGGCGAACTCCACCAGGCGACTGCGGGGGCCCAAAACTTTCTCCCAAAAAACCATCGCGATGGCTCATCATCACAACAGGCATCTGGGCAATCCAAGACTGAGCGATGCGTTGCTGCACTTCTTGCTCGCCATCATTGCGGAGCCGCCCGTGGATCTCCGCGGCGCCCCCTCTCGGCCCAGACGAGATCCAGCCCTGCAGGGGCAGCCCGCCATTTCCCCCGAGCCTGCGCCCGCGCGCGACGACGGATGGGGCACGCTGGCCCCTATCATATGCTGGACCTCCCCAGTGTCAAACGCGCCAGAAGTGAGCCGCTCGGCCCACGCGCGCGCGCGTTGTGGACCCCCCAACGGGCCTCGGCGACGGTGGACTTCAGCTGCTCGCGCAGCCAGCGGGGCCCTGAGGGCGCCAGGGCGATCGGCGCCACTTCGCCCCAAGATCCAGCGAGAACAAATAGCCCAGGAGAGACGGAGGTCCACGAGGCGAGACCAGGGCACGCAAATCCCAATTTGATGTTACCTCGTTTGGGAAGGGGCCCAAAACAAAACTTGACCCCGGAGCCCCCGCCCCGCTGGGCGGCCCCGCGCGGCCCCAGACGCGGAATGAAGAAGGGCCCCAGCCGCCGCGGATCAGTCCCGAAACATGTTGCCCCAGTGTCCCGAATGAACATGCGCGTGACAAGAACGGACAACCGCATCCGCTTCTTACGGCGCTCGGCGGCCCCGGCCCGCGCAAGCCCCCCCTTTCCGCGCGCAGCAGTCCCGCTGTCGGTCGGGCCCCAAGCCGCCGGCAAGAGGTGCTGTCGCGCTTCGCTTACGAACGTCAGCCTACACGACTGCAACCTTCAACAGCGCCTGTGTCTAGGATGCACCTAGATCAGCTTCACTATGAACATATGATTTAACACAATGGGAAGCAACAACACAGCAAATCACACTGCCAATGCGTGCATCCCATGTGTAGCTCACATTCGTAGGTTCAGCGACTCCACATCCCACGAGCTCGCAGACCCCGCATGCATGCAACAGGAAAGGTTCAATGCTACAGTCACGAATGAGGATCCACGGCGTCTCAATCAACATTGCGAAATCGGCGATCTGCTGGAGGCGCTTTACATTGGCGGTGCCCACCCCAACGCCTGACACAAGTTAAACCACTCCAACTGCCAACGAGACGATGTTCGCCTTGGCCTGCAGGAAAAAGCAAGACTCACCAGCCCCGATATCGCGCGCCCCCCCATGGGACCCCTAGGTGACAACGTTCCGCCCCAGTCCATCTGAGCACGCTCTCGCTCGGCAGCTTTCAGCCAGACCTCATCACCCGCATGGTGTTGAGAAGGAAATGCGCCTCAGTGTCGGCCACCGCTCTGGAGGCGCGATCTTTCGCCAGCTGCGGTTAACTCGTGATATCGGCAAATTTGAAACTCAACTCTCGGCCGCACTCACTGCTCAAGCTGCCGCGGAACGGGCTGTGGGGAGGGCCGCGTTGCGCGCAAACGTGAAAACCAACATATCATTCGCATGCGCCGAGACCTTGAAACGCGCGGCCGTCTTGGCCGTGAATTCCTCGGTGAGAAGCGCCTCCGGCCGCTCCAGGTCTGTCGGGTTGACGGTCTCGGCCGAGCGCTTCTGCCCAAGCGCCTCGAGATCCCGGGGCCAATCCTCGCCAAGCAAGTCTGCGTCATCATCATATCCGACTGGTCGCTCTTGGCTCTTGGCCTCCGGGGCTTTCATCTCCGTTAGTAGCCCGCCCTCCTCCAGCACCTGCTGCGCGAAAGAGGTTCCGAGTTGCCAGTGGAGCTGCGCGGGGAACTTGCCATTCAGCGAGCGAGACCTCGGCAACGTCAGCGACGCGTCGGAGGTCGTCGCCACTGCACTCACAAAGCCGATGTAGTAGATCAGGTTGGAAGGCAGCAGCAAGCAGCAGCAGCTGCGTTAGCCTTGGGCGGGGCGCCTCCCTCCTGCAGCCGCTTGGCTGGGGGCGTCGGCCGCTTGGCTGGCGGGGCTTGCTTCGCCGCCCGCGGGGCCAGGCGGCCTGGGGCCCCGCGCCCTCGCGGCCTCCGCTGTTGCCTGCTGATCACGCCTGCACTATTCCTGGTTGAACAGGGACTGGGTGGCCTTCGCATCATCATGTACTTTACGAGAAATCTTCAAATCGCTGGTAAATTGTCGGCAGGCTGCTTCCGCTTCGGCAGCCTTCGCACGAGCTTTAGCCAACACCTCTTGTTTGGCCGACTGGCACAGCCACGCCATCCTCTCCGACTTGGCCGCCTGCTCGAGGTACTTCGCGAGCTGGGCCCTCTCAGCTGCAACCAGCGAGTCCAAGCCGGTGGCTGTTAGCGGCGGAGGAGGTGCCCTGGTTGGCAGGAGAGCTCGTAGATGCTGCCGCTGCTTGAACTCGCTGAGCTGGAACATCGGCAGGCACATCAACACTTACAGGGCTGGGAGCTGCTGCCACCGATTCAGACTTAGTAGGGCAATATGGGCCCCATCACTTATAACAATATGTGGCCCCAGTACGTGTACCCCCAGTGGCCGCACGTGTTGTTGCCACAGACACTGCAGGGGTA
The DNA here is from genome assembly GCA_963575745.1 of Prorocentrum cordatum. Taxonomy (NCBI): domain Eukaryota; class Dinophyceae; order Prorocentrales; family Prorocentraceae; genus Prorocentrum; species Prorocentrum cordatum. Next base: position 85,667 of record CAUYUJ010022695.1, read on the forward strand.
GTTGTGGCCCTCGGCTCGCCGCTGCCGAGGCCGACATACACCACCTCCAGCACGAGAGTGACCAGCTTGAGACGGCCGGCCCTGCCATGGCCATACCCGCGGCGCGCGCATCCATTGCTGGCCAGACGCGACCATTGCGCACGCAGGAAAAATCGTTCCAGCAGGAGCTCACAAGACTCAGCCACCCGAGAGCTGAGCGGGTTTCTCTCCGGTGAGGAACTCGCTCTGCCAATGGGATCTCGGGCATGCCGCGCAGCTGCGGACAAGCCCGAACCCACGCGGCAACGCGTCGAATGTCAACGGCCATGGCGACGGAAAAGGAGGGGAGGAGGAGGAGGAAGAGGAGGACGAGGAGGAGGAAGAGGAGGAGGAGGAGGAGGAGGCGGAT
>CAUYUJ010022695.1:86154-101154 GCA_963575745.1 Prorocentrum cordatum
GTGCACCTCGCCCTCCTCGCCGTCCTCCGTTCGATGCTCCTCCTCCTCCTCCTCCTCCTCCTCCACATCTCCTCTCCTCCTCCTCCTCCTCCTCCTCCTCCTCCTCCTCCTCCTCCTCCTCGTCCTCCTCCTCGTACGTCCCTCCTGTGCGTCTCGGCCCGCGCCGATCGGCAAAACCAAGAATAAGAAAACGATCACCATCTGTCCCGTCGCGGCCCTCTCCGCGTCAAATCCGTGTCGAATCCATGTCGGACTCGTCGGAGCCGCGACGGATCCGCGCCGAGTCCGCGCCACATCCGCGACGAGCCCGCGTCCAGCCCGCGCTGGGCACAAGAGAAGACACCACTGTTGGGGACAGGCGGGGTCCCCCGAAGACGCGCAGCGCAAGCCGCTGCCTCCCGGCGCCCGCGGCCCCCAGCCCTCCCGAGGCACGGCACGAGCCCGCGCCGTGGCGACCCCGGCGCGGGCCTCGGGCCCGCAGCCCCCGCCGAGGTGAGCGACACAAAGAAGCGGGCCGCACGCGAGTGGAGGAATAAGTGGGGCGATGGGCCCCTGGCGGTGGACAGTGGACGATCGGGGGCCGATGCATCCCACATTGGGCCTATCCCCCAATCTATCGCTGCCCCCGACGAGTGCGCGGGGCGGGGCGCGGGTCGTGCACAGTCTCCTCCGGCGCGCGGCGCGCGAATGGACGCTGTCAGCGGGCCGAGTCGAACTGAGGCGGGCGACGCGCAGGCCAACCAAACCACTGCACGTGGGCGACGAAAAGAAGCGGGGCTCGCGCGAAATGACACAGCGACCCTACGCCGCAGCTTACGCGAGCCACCAGCGCGGCACGCCACACCGGAGACGAGGACGCCCACGCGCGACGAGTACGCGGGCAGCTTACGCGCCCATCTTGGCGTAGACGACCCCGTTATTGTTGCCTCGCCCATGTGAGAAGGTGGACAAATCGCGAGCCTTCGGTTCTCAAGTCGGGCGCAGCCGAGAAAAGGCCTATGCACACCGCCTCCCCCCGTGCCGCGCGGCGCCGCGACGCTCCTCGGGGCGGGGGCCCCGCGCCAGGCCCTCCCGCCCCCGCTCCTCCTTCAGAAGAAAATAAAACGACAGAAACATAAACTTTGGGCGCTCCTCGCGCCAGGGGCGGCGCCAGAGGCGCCGCCGGGGGGGGGGGGGGGGGGGCAGATCGCGGGTCCAAGGAACCCGCGCGGCACGCCCACAGCATATGCTTATGGCGTTTTTTCACATTCGATGCTCCCCTCGCTCCACGCCGCCCCGAGAGCGGGGGGGGGGCCCTCGCGGATCCAAGAAACCCGCGCGGAACGCCCAAAGCTTATGCTTATGGCGTTTCTTCACATTCGTTGCTCCCCTCGCTCCACGCCGCCCCGAGAGCGGGGGAGGGGGGGCCATCGCGGGTCCAAGAAACCCGCGCGGAACGCCCAAAGCTTATGCTTATGGCGTTTTTTCACATTCGATGCTCCCCTCGCTCCACGCCGCCCCGAGAGCGGGGGAGGGGGGCCCTCGCGGATCCAAGAAACCCGCGCGGAGCGCCCAAAGTTCATGCTTATGGCGTTTGTTTCTTCTCCGATGCTCCCCTCGCTCAACGCCGCCCCGCGAGCGGGGGGGGGGGGCCCTCGCGGGTCCAAGAAACCCGCGCGGAACGCCCAAAGCTTATGCTTATGGCGTTTCTTCACATTCGATGCTCCCCTCGCTCCACGCCGCCCCGAGAGCGGGGGAGCGGGGCCCGTCGCGGGTCCAAGAAACCCGCGCGGAGCGCCCAAAGTTGTGGCTTATGGTGTTTTTTCACATTCGATGCTCCCCTCGCTCCACGCCGCCCCGAGAGAGCGCCAGCCACGCGCCGATCTCAGCTGTCCAGGGAGCGGTGTGCCGCTGCGCCCCCCCCCCGTGGCCGAGGAGCCAGGAGGGGCGCGTGGCGCCGGTGCTGGGTCGGGGATGGGCCTGGCCAGGACCTGTGCTGGCGCATATCTATGTATACATATGTATAGTTACACACATGTGTGTATATGTGCACATGTATGTATGCAATTACATACATACATACATACATACATACATACATGCATACATACATACATACATACATGCATGCATACATACATACATACATACATACATACATACCTACCTACCTACCTACCTACCTACATACATACATGCATGCATGCATGCATGCATGCATGCATGCATGCATGCATACATACATACATACATACATACACACACATATACACACATACATACATACATACATACATACATACATACATACATACATACATACAAACAAACATACAGACAGACAGACAGACAGACAGACAGACAGACAGACAGACAGACAGACAGACAGACAGACAGACAGACAGACAGATGATATACAGCTGTATTAGCTATATTTATATGTGTATCCACCCCCAGACATCCGGCGACATGATTCTTGCAATGCCAGGAGGGCACACGAACCTGCCTCGCTTTTGACCCCCCTCGCTTCCAAGGGATACCAGGCGATGCCAAACTGCGGCTCGACCACTGGTCAGGCCGCTGGACGAGGAGGCGCGTGGTATGATGACTTGCTTCTGCCTGGCAGCGATAGCGGGGCAGGCAACTCACGCTCTGACATGCGCGGCCCCAGGAGTCCCGACCGCTCCCCCTTGGCCCAGTGCTTCGCGCTGGATCCATCTTCGAGGGGCCCAGGGTCCAATGACGAGCCCCCCGGAGGCCAAAACCAAAGAGAAAAACCTCCCCCTTTGAAAGTCCATGGTTCGCTAGGGACTGGCCTCCTCTCAAAACAGCCGAAACCCCTCCGAAACCCTCCGGGAAGGGTTCCAAGAGGCTTTTCACAAGGGTTCCGGGAGGGTTTTGGAAGAGTTTCCGTCGTTGTGGGGGGAAACCAATCCCTAGCGAGCCCTGGGCTTCCTAACCCCCCCCCAAAAAAAAAACAAAAGAGGGAGAACGTCGATGGTCTGGGCCCCCGCGGGGCAGCAGGCGCCTGCCCGTCGGCCGGAGCGCCCACCGTCTTCTCGCAGCCCCTGTCGCTGAGCAGCCAGCCTCGCCGCGGAGCAGCGCGCGTCGGGGAGGCGCGCGCGTCGGAGCCCCGCGAGCGGCCGCGAGCCACGGGCGGCCGTGCGGCAAGCAGCGGGGATCACGAGGGTAATCACGGCAGGTCCGTGCCGTGCAGATTTCGGCGTTGGCCCCCGACACCGCGGGGCTCGCTCGGCCTGGAACGATCGGCCGCTTCCGAAACGTCGAGGCGTGCAACATCGGCCGATGCCGGGTCGCCCGCGGCGCTGGAGCGTGGAGCACCGGCGGCGGGGCCGCCGCCTTGTCGCGACGACAAGGACCTGCCGCAGCTCCTGTGGAGGTCGGACTCGAGGGGAGCCTCTGAAACCGGAGGATGCTCCCCTGCGAGGCGCATGATGTTCAGGCCTTGGAGGCGACTCCAGACGGTGACTGATCAGACCGCACATCGTGTATCCTCCCAAGTTCAGGGGGACGTAAGACCTGGGTACAGGGGACTCGGAAATCCCCGACAAGGTCGTCAAAAAAATGACGAGGCCGAGACTGCTTTTTGACGAGGCCTCCCGCTGCAGACATCCCACCAAACTCCTCCTCGTCAAAATCCGAGGCAGGGTCGTCAAAAAACGATGGCGAACCCGAGTCCTGGCAAACCCGGGTCTTACGCTCCCCCGACAAGTCCGCGCGGAGTCCGTCTTCAGACCCCTCCCGAAGCTGTCTGGACCAGGTCTTCGAGAGAAGAACCCAATGAATTAAGGCACGGTGCGTACTATCGCCTAACTCCAAAAACCCCGCGCCGGAACGGAGTCCCGACCGGCAGAGGGCACATGTGTCTCTGTCTGCCTGTCCGGAACCCACCCAAGCTCAATATTGGCCAGACTTTTCGAGCTCCACCCATCCGTGGCGACGAGGATTGACGGCACGCACAAGGGGGAGGGGGGAAGTTTCCTAAGAAGGAGGCTGCTTCTCATGAGGCGCCAACCTTACATCTATAGACATTGAGCAGGGATCGACCGTCCCAATACTCCAAGAGGCCTGCCGCGAAATGTTCTCAGAACCAGAACATGTTCGAAAAAACATGTTCTTTGAATATGCACCCGATGTGTTCCAACAAGACAGTCTCAGCCAAAAATGTTCTAAGAACAGTTCGCGCAAACCACACAGTTCTTACTATAGGCAAGCCGGGACGCTGCGCCACTGCTTGAAGACAAGGCCCGCGCCTTCTAAGAAGCAGGGCGCTTCCAAGAAGCCTTCCCCCCTCCCCCCTGCCCACCTCTTCGCGTGACCGGGGGGAGCACTGGCAGAAACGGAACGTAACCTCAGCGACGACGACGACAACGAAGACGACGACGTCGTCGACGACGACGACAACGAAGACGACGACGACGTCGTCGACGATGACGACGAAGACGACGGCGGCGACGGCGACGATCATATCTGGTGACTGGCCGTCGGCCGACAGAGCGGCCGCGGCGGGGGGGCCCTGCGCAGGAGCTGGGGCGGAACGGGCGGGGCGGCCCTCTGAGAAGGCCCAGGGCGGATTTCTTGGGTCGACCAACGATGAGGTCCAACCGGAAGGGGATGGTGCAGTGGATTTGGGGCAATTGTGTTGCAAGTGTATTGCGCCCGAGAAGTGTATTGCATTGTATTGCGACGAAGGTATTGCACGCGAAAATCCAACAATATATTTGCGCCCCGGACTGCATTGCACGCTCCACATGTAATGCAACCCCACAAATCTATTGTACCAAATCTATTGCATCACCCCCTTGTCGCTGGACCCCCTTTTGGGTCAACCCGATTTTTGGGGGGGGAGGAGAAGGAGGAGAATTCAGAGGAGGCAAAGGTACCCATACCTCTACCCTTTCCTCGTTTGCCCCTTTGTCTGCCTCCTGCGAGGCCATCGTCGTCGTCATCGCTGGATTCGCCTCGAAAGTCTGGTCAGAATGCACCCTGGGAGAGCTCTGGGGAGTAGCGGTATCGGTACCTTTGGTCTCCATAGAATCAAAACGTGTGTTAAGGGCGGGTGGTAAGGACGCAGGGCCCTTGGAGGCCGAGGTTGGGATCGTTTGGGGCGGCAGGCGACTGGCGAAAACGGCAAAGGACGGGCCGCAGAGGCAAGGACACATGTGACACAAGGGTACCCTAGATGAAGGCGCGCGTCCTTACTGAGCGAGTTGACACAACGCGCCTCGCCAAGCGCGCCGACAACTATCATGTTCGTCGCAAGGCTGAGCTCTTCGAGCGTGACCGAGACTCTGGCCAGAGATTCGGGGAAACAGGGATTCGGGCCTCCTCTAAGAGCCGGCTGGAGCGGACGTCTTCAGAGAAGGCATGGGGCTTCTCTGAAGTCGGGTGCTGCTAGGAATACCCCTGGCCCAAGGTGCCCCCGGGATTTCCAAGGAAGCCCCCACGGCCTCCAGAGCACCCCTCACGAGGCCCAGGAGGGCCCCAGTGGGCTCCAAAGTGGAGAACAAAGGGGAAGGGGCACCTTGGGCCAAGAGCACCGTTGGCAGCCCCCGATGAAGGCCTCCTCCTCCTCCTCCTCCTCCTCCTCCTCCTCCTCGTCTGGAAGCATCGACCGGGTCGGATGGAAGGGGGACGGTGGTAGTAAATGAGAGGCAAGAGGTTCGCGACACGGCTCGCGCAGCCGGCCCTCCCGGAGGCGCCAGCGTATCGGGGGAGGCCCCCCGGCGGCGGGGCCGAAACGAGCTGCATGATGCATTTCGCACCACCACCCCTTTCTCCCCCCCCACCCTTTGGGCCGACCCGGCTCTAGGATTAGGTCGGGCCTGTCCTCCTGCAGGCGCATTCTGGAAGAAAAATCAAAAATGGGCGAGCAACGGCATGTGTACATGTACGCCCTCCGCGGTCTGGCCTGCACGAACGTCCGCGTTAATACGCACTCCAGGGGAAGCTAACCGCGTACGTGTACAGATGTTGCTGGCCTCTGAAAAAATAGCCCAATAAATATTCAAAGGGTATCAAAAAATACGAACAACCTTCACCCCACCATCTTTGTTGCTGCTCTTGACCCCCTCGACAGACACGCCCGACTTCACTCCGGGAAGGCTCCTTTTCGAGGGCGCGAGGACTTCCAGAGAGCCCCCGTGGCCGCCCCCGCCTCTGGGAGAGAGAGAGAGAGAGAGAGAGAGAGAGAGAGAGAAAGAGCCGACCCCTCGCGCCAACCCCCCCCTTTTTCGCGCGGCCCGTCGGCGCCAAGGGGGCCTTCGAGGCGCGCGCAGACACGAGCAAACGCTCCTCGGCGGCGAGAGAGGGGGGGAAGTGAGGAGGAGGAGGAGGAGGAGGAGGAGGAGGAGGAGGAGGAGGAGGAGAAGTGTGGGGAGAAATAGGGTGATTCGGCTGCGAGCGAAGGGGGGGAAACGAGAAAAGGCCTTCTGCAAAGACTCGGAAGCCTCCCGGCCTTCCGAGAAGAGTTCTGGGCCTTCCCCGGGACAAAACAAATTTCTCGGAAGTCGCGAGGGCTTCTGAGAAGACCCGCCGCCTTCTGAGAAGGCCTTCTCCTTCTCATGTCCCCCCCTTCGCTCGACGCCGACCTCCAGGGGAGACCTGGGAAGTCTGGGGAGGCCAGCAGGGGACGCCGGGCAAGGTCCAGGGAACAAAAATCGTGGGGAGCGCACAGCCAGAAGCAAGAGAGAGACGCACAAGCCATGTCCACGCCCTCGCGGTCTGGAGCCTGGGGCGCGGCTGCGCGGGTAGGCGGTCGCCGGGATGCAGGTCCGCGCGGGACATCCGCCGAGAAACGCCTCGTAGCCATCGGGTCGCGATCTGGGGGGCCTGGCCCGTGAGGCTGTGCACACGGACATACGCTCCCCGCCCACGATGGGAGCGCGCGAGCCGGCCTCGAGGTCGCCCCAGGCACTGGCCGATCACGTTCTCGGGAGGACCAGCTGCCGATGCTGTCAATGACTCCCTGGTCCTCTCCCGGGGTGCGTTCGGAGCAGACCTTCGAGGCGAATCCGGCCGTGGTGTCGAGGACCAACCAGGAAGCCTAAAAGGGCGGAGCCGAAGGAAGCGCAGCGGTATCGGAATAGTTTCCCCCTCTCAGCTTTGGAGCTAACCCCCCCTTACGTCGTCGCCTTCGTCGTCGCCGCCGCCGCAGATTGTCGTATCGCCGCCGCTGCCGTCGTCGTCGTCGTCCTCGCCGTCCTCTTGATAGTCCTCGTCGTCTTCACCGCTCTCGTCGTCCGTCGTCCGTCGCGCCCCCCCCAGCAGTGAGCATCGTTTACTCGATCGATGATCCTGAGAACGTGTGTTGGTGCCAATGCGTGCTTGTCCACCGAAGCCTTTCGAAACGACTCATGCCGCAAATGAGGGCAGACACAGTCTGCGTGCTTCCGCTGGATCTGAACGGGATGAGCACATGCTGGGCTAATACGCGTCCCGAGGATGATCGAACTTGGAAGCGTAGGCTGGTGCTGGAGGCGGCCGTTGAGCCAGACCTGGCAGGGACCCCCGGAAATCAGCCGGGAGGGGGGACGAAGCCAACTCCGCTCAGAATCGGTCCTCGGACACCTCCTGGGACCCATCTGGTAAAACTGTCCAGCCCGGATCCGTCTCTGACGGCCACGGGCTCCGAAAACGGCCACCCAGCGGCCGAGCAAGGCACAAAAACCTGGCTGCGGGTGGAACCGGTGCTGGGCCACAGCAGACCCCCAGACGGCCCCAAGGCTGAGACACCAGGGCCCAGGGCTAAGGATAGTGAAGGGGCCCAGGGACAAATAAATACACGGACACAAATCCCAGGTCTGCCCAAATGTTCCATACTTCCTGGATGTTCGTCTTCCCCCCCACTTCCCATCTGTTCAGTATGATTGCTTTGGAATCACTGATTACGTGTAGAGGCCCTCCTAAGTGGGGTCGGAGCAGATGGGGTTGGAGAATCGCGCCGAATCCCTGATGCATCGGCGATGCATCGCCGATGCATCGGCGATGCTCTGGCGATGCATTGACGACGCCAGCGGCCGCACCGGTGCAGCCCGCGTGGAGGAAGTCGGCTCCGCATCGAGCCGCAGCGCCGATACATCGGCGGTGCGGAGAGCGATCCTCCGGCCCCATCTGCTCGGAACCCATCAGGGCGGCCTGGATGGTGTCCGTGTGTCTTCTGTCGCCCCCCCCATATTCTTCCCACACATGCGCGCGCCTTCCTGGATGTCCGTCTTCCCCCCCCACCCCAATTCCCACATGATCCACACTTCCCACTTCCCACATGATCAATACCTTCTTTTCTTGGGGGATCGGCGATGGGTTGTGTCTGTGCGTGTTTGTTTTCCCTCCTGCGCTGGGCTGGGCTGGGCGAAGCCGCGGCAGGGGCGGAGCGGCCTGCGCCGCCGCCGCCGCCGCCGCCGGGCGCCTCGCGCCGCGCGCGGCGGGGGCGAGGCCGCGGCTCGGGATGGGCCCGCTCGCGGCGCGCTCGCGAGGTCGGGGCCTTTCGGGTCCGAGGCCTGCGGCGGCAGCGGGCGACAGCGCCAGCGGAGAGCAGGAAATGCGCCCTGACAAAGAAGCGTCCCGACGCGCGAAGCCGTTTGGCAGACGCACCCAAGAATACTCCAGATTTCGTGATGAAGAGAGGGGGGTCTCATTTCGGGGGGGGGTCTCTTCCAGGCTATCTTGGAGGGCCTGGGGGGGTCTGGGGACGATGTTTTGGAGGGTTCTCCCACGGGGGGGGGTCTGAAATGGCTTGTCCTGGAGGGTCCAGACCCCTTTTCTTACGAAATCTGGAGTGGGAGGCTTTCGAGCAGGGCAGGGCCTGCTTGTAGACGCCCAGGGGCCACTCGCGAAGCGCCAGGTCAGCGGGTCTGGGTGGTCTTTCTCCTCGCTGGAGTTTGGCCGGGCATGTCCTCCGAGGCTGGCGGCGGCAGCGGGCGAGAGCGCTGCAGTAAAAGTCCGACCGTGAGAAGCCTTCCCTATGCTATGCTATGCTAAGTTATGCTATGCTATGCTATGTGATGCTATGCTGCGCTGTGCTATGAGGTGCTGTGCTGTGCTGCGCTATGCTATGCTATGCTATGATATGATGCGCTATGCTATGCTATGCTGGGCTATGCTATGATATGCTGTGCTGCGCTATGATATGTTACGCTCTGCTATGCTATGCTGTGTTATGCTATGCTAACGCTCAGCGAAGCTAAGCTGAAGGTAAACTAAGCTAAGATAAACCTGAGCTAAGATGAAGCCACGCTCAGCTAAGATGAAATAGGCTATGCTAAGATGAGATAAGCAACGCTAAGCTAAGGGGACGTGACTGGGGGAACCGCGGGGCGGATACTGGGGGAACCGCCCAGGGCGAGTTGCACTGCCCTGCCCTTTAAGCATACCGAGTAAGAACCCTTCTAGGCAGAGCCTAGGTAGGGGAAAAACATAGTCAACACAAAAGCACGAAAAAACATGACGAGACCATGTCTTCACTATTCCTCATTAGCTCCTGTAGAGGGACACGCCCGGCTTCACGATGGCGGCGATGGCGGGCGTGATGGGGGGAGGGGGAGGGGGACGGGGGGCGGGGAGGGGCACAACGTGACGCCCCCGCCACCCACCGTGACAGACTGTGGTGCCCGACGCACTGCGCCAGCGCCAGGGACGCCCTGGGGTGGGGGGAGCGTTACGTCATGGGGGGGGGGAGGAGGGGGGAGCATGAGGGGGAGGAGAAGGAGGAGGCGGAGGAAAAGGAGGGGGGAGGGAGAAGGAGGAGGAGGAGGAGGAGAAGGAGTTGGAGGAGGAGGAGGAGAAGGAGAAGGAGGAGGAGAAGGAGGAGAAGGAGTTGGACGAGGAGGAGGAGGATGAGGAGGAGAAGGAGAAGGAGAAAGAGGAGAAGGAGTTGGAGGAAGAGGAGGAGGAGGAAGAGGAGGAGGAGGAGGAGGAGGAGGAGGGGGAGAAGTTGAGCATGACGCGCGTCATGGCCCAGAAGGTTCTAAACACAGACGCACTCTCCGTCGGCTCTCGGCGGCCTCCCTGCCCCCGGGCCGCTTCTTCCAGCAGCTGCTGCACCTCGCCGAGGGCGCTCTACTGGGGGGAGGCCCCGGGCTCGTCCCGCACGGCCGCCGCCGGGCCACGCCAGGACCCGAACGCCATGGGAGGACGCCACGGGGGCGCCGGCTCGCGAGGGGAACCCACCGAGCCGGAACCCGCCAGATGCACCTCTTGGATACAGTCGGGGCGTTGACCTAAAGGAACCCCAAATCAGGAACGAGGCCCCTTCCTCCCATGAGTTGAACTTCGATCTCCCACGGGAAACCTCAGGAGAACCGAAGGTACGCTGCAAAACAAGCAAGGAACACCGAGCCCTCCCCAACGGAAAAAGGGTTCCTGCTTCAGGGCCCCGGCCGTAGATCGGCGGCCGGCCGCGCGACGGCGCCCCCGCACGGTCATCCGGGGGCGGAGTGGGCGGCGAGCAGGCCCCTGCGGGCGATCACTGGGCGAGGGGGGGGGGCCGACGCATCCCTCCCGAGTCCTGCCGCTGGGCGAGCTGGCGGCGGGCGGCGTCGGGGTCCGTCGCGGCGCAGGCATCGAGGGTCGAGGTTCGGGGATCGGGGATGGAGGTGTCTTTGACCGTGCTCGTCCTTTTTGGGGGCCTCTTGGGGGCTTCTCGTCGCTACTGCCGGAGGGATTCGCCACGGCTACGGTGGTTCCAGTGTTGACCACTGGACTCAGACCCCCCTCGCGTCGTGAACAAACTGAGGCGGAAAATAGTTGACCCTTTGCGGACTCTGGGGGCCCTGGCGGGGCCCCAGGGTTGTCAGCAGAACGCCTCGGGCTGAATTGTTCTTCTTCGAGCGATCTTAACCAGGAAGCTAAATTGAACATGTAGTCAAAAGTGTCTGTATCCTGAGCGAGGTCATGTATATGCATTGAGGTATGCGACTTACGTGCGTTATGCTTGTACGGTTCACTCGTGGGTGGGACTCCTGCGAGTTGATCTCGTATGTCAGTCCTGTGGGTTATCAGACACACTACGCGAACAGGCATGACTGGATCCGTAGACCCCATCTTTCCTAGAGGAACAAGAACTGTGCACAGACATCGATTTTGGCCAGGTCCATCCTGAGCCCAGGATCGATGCATGCGCCCTCCCACCTTGGCCAGGAAGGCGTATGCACCGATCCTGGGTCAAGGATGGGCCTGGCCAGGATCGGTGCATGTGCATATGGCTCTCTCCGCCGGAAATGTCCGTGCCACTCCTCGAGCCGCATCGATCCGCGAGGGCCGCGGGGCCCGAAACTGGGCGAAAACGCCAGCGGCAGAAGAATCATCGCGACGCCCAGGTCTGGGGGCCAGAGGTCGGTCGGGCGCCTGCCCCCGACAGGCAGACTTTGGGACGAAAAAGCAGAGCTTGTCAAAAGATACCCCGCAAGTAAACAAAAAATCCTCCCCCGACTTTTTTTTTGGCTATTCTTGCGCCCTCCTCCTGTAGAGTTATATCGGGCGTGTCCCCTACAGGGGGATTTTCGACGAGAAATAAAAAATACTCCAAGATACCCCAATAAGGTGAACAAATCTCAAAAAATAGTCCCCATGCTATTTTTGGATTATGTTTGTTACTATTTTGGGGAGTATTTTTTCCATTTTTCGTCGAAAATCCCCCTGTAGGGGGGACACGCCCGACACAACTGTAGAGGGACACGCCCGCCTCGAGGCCTGTGAGAGAGCCCGACGGCGGGGGGCGCACTTTTGCGGCCGCGGCGCTCTCCGGGCGGCCGCTCTCGGGGACGCCGGCGCGCCTCCGTTTGGGAGCCGCCGGCCGCCGCGGCCGCGCGCGCGCGCCTCTCCCGCGCCGGGCCTGGCGCGCCGACGGGGGACGCCGCCGGGCTCTGCTCGGAGAGTGGCGCGCCGCTGCCGCCGGCCAGAGACCAGGGCTGGACCTCAGCGCTGCTGTTCGTTTTGGTCTATTCGTCCTGTTTTTCTTCTTCGTCGTGCCCCGCCCATTTTTGTTCCTGCACCTCCCCGCCACGAGGAAGAACAGAGCACAGCCGCAGGCCAGCAAAACAGCGTCTAGGTCCAGCCCTGCCAGAGACCAGGGGACCCCTCGTGAGACCCAGCAGGGTGAAACAGGCTGCGGCACGCAATTCAGGTCGTGATGCATCTTCGGGGGGCCTTGTCTGTCCCATCGCGCCGCGATCCGCGTCGGATCCATGTTGAACCGCGCCGACTCCATGTGGAATCCGCGTCGAATCGACGTTGAATGCGCGCCGAATCCGCGTCGTGCACTTGAAAAAAGACAGCCACTTGTAGGACAGACACGGCAAGACCCACCGACGATGCAGAGTAAAGGAGGAAACTCCTGATAGGCCTTCGTGGGAACGATAAAAGAGCTATCAAGCCCGACTGAGGGGTCATTGAGGCCAGATTAGGCCCAAGAGAAAACTGGATGAGGCGTGGTCAAGCGGGATTATGCCAGGTTGGGCCGGCTTGCGAGCAATTACGGGGAAACCAGCGCCGATGATGAAATTGACCTCCCAGGACTTTCATCCTGACACGCGGTGGCCAGGATGCTCGGCAACTCTGGCCTCTAACTACTGAGCGGAAGCGGGTCCCGGCAGCGGCGGCCCCGGTTCGCTGTGGGCGGCGACGCAGATCCGCATCCGTCGCCTCGCGGGCCGGGCCCCTGGGCCGCGACCCCGCGGATGCGGGCCACTTTTTCGCGGCTGCCCCGCGCGGACGCTACCCTACCCATGCGGCGGCCGCGCATGCGCGGGATCGCGCCCCAGAATCCAGGCCACGAGGGCGCGGATGTGGATGCGTTCGCGGCTGGTGGGTTCGGCGGGTTCCGCGTCATGGGGCGCTCCTTAGGGCCGACTTTCGCCCCGAGATTAGTTTGACGGGCGCGGAAACCCGGGGAGGCGGAACACAGCAGCAGCAGCAGCAGCAACAGCAATAGCAAAAACAACGCCAATCATGTTAAGACTGTGCGCTCTTATCTGCTCGAGTGTCCGTTAACACGTATTTCCCAAACCCTCGATACCCGCCCTCTTCGTCTTCGATCGTACCCTTTTCGGGGGGTATACCTTTCTTTCCTGCAGGCCGGGGCCCGGCAAGCGGCGGGGCGGCCGCGGACCGTCAGCCTGGCCAGCGGCAGCGCTGATCGGCGGCAACCCGAACCCAAGATGGAAGGACAGGAGACCGACCACGACGACGACGGCGACGACGTCGACGACGACGACGGCGACGACGACGACGAGCGAAAGCGAGAGAGAGAGAGAGAGAGAGAACGACAGCAGGGCCACGAAGGGCACGAAGGAGGCCACGAAGGGCGACAGCGGGGACACGAAGGGAATGCGCCACGAGGAGCGCGAACGAGCGGGGGCCACAAAGGGCAGATAATGCGGGGCCACAGAAGGCAACGACGGGGCCACTGAGGGCTGCAACTGGGCCATGTAGGATAGCGAGTGGGCCACAAACGGCGACAGCGGGGCCACGAATGGCATACACATGGGGCCACGAAGGGCGCGAACGAGCGGGGGCCACGAAGGGCATACGTATATTGGGCCGCGGAGGGCAAGGACGGGGCCACTGAGGGCAGCAACGGGGCCACGAAGGGCAGCGAGGGGGCCACGAAGGGCGACAGCGGGGCCACGAAGGGCATGCATATGGGGCAACGACGGGCACGAACGAGCGGGGACCACAAAGGGCATACATATATGGGGCCACGAAGGGCAGCGAGGGGGCCACGAAGGGCTGCAACAGGGCCACGAAGGGCAGCGAGGGGGCCACGAAGGGCTGCAACGGGGCAATGAAGGGCAGCGAGAGGGCCACGAGGGGCTGCAACGGGGCCACGAAGGGCAGCGAGGGGGCCACGAGGGGCTGCAACGGGGCCACGAAAAGCAGCGAGGGGGCCACGAAGGGCTGCAACGGGGCCACGAAACAAAGCGAGGGGGCCACGAAGGGCTGCAACAGGGCCACGAAGGGCAGCGAGATCCCGATTCCTAAGTAATCTGTGAGGGAGCCCTAAGCATGAGCGCGACTCCTGGGTGCCCGAGTGTCGGGAACGCGGCGCTTGAGCAAATCGCGGGGAATCCCAACGCAAGGGCGCTATTGTTGAGCAAATTGCAAGGAAGTCTCCAGCGAGAGCGCGACTCCAGAGCGCCGAGAGAGCGACTCCTGAATGAATTGAAAGGGAGTCCCAAGCGAAATCGCGATTCCATAATTAAATGCGAGGAAGTCTCGGGCGGGAGCGGGGGTCCTGGCTAAATGGGGGTGAAGTCTCAGGCGCGAGCCATTGTTGTTGTAACCCGGGGGCCGGGGGCGCAATTTGAGGACAAAGACTTTCCCTGATACAAAAAAACAGGGTGCGAGCACCGGGAGGGGCACTTCAATTGACGAATACAATGTGCATCAGAGGGGGGATCAACCATAATTATTCTTCCGTAGTGAGAGTTCAACAACACCAACAACAGCAGCAGCAACAGCAACAGCAACAGCAGCAGCAATAGCAACAGCTACAGCAACAGCAACACCAACAATAAGCATGTCAAGAGTGCTCGCTCCTATCTGCTCGCAGACCTTTCAAAGGCGTAGATCCCAAACCCTCGGTGCCCGCCGCGTTCGTCTTCGATCCTACCCCCCTTGGGGGGGCATGTCTTCCTCACCCGCCACGCGCACTTCGCGCAGCCCCCAAGGCAGGGGAACAGAGGACGGACGGAAGGGAGAGGGAGAAGGATGGAGCACGAGAGAAAGTGGCACGAGGGGGGCTAGGAGCAGAAAACAGGTGGCAGAATCAGACGGGCAGAACGGGCGGGCAGACCCTGGCGGGCGGGTCGGGAAGGCGGGCCCAGGCGGCCAGGTCGAGCATGCGGTGTGCTGAAGCGTGATTCCTGTATGAAGCGCGAGGAAATCTGGAGCGATGGCGCGATTCCCAAGTACTGATTCCTGAGGTTCGAAGGCTCGGCGTCTACATCAATTGTGAGGAAGTCCCATGCGAGAAGGCGACTCCTGCATAAACTCTGAGGTCCC
>CAUYUJ010022695.1:106154-120095 GCA_963575745.1 Prorocentrum cordatum
TACTCCGGATCTCATAACAATGTGGGGGGATCTGCTTTTGGGGGGGGTCTAACGGGCTTCGTCAAATTCAATTGTGGGGGGGTCTCGATTTTGGACCCTTTGTTGCCTGTCTGGGGGGGGTCTACTTGGGGGGGGTCCCAGACCGGCCGTCGAACACTTTTTTGACCCCCCCCCCAGTATTATGAGATTTGGAGTATCCCTGTCCGACCCTCGACGTGCACCTTCCGCACCTTCCCCGCTGCAGGTGCCGCGCTCCCGCGGCCGGCGCCGCGGCCGCACCGTCGGCCACCGCCGAGGCCGCAGCGATGCGGCCGCGGCGGCCTCCGCGGTCGCGGGGCCGCATCGCGGCGGCACCGCCCGCTCGGAGGGTGCAGGAGGTGCTGGTCGAGGGCAGCCCCGCCCGAGACCTGCTTCCCTCAGGACCTTTGTGGGCCCTGGAAACGACAGGGCCGTATTTCTTCCGTTTCCAATTATCCCAGTGCGACCCTACCTAGGAGTTGGAACCCCTAGGAAAGCAGCATTAGTAGTAACAGCAACGCTAAGCTAAAGCTAAGCTAAAGCTAAGCTAAAGCTAAGCCACAGCTAAGCTAAAGCTAAGCTAAAGCTAAGCTAAATCTAAGCTAAAGCTAAGTTAAAGGTAAGCTAAGCTAAACTAACGCTGAGCAACAGCTAAGCTAAAGCTAAGCTACAGCTAAGCTAAAGCTAAGCTAAATCTAAGCTAAAGCTAAGCTAAAGCTAAGCTAGAGCTAAGCTAAAGCTAAGCTAAGCTAAGCTCAAGCTAAGCTACAGCTAAGCTAAAGCTAAGCTAAAGCTAAGCTAAAGCTAAGCTAAAGCTAAGCTACAGCTAAGCTAAAGCTAAGCTAAACGCTAAGCGAAAAGCTAAGCGAAAACGCTAAGCTAAAGCTAAGCTACAGCTAAGCTAAAGCTAAGCTAAAGCTAAGCTAAAGCTAAGCTAAAGCTAAAGCTAAAGCTAAAGCTCCCAGGGGACTGGGGGGAACCGCTCCCAGGGGACTGGGGGAACCGCCCGGGGCGCTTTCCTTTCCACTGCCCGGGCCTTTTAAGCTAAGAGAGTAAGAACCCTTCTAGGCAGAGCCTAGGTAGGGAAAAAAAAGGTCCCTTGTGGGCCCTGGAAACGGCAGGGCCGTATTTCTTCCGTTTCCAAAAAAAGGTCCCTTGAAAATGGAAACGGCAAAACAACGGCGACCGGAAACGGCAACAAAAACGGCTCCAGGATTGGAACCGGAGCTGGAACCGGTCAAAAAACGGCGACGGAACCGGTCAAGAAACGGCGTCGGAAGCGGCAAAAAAACGGCAGAACGGAACCGGTAAAAAAGAAAAGGCCCTGTCGTTTCCAGGGCCCACCATAAGCTCAAGACCCGCGTGCTCCACGCCGATCCGGGGTGATCCAAGAGGGGGCCGTCCGAGAGGGGGAGCCAAGGGGCGCATTGAAATGAGAACAGGGGCCACGAAATCTGGTGGGATCTGTCATGACTCTGGCCGTTGCATCCCCCCCCCCGGGGTTACAGTATTAGTAGGCCGACCCTGCCAAATCAAGGGTACCCTCCATGACCGTGCCCGTGCCCGTGGCTCGCGGCCCGTGCCTTCTGCACTCCCATGACCACGTGGCGGCCTTCGCAAGGGTCTTGTGCCCTCTCGCGCTCGCTCGCGTGCCCTCTCCACTCAATCCCGACGGCAGTCATCACCCCCTCGTGGCCGTCGCCGAGCCGGAGTGCGGAGAGACAGACTGCGGCGCCCAGGACCTCCTTCGGGGCTCCACTGGCCCATGCCCGTCCAGACCCGGGCCAGTCGGACTCTGCAGAATCCTGCAGGAGCCTGCAAGATCCTGCACGCAAGCCCGGGTCCATGCTCCCCTGGCTCTGCAGGATCCTGCAAGACCCGGCGCTCTGACTGACCCCGTCTGCGTTGATTTGGACGCCCCAAATGGGTGGAGACAAAATGGGTACGATGCCCAACAGCAAATGCTGTCCAAACCCGACAGAGTCCGCTGCTGGGCAGGCGCCCTTCTGCCTCAAATAGGCAACACGGCCGCGGAGACGTCGACAACGAACCCTGTCCAAGATGAAGAAGAGTAGAGCTGCTGCGGGACTTTGTACCCACTTTCCGTACCCGTTTCGATCGTCACGAATGGACCCCCGCCTCTTGAGCCCCGACTCCGGGCGGCCGGCCTTGGGCAAGCGCGCGCCCCGCCGTGGGAAGCACAGAGACATACTAACACCAGATGTCCTCCTTGGAGGCGCGCGTCCGACCAGACATCTAGTACACCCATCCTGTAGTATCATCGTTCCCCGAGCGGCGCGGCCAGAGAGCGCCCGCCGCGACGCCTGTACTGTAAGATGTCTCGGTGCGCGCGTCGCCCCTGGGGGGGGGGGACCCACATATACAGTCAGGGCGTTGACCTAAGGAACCCTAAATAAGGCACGAGGCCCCTTTTTTTCCATAAGTTAAACTTCGATTCCCGTCGAAAGCACAAGGAAAACCTGAGGCAAGCTGTGAAACAATCAAGGAACACCGAGCCCCTCCCCAACGAGAAGGGTTCCTTCTTCAGCGCCCCGACTGTGGCACAAGCATGCTGGGGCGACGCCGACGCCGGCCTGCGCGCTCAGCCGCGGGCGCGCGCTCAGCCGCCGCGCGTCGCCTGGCCGGCGGGGGCCGCGGCCGCCGCCGGGGGGGGGCGCCCAGGCTGTGGGCGGCGCGCGGCGGGCACAGAGGCATCAGCGGAGAGGGCGCCGAGCTGCGCAGAGATGTTGGGCAGCAGCTCGCGGGAGAGCTTCCCACACCGTTCGGCTCTCGTGAATCGACGCTGGATCGACGCTGGATCGACGCGGCATCGACGCGAGTCCAGGCTGAGTCGGCGCTGTCTCATCGACTACCAAAAGACGCTCATCGACGCCACTCGACGCTGGAGGCAGAATGGCGAGAGGGTACACACACACACACACACACACACACACACGAGGCTCGCACGATCTGCTGCCGAAGATCTGCTCGCGCCCTGGGGAAAGGTCAGGACGGGCGGCGTGTCGCTGCCTCATGCCTCCGGGTGCCCTTGTCTGGGCCTCGGGGCCATCGGCAAGAGCTGTACTCGGGACGAGGGACCGGTCCTGGGGCACGGGTCCGGAGCTCTGGGGGTCGACGCGCCGAAGAAAACAAGGCATCGCATGTGAGGGTATACACCTGCACTTCTGCTGCAACTCCTGGGAGCCTGCCTGCCATGCCCTCCTGCCGGCCCCTGCGAGCCGACGCTGGCCGACGCTGGTCGCCGCTAGCCGGCGCTGATCGGCGCCCAGACAGGGGCGGCTCGGAGGACCAAGACATCGGCGGGCCAACCAGCCTTGAGCTCATCCCTATCCTTAGGTCGGGAGTGTCCCCCTGCAGGCGGATTTACGGACGAAAGGTAAAAACTAGTCAAACAAATAACCAACGCATCACAAACATACTCCATGCATGAAAGATAATCAAACATCCCTACTAGCTTCACTGCTTTTGAATATTCCTTCTGAAGAGGGATAGGCCCGACTTAGCCCTATCCCTAAAATTGAGCACCTCCCTCCTCCATCCCTCCCTCGATCCTCCTCCTCCCCAGGGATGCCCAAATATACCGATACCGCTACTGCACGACGAACGTCTCCTGGGGTGCGTTCTGACCAGAACTTCGAGGCGACTACAACCGTGGCGACGAAGGCCTCCCAGGAGGCCCGAAAAGGCAAAAAACTTGGCAAGTGCAAGGATATCGCTTGCTTTCGTTCCTCCCCAACTGCCCCCCCCCCCTCGCTGCCGACGAGCCGGGGGGGGCCCGAGCGTCCTGGTCCTTCTGCCGCCCTTCTGGAAGCCCAGCGGGCTCCCTGCGCGTCGGGGGGAGAGGGGGAGCTCCGCTCGGGACGACCAGGGCGAGAGAAAGTCCGAGGAGGAAAGTGCGGAGGAACCGAGCACTGCATAAACATCGACTTTCAGAGCTCCGCGCGGGACCTCTTGGATCTGCGGCGGGAGCGCGCCAGGGGCGGCGCCGGGAGGGCCCAACGCCGATGCAGCGCCAGCATGGAGACGCGGGGCGCCTTGAGTCACGCACATCGACCTGGAGTCGGCAATATATCGTCGACAGATCGGCGATAGGCTCCCGATAGTGCATACGGCCCCTATCGGCGATCAATGGGCGATGGGAGGTCGATGCATCCGCCCCCTATGCCTATCCCCGCCTATCGTTACCCCTGATCGAAAAACCAAAAGCTGCATCAACATGAATTCTCGGAGCTCCGAAGCGGATGTCTTGCCTCGGCGCTGGGGCCCCCTGGCGGCGCCCGGGCGACCCCCGCGCCAGGGGGCGGCCCAACCACCGCAGATCCAAGAAATCCGCGCGCACCTCCAGCAGCTCCTGGCTCTTCAGTGTTTTCTGTATATCGATTATTGTGTATATATGTTTATGTGAATATTCTGATGTGCATATTCATATCTGCATGTCTATATATATATATATATATATAGAGAGAGAGATATCTATCTAAAGATGTAAATGTGCATTATATATATAGAAGAAACTCAAAAATCATGATCCCTCGGAGGGCCGCGCGGAGTTCTTGACTCGGTGCTGGGGCCCCCGTGGCGGCGCCTCCGGTGGTACCGCCCCTGGCGGCGCGCTCCGGCGCGCCAAGGGGGCGGCAGGGGGAGGGAGCGGCGCAGCTCGGGAGGCACGGGGAGAGCACGAGGATGGGGCATCGATTGCCGCTGATCCGTCCCTCGTGTTTGCCTTGTTTGGGGTGTTGCTAGAAGTACCCCTGGCCCAAGGTGCCCCCAGCTTTTCGCTCCATTTTGGAGCCCCTCGGGCCCTCTGGGCCTCGTGAAGGTGCTTTGGAGGCCGTTTGGGCTACCCCGAGAATCCTGGGGGGCACCTTGGCCCAGGGACACTTCTAGCAACACCCGATTGTCTGGGGCCTCCTGGGAAGCCCTCGTCGCCGCGGCTGGAGTCGCCTCGAGGGGAGGAGGAGGTACCGATCCTATACCGCTGCCCTGGAGGGAACAGAAACACTGCAAAGACATAGATAGTCGACGGTCCGCGCGGAGTTCTTGGATCTGCGCCGGGCCCCCCTCCCTGGCGCGCGGGGCTGGGGCACGAGCTCGTCAACGACTCCCAGGGGCCTCTGGAGCCCCGAAAAAGCCCCAAGACAGCCCAACAGGGCCCAGACAGAGCGCTAAGACAGTCGAAGAGACCGCCATGACGGCCCAGCGTAGCCCCACGACGAACCAAGATGGCTTCAAGATGATCCACGAGGCCCCCAAGACACCCCAAAAGCGCCTCTAGAGGATCGTAGAGAGGGCCCCAAGAGGCCAAAGTCACCGCACCGCATCCCATTGGGTAAAAACGAACGTGTTCAGCTGATTCGCATTTTACGTTTTGACAGCGAACACGATGGCCCAAGTGGCCCGCAAGATCGTCTCAAGACGGCCCATGATGCCTCGAAGAAGGCCCCAAGACAGCCCAAGAGTGTGGCCCAAGACAGCCCAGGAAGGGCCCCAAGAGGGCTCCATGAAGCCCAATGAGGGGGAACAATTACGAGCTGACTTTTCGAGCCTTCCCCACCAAGATGGCCCCTCGAGCCCCCCAGAGACCCCCGAGGCCCCTCCAAGAGGCCCAAAGAGGCCTCCAAGGCATCCCAAGAAGCCCTCCAGAGGCCCCCACGAACGAGGCCCCAAAAAGCCTCCCAGATGCCCCCAAACCCCTCCAAGAGGCCCCCGAGAAGCACCCCAAGAGCCACTCGTCTGCATCCGAGAGCCTCCTGACCCAAGATCTAACTTCCACGATCGTCTCAGACACTCACTCATCATGGGGGCCGGCGGAATGGCGTAAGCCACTTGCAGAAAGATTGGTCCCTGTCGACGAGACATCCTTCCTTCTGCCCCCTTTCGTTTCCGTCATTCCTCTCCTCCCTTCCTCCCGTCCCCACCTCCTGCGACCCCCCCGGGTCTGAAGTCTGGCTGTTGTTGTTTGCTTTCACTCCTGGTTGTCATACGTGCAATCTTGCCCACGCGTCTTCTTGACGCAAGGCTTCAGTCAGTCAGTCAGCCTAGAGGCCCCCTAGATGAGCGACGGTCAGAAACGCGTCTTACGCGAGATGACATAACAACCGCGCCGCAATGTACGGGGGGCGCCAGCGCGGTACGCTACATTGGAAGCGATGGTGTCGGAGCAAACAACCCCCGATTGTTCTGTCGCTCAGATAGGGTCCGATTATATAGGGTCGGAGGATCGCGCCGCATCGCCAATGCATCGGCGATTCATCGGCGCCATCGGCGTGGAGAAAGTATCGGCGAAGCGGCCCGATCCTCCGACCCCATGTGCTGGGACCCCATCTGGGGAGGCCTGAAGGTACTGATGCCACCATTCACTCCCCCGACCTTACCGTGGGTGCGTTCTGACCAGGATTTCGAGGCGACTCATGTGGTGGCGACAAGGGCCTCCCATGAGGACCAGGGAACGAGAAAAAGGCAGCGGTGTAGGCGAGGACGCCTAACTCTATGCTTCGCGCCGCGCGAAGCGCGAAACGGGAACAACCTCGCGCTCTCGCGCCGCCACCCAGGGGGAGAAGAGGAGGATGAGGAGGCATCGGAGCCGAAGAGCGAAGCGCGAGTTACTTCGCGCCCTCGAGGGCACCCTTGCATGGGATAAGTTTCCTCCTCTGACCCTGAGATCCGACATGGCGGAAAGTTGCAACATCGTAAACAAATCACGCCCGCAGCCCTAGACACCATCTTCCTGCGCCATTTGTCTAACCGGATCGATCTGCGAGGGTCTCGGGGCCTGAAATAGGCCGAAAACGCCCGTTGTGACAAAAATGGCAACGCCAGGATCTCAGGGAGTTTCCTCCTCGGACTTCTGGGGAGGCCTATCCCGTCGGCGCTGGGGCCGCCAAAATAGTGGATCTACTGACCCGGGTTAATGCACTCTGGGGTCAGTCAGGCCTTGCAGGGCACTGCAAGATCCTGCAGGATCCTGCAGGATCCTGCCCCCAAGCCCGGGTAAGTGCGCCGTTGGCCCACCAAGATCCTGCAAGATCTGGCGCTCTGGCTGACCCCCGCTTACATTGACCCACGTCCCCACGTCGCCTAAGCCCCAGGAGGATCGGGCTCCTCGCTTTCCGGTGATTCGTGCTCTTGGGGGGTGTTGTCTTCGAGCCTCCCTGGGGGGGCCTCTTGGCGCCTCCTTGGGGCCTGGGACTGGGAGCTCCTGCGGGCCGTTTGGGGCGGAAGGCTCGGACTTTCCGATCGTGCTCCCTCCCCCCCCACCGTGGGCATCCCCGACCCCCGTTTGCATGGACCCCCGTCTCTCGAGTCCCGAGGGAGTCGGGGATCTTCTGACCCGGGTCAATCCAGACCCGGGTCAGTCAAGCCTGCAAGATCCTGCAAGCTCCTGCAAGCTCCTGCACCCAAACCCGGGTCAACGCGAGGGATCCTGCAGGATCCTGCAGGATCCTGCACCCAAACCCGGGTCAATGCGACCCTGGCCCTGCAGGATCCTGCAAGATCGGGCGCTCTGGCTGACCCGTTCCTGCGCCTGCTCATGCTCCTGCTCCTGCTCCTGCTCCTCCTCGTCCTCCTCCTCCTCCTCCTCGTCCTCGTCCTCCTCCTCGTCCTCCTCGTCCTCCTCGTCCTCCTCCTCCTCCTCCTCCTCCTCCTCCTCCTCCTCCTCCTCCTCCTCCTCCTCCTCCTCCGTCTCCGTCTCTCGAGGCTCCCGAGGGAGGCCCAGGCCGTCGGCGCCGGGGCCGCCCGAGGGCCAGCGGAGACACGCCCCAACGACGGGGCCCCGCAGGGGCCGGCCCCACGGGCGGGCAGGCGCGGCAAGAAAGCCCGGCCAGCGCTCGCCGCTCCAGGTCCCCGTGCGTTCTCGGGTGCGTTCTCGGTGGCAGCTCGATCGAGGAGGAGGAGGAGGAGAAGGGAGGAGGAGGAGGAGTAGGATGAGGAGGAGGAGGAGAGGAGGAGAGTGAGGAGAGGAGGAGGAGGAGGAGGAGGAAGGAGCGAGGAGGAGCAGAGGAGGATGGAGGAGTAGGAGGAGGAAGGAGGAGGAGGAGGAGAGGAGGATGAAGGAGGAGAGGAGGGTGAGGAGGAGGAGGAGGAGGAGGAGCCGAGGAGGAGGCGGCGGGAGGGACGTAGGATAGGAGTGAGGGAGGAGGAGGAGGAGGAGGAGGAGAGGAGGAGGAGCGGAGGAGGAAGGCGAGGATGAGCGAGGAGAAGCGGAGGAGGAGTGAGGAGAGAGGAGTGCGGAGTTGAGGAGTGAGGAGTGAGGAGGAGGAAGGAAGGGGGAGGAGGAGAAGAAGGAGGAAGGCGGAATGAGGAAGGAGGAGGTGGATGAGGAGGAGGAGGAAGAGTGAGGAATGAGGAAGGACGAAGGAGGAAGGAGGAAGGAGGAAGGAGGAAGGAGGAGGAGGAGGGGAGGAGGAGAAGCGAGAGGAGGAGCGGAGAGGGAGAGGAGTGAGGATTGCGATGAGAAGTGAGGAGTGCAGGATGTGAGTAGTGCGGAGGAGTGAGGAAAGGAGAAGGAGGAGGGAGGAGTAGGAGGAGGAGGAGGAGCGGGAGGAGGAGCAGTGAGGAGGAGGAGGAAGGAGAATAGGAGGAGGAGGAGGCGGAGATGAGAGGAAGGAGGCGGAGGAGGGGAGAAGGAGGAAGACGGAGGAGGAGGAGGAGGAGCGAGGAGGAGCGAGGAGGAGGAGCAGGAGGAGGCGGAGGATCGACAACAGAATTGATCAGCGTGCGCCACCCTGTGATAATCGACGAGAGAGCGCCGATCTGGCGCCGTCGACCAGCGTCGGTCAGCATCGGTTGGCGAGAGCCAGCAACTCGGCATGGAAGGCTCCCAGAGTCGAGTAGGAGATAGACTACACACGTCAGATCCGTGTCGTGCCAACTTCGGCGTTGGTTTCTGACATCGCGGGGATCGTTCAGCCTTGAACGATCGGCCGTTTCCGAAACGTCCAAATCGTTCCACATCGAACGACTCTGGGTTGCCCGCGGCGTTCAACGTTGAACGCCGCTGGCGGAGTCGCCGCCTGTCGACACGACACGAACCTACCGTACGTGATATACCCCAGAATTGCTTGTTCGTCGAGAGGCACCAAAGAACGTATAACGTTCGTAGGCAGACGAACACTATACTCATTTTTTGGTAGACACGGAGAGCACATCAACATTGGGTAAGTCAATTATGTAGCCGATCTCCTGCTCGACGCATGGGAGCCGCCCATGCCATCTTGCTGGCTCTTGCGAATCGATGCTGACCGACCGACAGTGCTCGACGCTGATCGGCGCTGTGTCGGCGCTTTCTCATCGGTTACCACACGCTCGCGCAGGCGAATGCACTCGCAAGACGGCCTTGCGAGGGCACACAAAAGCTCCCACGATTTGGCACCGAAGGCATTGCAATTGCTCCACATCGGGCGGGCTTGCCTCGTTTCGAGCTCGGCGGTGGACAAACCTCCCTTTAATAAACCTCCCCTTAGTGAAAACGGCCTGGGACCGAAACCGACGGACCTGGACCCGCAAAAATGACGGCCGCGACGCCCTCTCGCGCACCGAAAACGGCCAATTCCTTGATCGACGTGTCAGGGTAGGAGGTCTGTCCACCCCCGACGAGCCCCGGGACCAGCACGAGCCGATCCCGCTCGAGGGATGCCGCCCCAGGGCTCCGGTCGCGCGCTTTCGCGATGGATATCGCCATATCTGCCTCGCAACGCCGCATCGCAGGGCCGCAGGAGGTCCCCGGGAGCCCCCCCGGGGCGTCGAGGGGCCCTATAGAGCTCCCGAGGCCGTTCGGGATACACAGCGGAGCGGGCGGGGCCCCGAGCCTCGAAGCGCGCAGGCCGAATGGGTCGAGGAGGATGTCATCGTGCAGTTGGCTCAGGATGCGTCTCGTTAGCTCCGATGCTTCCAGTGGCCCTGGGCCTCAGTGGGCCCTGGAAACGGCAGGGCCGTTTTTGTTACCGGTTCCGTTTTGCCGTTTTCTTGCCGGTTCCGACGCCGTTGTTTTACCGGTTCCGCCGCCGTTTTTTGACCGGTTCCGGCTCGGGTTCCAATCCTGGAGCCGTTTTTTTGCCGTTTCCGGTCGCCGTTTTTGTTGCCGTTTCCATGTTCAAGGTGCATTGTTGTGGAAACAGTGAAAAAACGGCCCTGCCGTTTCCGGGGCCCACAAAGCCCTGGGCCACTCGCACTCAGACTCTCGGCCACTCGTCTCTGGCTGCGCGGCACAACGAAATCTGGAAACCTTGGAGCGTACCATTACCCTGACATCTTGCTCCTCTGATCCTGGAAGCGGCCAGGGGCCGGGTGGTTTGCGCTGGACAGGTGCCGAGAGAATAGAGGCCTCCTCGATGGGGTCCGACTAGATGGGGTCGGAGGATCTCGCCGCTTCGACGACACATGGGCGATGCATCGCCAATGCATCGGCAATGCATCGGCCATGCACTTGCGACGTCGGCGATGCACCGTCGACGTCGGCGTGGAGAAAATGGGGCCCCACATCGAGCCGCATCGCTGATGCATTGCCGATGCATCGCCGATAAGGCGCGAGCCTCCGACCCCTTCTACTCCGAGCCCATCTGGGAGGCCTAGAGAGAAGCAGTCAAGAAGAGGGACGATGGCACATCCGATCAACATCTATTTCCACACCCCCCAGACCCCGCCCCGGGGACAAAAGTGACCCGGGTTTCGAGCCGCGTCCAGCCGTGGCGACGGCGGGGGCACCCTTCTCCCCCTCAGCCCACGAGCGGGCCCCTACCTGGACGAAGAACAACCAAAACCACCATAGAGGTAAACTTGTGGCGCTGCGCGCGGAGTTCTTGGACTTCTTCGAGTCCCGCCATGGCGACAGCGAGGGCACCCTTCTCCCCCTCAGCCCAAAAACGAGCCCTAACTCCTCCGATCGACGCTCGACGAAGACAAAGACGACAACGACGACGACGACGACGACGACGACGACGACGACGACGACGACGAGGACGAGGTCGACCCGCGCGGGGGCGGCCACGCCGGGCCTGCCGCGCGGCGTGGCCAGGGCGCTGCCCGCGCGGATGAGGCCCATGCTCCTCCTCGCGGCCCGCACGGGGAGGAGGAGGAGGAGGAGGAGGGGGAGGAGGAGGAGGAGGAGGAGGAGGAGGAGGAGGAGGAGGATGAGGAGGCGTAGGAGGGAGTGAGGGAGGAGGAGGAAAACGGAGGAGGGAGGAGAGGAAGGAGGAGGAGGATGATGAGGAGGGAGGGAGGGAGGAGGAGGAAGGAGAGAGGAGGAGGAAGGAAGGAGGAGGGTGGGAGAAGGTGAGGGAGGAGGATGAGGAGGAGGAGGGGGAGGGAGGGAGGAAGAGGGAGGAGGAGGGAGGAGGAAGAGGAGGAAGAGGAGGAGGAGGAGGAGGAGGAGGAGGAGGAGCACTGATCGCTCGCACGACCCGCGCGACCGGGATGCTGGCGCAAACTTCAATGCGACCCCCCCTGCTCTGATTCAATGCTGGTTGGCATCGCCAGCAGGGCGCAGGAGGTCCGGCGGCAAACCACATTCCGGGTTGGTGGGGGAGGGGGGAGGTGCGGACCGATAGCCTCAGCTGCTCGCTCTGGGCAGCCCCTCGCAGGCCCACGCGCACCGATGCTGCGTGCCTCCTTGGGACCTGCGCAACCGACAAGGGGCTCGGCTGGGGGGGGAGGGGGCCGGCCCTTGGGCGCTGCTTCATGAGGGACGAGAAAGGGGGCGGGCGGAGACATGTGCACGCTCTGTGCCCCTCTTGGGGCACAGAGGGTGCACCTTTCTAGACGAGCGCGTTCCACTACTCGCGAAGTAACTACTCGCAAATGGCCTGGATCCGCCGGAGGGGGAATCTACGAAACAAATCATCAAAGCAGACAGGTGTTTTTCGGACGTTTGCGAATAGGCATTTTGCGAGTGTGGAACGCGCTCGGTGACTTTCGTCACCCCCGTCCATCGCCCCCTCAAATCAGCGCAACGCTTGAGGCCTGATAACCCGGGCCATCGCCAGACCCTAAACAACGGTCTCAAGGAATTCTCCTCCTCCTCCTCCTCATCCTCCTCCTCCTCCTTCTGGCCCCTCGGCAGGAGAGCCCACAATCGAATCGATAAGTCGGATCGGCGATCGACATGAATCGGGTCGACATAACTTGGCAGCCGAGTCGGGAGAAGTCGAATCGGCAGACATCGGCAGGACAGTAGGCCTCCATTGAGAAATCGGAGCCCAGATCGAAACACCAAGTCGAATCGAATCTGAATCGGAAGCCATCGAAATCGAATAGAATCGAATCGGAGGAATCGAAATGAGCCGCGCCTCGGTCGACATGTTTTCGTGACGTCGACCCCCAGAGGTCCCGACCCCTTCCCTGGGAACTGTCTCTCCTCCCGAGTCGCTTCTGGACGGGCCCGAGGCCCGGCGAGGGCCCCCAGAGGCCGAAAACAGCGAGAAACCTCCCGTCGCGACTTTTGTTCATGACGCGAGGGGGTCTGTTGAGCAGGGACCGACCGTCCCGGCATTTCTATAGTCCTACCACGAAATGCTCTTAGAACCCAAAAATGTTCCAAGAACAAAAACAATGTTCTTAGAACAGATACCCGGTGTGATCAAACAACACAGACTCCGCCAGAACTGTTCCAAGAACGTCTCGTGGGAACCACACAAAAAGTTCTTAGAACCTTATTTGGTGGGGCTATAGGCGAGCCGGGACGCTTCGCCACTGCTTGAGTCTGGGGTCCTCCTACATCGGGTCGGGCGAAAGGGGGGGATAGCAAAGGGGGGGGTTGAGAATCAGCTCACGTAGATGATTTTCTCGGCGCCTCCCGGAGCCAGAGCGGCTATGTTATCGAGGCATGGGCCCCCTCGTGGGGGCCGAAACCAGTGCATGCAGCAAATTTCCTACCCCCCCTTTCCCAATCCACCCATTTCGCCCGCCCCGACTATAGCCCCTCGCTCCTCTGCTTCCACTGGCGCGGAGCCCGCGGCGGGCCCGGCGCGGGCCCGCGGGCTGGGCGCCGCGCGGCGCCCGGAGCGGCGTCGGCGGGGGGGCGGCCGCCGCGGGCGCCGGCGGGGGGAGGCCTCGGGGCAGGGCTGCCAAGAGGAGTCTCGGCGGCGAGCCCCAGGGGGGAAGAGTCCTCCGAGCTACTCCTCCCGCCCTTCACCGCACTCTTCCGTCCTTCTCCTCCTCCTCCTCCTCCTCCTCCTCCTCCTCCTCCTCCTCATGCTCCTCCTCCTCCTCCTCCGGGGCAGGCCTTCTCAAAGGCGGCGGGGCTTCTCAAACGCCCTCGCGCCTTCCGAGTGAAGCTTTCGAAGCCTTCTGCGAGGACAGGGGCGGCCGCTCGGAACGCCCCGGGGGCTTCCGAGAAGTCTGGCCGCTTTCCGAAAAGGCCCGCCCCGTTCTCACTTCCCGCCCTGGGCTCGCCAGGGGCCTCGGGCAGAGCTGCCAAGAGATCTGTCGGCATCGAATCGGGAAGCCGGGCCGAACCGAGTTGCGCTGCGTTCGCGCCAAGCGCAGGCAGCTCAGATCGTGACGAAGGCACTCGCGCGGCCAGTGGAAGTCTCGAAACAGCAATCGAAGCTCGACGCCCGCTGGATCAGATTGGATGATCCAAGATGCTCCAAGAGGGTGAGACGTTCTGGCGCTGCCTCGCCGAAACACACGCATACCACCGATGCCAAGCGCCCCTATGTGTGGCATCATGCAGACTATGGGGCTATCATCGACATGCGTTATGCACGAGGTGGGCCTCGCTATACCTTCGCTCGACTATTGCGTTGATGAGGGCGTGATGCTGTGTATTTACCGCAAGGTGCTCTGGGTCATCCTCGGCGTCTTCGTGGTGCTCGTGCTGGCCACGCCCGCTCAGAGCCGCGTTGCCTCTTTTTGTAAGCCAAGAAGCTCATCCTCCTCCTCCTCCTCCTCCTCCTCCTCCTC
>CAUYUJ010022696.1:0-87500 GCA_963575745.1 Prorocentrum cordatum
GTGAGTCTCAGTCATGATCCAGTGGTCGTAGGCTCCCACGTGCTCCTGCACGTACTTCCACACCTTGTCCGTTAGGCAGGTGACGTTCGAATAGAATAGCCTAGTGCATTCCCCTTCGTCACTGCCTGCCCCCATCGGTCTTGTGGGTCCGAGGGGCCCCCGTCCGACACCGTCAAGCTGAGGTATCTGCAGGCGCCCAAGCGGCCTCACCACTGGCGGTGCCCTTGCCCTTCGCCTTCGTCGCCGCCTGCTGCGCCAGGAACTTGGCCGCGGACAGCCTCTCCGCCTCCGCCTTAACGGCGTCTGAGGGGTCAGCTGCCGCCGCCGCGCCGCCGCCGCCGCCTGGGGTGGTCCCAGCCGCCGATGCCGCCGCCGTAGGAGGGGCCCCCTGGCCCCCGCCGCCAGCCGCCGCTGTGGCCGCCTCCTCAGGTGCGCCGTCAGTAGGCGCGCGTCTCTTCTTCTTCGCCCGCTCCTCGATGGTGTGCCGATGCTGCTGCATGGCCTCCAACCACTTCTGGATCTCGGCCTCCTTGCCCGTGAGGGTCTCCTTGGCGCCCTGCAACTGGCCTCGGAGCTCCTCTAGGGCCTTCTTCTCCGCGTCCGTGGCGTCCAGCGCCGCCAGGTTCGTGAAGAAGCTGTCGTCCCACTCCAACGTGATGATCTTCTTCTCGCTGTCGGGGCTAGGCTTGGCCTCGGTGACCCCTTCAGCCTTAGCCAAGGCCGTAGCTGCTGCTCGCTTGGCCTCGGTGGTCTCGGCCAAGTGGACGGCTGCCGCCTTCTCTTTCGCCTCCGCAGCTGCCAGATTGCTGCGAAGGCGAATGACATTGCTGACCGCCTGACTGTGGAGGTGCTCCGCGTTCCTCCACGCCCCATCGGCCCTGCGCAGGGCCTCCGCGGGCGTGATCTTGGCTGCCTCCCGCCCGCTCTCCTCCTTGGCGAGCTTGTCCAGCTGCGCCTGGAGGTCCACCTTGAGTGTGGAGTCGGTGGCGGCTGCCAGGGCCTGCTCCAGGAGGCTCTTCACTGACTTGCCCCCCTTGCCGCCCTTGCCGCCTCCGAGCCCGCTCCCCACAGGGCCCTTCAGGATGCCTGGGCGCCGTGGTTGCGGGCGCTCGCTCTCGCTGCCACTGGTGGCGTCGTAGAAGCCGTCGGCGTCGCTGTCGCCGTACTCGTCCACGAACTGAACTCGCCTCGGTTTCCTCTTCCTCTCGAATGGCTTGACCTCGTTGCCGCAACCGCTGCAGATGTTGTGGCGGCGGGCCAATACTCCGTTCCACTCGCACGTCTGACATTGCATGCATCTGGTCCACAGCTGGTGGACGCCCGCCATTGCGTCTGTCCCTGTGTTGGTCGGTGCCTCTTCTTGGCTGGCACGCAGAAAAGACACAGTCCCTCAAGCGCTGCTGGGAAGCCCAGGGACGAACTCAAGAGGGCAAGTGGGCCTCCTGGGGGCCCTCACCCGCTCGAGCCCAAATTGCTTGAGGGACGTGGAGGAAGGGGAGACACACGGAAGACGAGGAGGAGGAGGAGGAGGAGGAGGAGGAGGCCTCTCGGAAGCCTCTTGGGGCATTGTTGGGGCCTCCTGGGAGTTTCCGTGGTGGCCTCTTGGAATGCCTTTTGTGGGTCTCTTTGGGCCTCTTTGGCGCCTTTAGAGGCTTCTTGAAGGCCTCTCTGGCCGTTTTAGGGCGTTCCTGGCCCGTCTGACGCCGTCGGACGCCGTCTTGGGGTCCTCTCTGAGCCGTCTTGGGGCGCTTCAGGGCCGTCTTGGAGACCATCTGGGGCGTCTTGGAGGCCTCTTGGGCTGTCTTGGGGCCCTCATGGAGCCGTCTTGGGGCCTCTTGGGCCGTCATGGGAGGTCTTCCTGGCCGTCTTGGAGGCATCTAGGTGGCTGTCTTGGGCGTCTTGGAAGGCCGTCTTGGGGTCCTCTTGGGGCTGGTTTGGGGGCCTTTTCGGCCCATCTGGAGCCATCTTGGAGGCCTCTGGGACGCTTTTGGGGACCCCTTGGGCCGTCCTGGGCGATCGGAACACGAAAGCAGAGAAAAAGCCAAAATCCTTCAAAAACTTATGGACAGTCAATGATTTTGGCTTCTGTGGGCCTTCCTGGTCGTGGGCCGTCTTGGAAGCCTCTTGGAAGCCTCTTGGAGGCCTCTGGGGCCGTCTTGGGCCATCTTGAACCCTCTTGGGCCGTCTTGGAGGCAATCTTGGACCATCTTGGGCGAACTTGGAAGCAATCTTGGGCCATCTGGACCCTCTTGGAATCCACTTTCCCGAACGTTGAGGTCGTCTGCGCGCCTTCCAGGTGGCCGGCGCGCTGGGCCGAAAGCCCCAGGGGGAAATTCTAAAAGAATTAAAACCATCAAGGATTCAGCACGCCAGGCACCCCTGTGGCAAGCCAACAGGGGGTGGCGGATTCAGTTCAAGCGCGTGGCTTTCGGCCCGTTCCGCCGCCGTGCCTGGCTCGTGGACCGGGGGCCTTTTACACGCCCTGGCTTCTGGAGGGTTTCGCGGAGGCCTGCTCGTGCCTCCTGGGGGCGTCTTGGTCGCTTCTGTGGGCCTCTTGGGAGCCGTCTGCGGGCGTGCCGGCTGTCTCGGCCACTTCGGGGGGAGGGCTCGTGGGTCCCCTGCGGGTTTCTCTTCTTGGGGCCTCTTCTCGGGGCCGCCTTGTAATGATTGGACCGACGTCGTGCTCGTCCGTCTTTCCCCAGGCCCCCCCCCCCCAGTCCAACGCCTCCTCCTTGCCAGCCTCGTCGTCCTCCTCCCCCTCCTTCTCGTCTCCCCCTTCCTCCGATGAGTGCGGAGGAGGGGGCGGTGAGGAGGAGGCCGGCCAGACCTCCCGCTCCTTGAGCGGCACGTGCTGAGGTGGAGGAGGAGGAGGAGGAGGAGGAGGAGGAGGAGGAGAAGGAGGAGGAGAAGGAGGAGGAGGAGGAGGAGGACAACGACGAGGACGGGTTGGAGGAGTGGAGCAGGGCGAGGAGGAGGAGTAGGAGCAGGAGGAGGAGGAGGAGGGAGGGAACAAGCCTCTCCGTCGGGCCGCCAGGCTGCCGCTCCTGAAGCGGTACCTGCGGGCATGCGACAAGCTCG
Source organism: Prorocentrum cordatum (assembly GCA_963575745.1). Taxonomy (NCBI): domain Eukaryota; class Dinophyceae; order Prorocentrales; family Prorocentraceae; genus Prorocentrum; species Prorocentrum cordatum. The sequence continues at coordinate 3,079 of CAUYUJ010022696.1, forward strand.
TGCTCGAGACGGCCTGCCCGCCCCGCCGCCCGCCCCCTTCGGGGGTTCCCGGGCGGTGCGGTGACCTTACCGTTAAGCCGGGCCTGTCCCTCTACAGGAGGAATGTTCAAAAATGGTTCAAACATTGACTGGGGGCTAATTGTTGTTCAGCATTGTCTGAGATTTTTGTTGTTGGGTTTTAATTTCACAGATACAAAGATCGTGCAACATCCCCTCTGCAGGGGGACATGCCCGACCTAACCTTACCGTGTGGTGGGCCAGTGTGATTTCGATTCGGAAGGGCTGGACGATTTTGGGACTCGTGTCGCTCTCCGAGGGCGTCTCGGGCGACTGGGGCCTCCGAGGTGCCAGAACGGTGTGGTGACGGACCGTGCAGTGAGGTCTTTGGGGAGCCGAGGTCGCCGCACAGTCTGTCGACGCACCATGTCGTGACCGCAATTTCCCCACCCCCCCCCGCGCTGCACTGGGGCTCCAGGCACCGTCCTGAGGAAGAGGAAGAGGAGGTCCGAGGTGGTCCAGATCGAGGGTAGGGGTTTGTGGACGTTTTCCTTATATTTTTGGAGGCCTCCGCGGGCGTTCTCGCGCCACGGTCTTGTGCGCCTAGCCTGACCAGACCGCGCCCTAGACCCTAGAACGTGTCTGTGGGACGATGCTTGCGCGACGTACCCAGACACCCTCACGTCGTCACAGAAATCATGGCGGGAGTGTTTTTGGCTGTCTTCGGATTTTGGGAGGCCCTTGCTGGGCCCCAGGGCTGTCAACAGTGACTTGGGACGGGAAACCGGTCCTTGGGAAGGGGTCGAGACCTCCAGGGGCCAAGTCGGTCGTCACAGAAATCATGGCGGGAGTGTTTTTGGCTGTCTTCGGATTTTGGGAGGCCCTTGCTGGGCCCCAGGGCTGTCAACAGTGACTTGGGACGGGAAACCGGTCCTTGGGAAGGGGTCGAGACCTCCAGGGGCCAAGTCGGAACAACTCACGACGTGGGGGTCTGCCCTCCCCCCCCTCCCGCAGGGGGGATGATGAGGACTTCTTCCCACAGATGGGATGATGCTGATGCTGATGCTGATGATGCCGATGCTGATGCTGATGCTGATGCTGATGCTGATGATGATGATGATGATGATGATGATAAAGATACGGATGAGGATGAAGAGGATGGTGATGCTGCTGCTGATGATGATGAAGATGACGATGATGGTGATGGTGATGATGCTGACGACGATGATGGCGATGGCGATCACGATTGCGATGGCGTTGGCGATGGCGATGGAGATGATGATGGTGATGATGATGGTGATGCTGCTGCTGGTGTCCGTAAATGCTGTGATGCTGATGATGAAGTTGATGACGGCGACGATGATGATGGCGATGGTGATTGCGATGACGGTAATGACGAAGATATCGAACGATGATGATGATGTTGATGATGATGATGGTGATCGTGATGGTGCTGATGGTGATGATGGTGATGATGACGACGATGATGACGATGACGACGATGAGGGTTGCGATGACGATGACGATGATCATGATGATGGTGATGATTATGATGATGCTGATGCTGTTGCTGATGATGGTTATGATGATATAGTGGTGAAGGTGATGGTGGTGGTGATGGTGACGGTGATGATGATGCTGATCGTGCTGCTGCTGCTGCTGATGTTGATGATGATGATGACGATGCTGATGATGATGATGATGATGATGATGATGATGATGATGATGATGATGTCGACGATGCTGATGATGACGATGGAGATGACGGTAACGACAACGACGAAACATGATGATGCTACGGATGATTATGATGAGGGTGATGATGCTGGTGATGGTGATCTGGATGATGATGCTGATGATGAGGCTGCTGCTGCTGATGATGATGAAGATGATGACGATGATGACAATGATGGTGATGCTGATGATGTAGATGATGCTGCTGATGCTGATGCTGATGATGATGCTGCTGTTGATGCCGAGGAGGATGATGATGCTCATGATCATGATGCTGTCGCTGCTGCTGCTGATGATTCATTTTGATGAACTGTGGCGAGGGTGCTGCTGATGGTGGTGGTGGTGATAATGACGATGATGGCGATGCTGCTGGTGCTGGTAATGATGATGGTGAGGAGGAGGAGGAGGAGGAGGATGAGGATGATGAGGATGATGAGCATGATCATCATGATCATGGTTATGATGAGGAGGGGGAGATACTGCTCTCGGCACAGAAGGTAACTATGAAATCTCGCTTCGCCGATATCGTCCAGCTCATGTCCGCAGTGCTTATTCTTAGTTCCTCTACTTCGGGGCTGCAAGGGGACCGCATGTTGTTTCAGCCAACAAGCCTGAAAACGACATGCAGGAGGAGGGCGAGGAGGAGCAGGAGGAGGATCAAGACACGTGCAATGGCCCGCATTCGGAGGAAAGCATGGCGCGCAGCGACCGCTAGCCAGACAAAGGAGATGAGGCGGATGCGACAATGAGCACCCGCCCAGCCCCGTGTCGACCAGGTGCCACAGTTGCGGGAGCACTTCATGAAAGAGGGCCTGCGGCCAGCGATGTGCCCCCGGCCGGCCCGGCCTGCACAGATGTCCGGCGCCGTTTGGCCAGCGATGTATGCGTTTCCCTGCGCCTCTCTCGTCGTTGCCCTCTTCTGCCAGCCTCTTCGCCTCCTGCCACAGCCGAGACGTCGAGATAAGAGGCTCAGTCTTTCCGGGCTTTCTGGGGCTCAGTCGAGACGTCGAGATAAGAGGCGCAGTCAAGACGTTGAGACAAGAGGCTTTTGGGGCTCAGGAGGGGCTCTGTTCTTTTCGGGCCGTTCCCCCGATCTAGGTCGGGGAGCCCGTGCGTGGCCGAGGCTCTCCTCGGCCAGAGGAGCCCCTTCGCTCCTTCCCCTCGGCGTTCCTTCCGAGATCACGACGACGGTGTCGGCGTCACCCCGACATACTTCCACTGTATGTGCGTCGCTCCCCCAGGGGCGACGCGCACGCCGAGAACTCTTGCAGTATGCGTGTCGTGGCGGGCGCATTCTGGCAGCACCGCTCGGGGTACGATGTGCTGCACGATGGGTATACCATACGTCCGGGCCGGGCGCGCGCCTCCAAGGAGGACGTGCAGTATCAGTATGCCTCGGTGCGTCCCACTGTACTCCCCCCCGCGCCGCTCTGGGTTCTGGCTGACGCCTGGGCCCTCGGACTCGTCGAGCGGCACGGTCTCGCTCGACGGGGGAGAGCCGTCCGATCGGCGGGCGCTCCGCACGGCGGCTCGCAGCGGAGAGCGCGCGCCCCGAGCACACGACGCCCAGCATGCAGGTGTCTCGTGTCGTCGCTGGTCTCGGCCGGTCCGGCGCCGAGGACGAGGAGGTCGACGAGGCGCCGATGCGTGGCGCGGCTTTGCCTCAATCGAAGAAGAACAACAAAGATTACACCAGAGATAAACCCCAAGCAGTGGACGGTTTGATCGATAAGGAGATGGACCGGGAACCCGGGAGCCCGGAACCCACCGAAATCGGCCCGGAGCCCATAACCAGGAACCGGGAACCCGGATTTGGGAACCCAGGGTCCCAGCCAGCCACCAAAATCGGCGGGACATTTTCGCCAAATCTTTCAATTTCCGCCAGGACCCCTTCAGTGCAAGCACTGACTGGGGAATTGCAAAAACATGCGCGATCGAGGGTTCGCACCTATTTCTTGGAACTGCGCTGGATCCCAGCGGGCTGCGGGTATGTATATATCCGTAAGGGCTTCGCTCCCTGCCGCTGGCCCCCGCTCTATCATAATGAGATATAAGAGAGTCGCGTCGGTGCGTCTCGGCGCTGCCTTGGCGCATCTGGGAACATCATGCGGGGGCGGATAGGATTCATCAGCGCATCTTGAGACGTTGCCGTTCTTGAAGACGCCTACGGCGAATGACCGCCGGCCGCTGTCTTTTGAAATCGCCCATGTGGCCGAGCGTTGTGGCAAGAACTCTGCCAAGCTATCGGACCATAAGGAGGAACGTTTGGGGGAGGATGGCGGGGAAGATCAGGAGGAGGAGGAGGAGGAGGAGGAGGACGAGGAAGAGGAGGGGGCATCTTGGGCGCCTCTTGGGGCACTCTTGGGGCCTCCTGGGAGCTTCCTGGGAGCCTCTTGGGGGCATCTTGAGGCCTCCTTGGGCCACTTGGGGGCCTTTGGGGGCTTCTCGGGGGCCTCTTGGGCCGTCTCAGGGCATTTCGTGGTCCGTCTGACTCTTGGGGCCGTCTCTGGGCCGGCTGGGGGCCTTCTTGGGGTGCTCCAGGGCCGTCTTGGAGGCCATCTTGGGCGTCTTGGAGGCCTCTTTTGCCGTTCTGGGGCCCTCTTGGGGCCGTCTTGGGGGCCTTTCGGGCCGTTTTGGGGCCAACCTGGAGGCCTCTTGGGCGATCTTTCTGTGCTCTCGGGTCGTCTCGGGCCGTCGGAAGGCCGTAAAGAAGCAACTGCAACAATCCTTCAGACATCTAAAGTGAATCAATGATTTTAGCCTCTTCGGGCCTCCTGGATGCCCTCATGGATGCCTCTTGGGCCGTCTTGGAGACCTCCTGTGGGCCTCTTGGGCCGTTTTGGGCCGTCTTAGAGCCATCTTGGCCCGTCTTGGTGGGCTCCTGGCCTGTCTGACGCGGTCGGAAGCTGTCTTGGGAGCCTCTCTGGGCCGACTGGGGGCCCTCTTGGGGTACTCTAGGGCCGTCTTGAAGGCCATCTTGGGCGTCTTGGGGCCCCTCTGGTGCGGTCTTGGGGGCATCTTGGGCCGTTCTGAGGCCATCTTGGAGGCATCTTGGGCGATCTTGTGGCGATCGTTGGGGACTCTTGTGCCATGTCGAGCCGTCGGAAGGCCGAAAATAAGCGAATGCCAGAAATCCTTCAGCTACCTAAGGAACATCAGCTACTTCAGCAGCCTCTTCGGGCCTTCTTGGAGGTCCTCTTGGAGGCCTCTTGGGCCGTCTTGGAGGCCTTTGGGGGGCCTCTTGGGCCGTCTTGGAGGCTTCTTGGGCCGACTTGGAGGCATCTTGGACCCCCGTTGGCCGCCTAGGAGGCCACCTTGGACCATCTTGAGGCCATCTTGGCCGCCTTGGAGGCAGATGAGAGACCATATTTGATCATCTTGGCCATCTTGGAGGCCATCTTGAACCATCTTCAGCGAAAAAGCCGACGAGAGGGGCACCCCGACGGGACGGGCCGACTCCCCAGGGGAGAGTCGTTTTTGAAAAAGAGTCACCAAAAAGAGCGATAGGATTTGGCACGCCAGGCACCCCTGTGGCAAGCCAACGGGCAGGCGGAGGATCCTAGTGGCCTTCGGCCCATCCCGCCACTGTGCCAGGGTTGTGGGTCTGAGGCCTCTTGTACATGTGTTGGGGTGTCGTAGGGAGCCTCTCGGGGGCCTCTTGGAGGCGGTTTGGGAGCCTCTCGGGGACCTCTTAGAGCCTCGTGGGATATCTTTTGGGCCTCTTGGATGCTTCTTGGGCGCGACTTGGACGTCTCTTGGGGCCTCCTGGGGCCTATTGGCGGCCTCTTGGGACGTCCTGGGGGCTTCTCGGGGCACAGATATCATTGAACATTCGGTGCGTGGTCCCCTGCTTGGGACCACGTTGGGGCCGTCTTGGGGCCCTCCTGGAACCCTCTTGGGCCGTTTTGGGGCCCTCTTGGGGATGTCTTGAGCGTTCCTTGGGCCATCTTTGAAACCTCTGGGGCCGTTTTGGGGCCTTTTTGGAGGCGTCTTGGGCTGCCTTGGGGCGGTATTGAGAGCTTCTTGAGCCGTCTTGGAACGTCGGAAAGCCGAAAATGCGAGAAGGCCAACATCCTTCAAACACCTTCGTAAACTCTACGATTTGGGCCTCTGGGGCTCTCTTCGGAGGCCTCTTGGAACGCTCGTGGGGCCTCTTTGGGCCCCCTTGGGCCGTCTCGGAACCATCTCCGGGCGCCTTGGAGCACTCTTGGTCTCGGCAATGCAAATACTGTGCAACTTGCAGAAAGGATTATGGCTTCGTGGACGCGACTATTGCGACCCAAGAATTATACAATTTACGAGGGTGTGCGGCCTCTGGGACGCGAGCATTGGGTAATATACGAGGGATTCTGGTCTCGAGGGCGCGACTCTTAGGTATTTTACGTGTCCCACGCCCCCCCCAGGAATTCAGAGCACGCAATTCGGGTGTGGTAGATTAAGCGGTTCGGGGCTCCCCCTCCTCGCGCGGACTTCAACAGTTTACAGCAGGAAGCAGAGAGCAGGACTGCAACACTGGAGACTTGAAACTGCAACTGGCGCAGGGAGCAGCAACTTCGTCCTACAGCCTGGTGGCCCCAGGAGGGGGCCAGCAGATGTTTGTTTGTCCCAGGCCCCAGGGGCCAGAATGTATCCACATCCGCCACTTGCCGAGGTCCCCGAAGATCGCTCCCCCCAGAAGTTGGATATGGATAGTTTCCCGCATCGAACTGCAGTCGTGGCACTGAAGAAGGAACCCGTTTCGTTGGGAGGGGCTCAGTGTTCCTTAGTTGTTTTACAGTTCGCCTTAGGTTTTCTTTAGGTTTTCGATGGAACATCGAGGTTAGATAGAGAAAAAGGGGCCCTGTTTCTGTGCAGTCGAGACGCTGAAACAAGGACCAGTCGTGCAGCGCCCGCGCGGTGGTGGTGCCGAGATCTCCGACGATCCTCGCTATCGGCCCCCGGGACAATGACCAGTTAGTCCGGAGCGAAACATTGGGCCTGCGGAAGGGGTCAGGACCTCTGGGACCGCAGATTGAAAGCATGGGATCGGTGGAGGTCGAGGCCGAAGTCGCTTTCCACCGGAGGTGCGCTCTCGCAGGGCTTCCTCTCCCCGTGGAAGGGACGCGCAGCTGGCAGCGCTCGGCCGCAAGGCAGGTGCTGCAGCCTGGCGTTCCGAAGCAGAGCGCCCTCCCTTTCCCGCCTCCCACCCTACCCGGGAGCGGAAAAGAGGGGGGTGATGACTAGGGGGGGGTGGATATCATGGCGCGGGCCATGATTTTTCCTCAGATCTCATGGCGCCTCTTCTTGTTTTATTACGTCCCAGGCCCCCCCGCTGGGCCGCGCACATGCCGCCCGTCATGATTTGCACCCCCCCCTCCTGGACACCCCCCTCTTTCCCGCCTCCCACCCTACCCTTCCCCCTCCTGGGCGTTGTGATTCGGAGCCTGCCTCACGTGCTCTGCTTCGCTCCACGGCTTCGACGCTTCTTGGGCTCACTCTGGGAGAGCACCGCGCGAACGATTGTGATCGCCTTCTGTTCATCTGGTGCCGCCGTCTGAAAGGGGGACCACCCGAGTAGGAGATCTACTACACAGTTGATTTACCCCAGAAGCTGCTTGTTTTTTCGAATCTACCAAGATGCAGCGAACTTCCGTAAAGAATTGCGAAAACTTTGCGTATTGGTCGTAGATCCGGGGAACAACAACATTCTGGAGTTACATCAACTCTGTAGTCGATCCTTGAATGGGGAGGGGCGGGAGCAAGGGTCGAAAGTGTGGGGCATCGGGCGCGCAGCAGCGCCTCTGATCTCGGGGAGGGGGTGCTGGGGGTGCATTTCGAGCGGTGCGGCTCGTGCCGCGAGGTATCTTCACCAGTGGTTCTTGTCCGTCTTCATCAACTCCTTCCCGCTCTCCATGGTCTGCTTGCGCACTCCGTGATAACCCGACTGCCGCCATTCCGCCAGGGGCATGCGTCACAGTTGAGCAAACGTTGGCTGGGAGCTTATCGTTAGTGAGGGGGTAATTCATGTGCGCCCGCACCTTACCCACGATGTTTAGCAGACTTGCGTGCTTCGCGATTTCGTCTGGAGTGTATCCATGGTGGGGCGACGGATCATGGCCATCCTGACATGTCGCACATTGGATTGTTGTCCACCATCACTCGGCACAGGTCGTACAATGTTATCACTGCATACGTTGCACATTCAGACTAGAAAGGACGGGAACATACGTGATGTATCATGGAAAGCATGTAGGGAGCAGCTTGCGCGTATGGTCAGGTCATGATTATATGGGATGTCATCGTCACCGAGGGTCTACCCGTGATTCTCAGGATCGCAGTGAAACCGTGCATGGGTTGTATTCATTTGTTTCCAAGGTATGCTTGATTCCATTTCAATGCCAAATTGTGTTTATATAGAGAAGGGGAAGGAATCCACATGTATGTACTCGGCTTGCGAGTGCCATCAGTTGAATTGGGCGCAGCTTACATCTATCTCTACGCCGCATTTCCGTTGTGCTGTTATGGCTGGAATTTCCCTAACAGGTTGTGCAATATTCTGACGCGTGAGGGACATCTCTCTGGGGTTTCTCTTTCTGCCATCAACCGGACTCTTGCTCGGCATCCTCCTCCCCATGCCCCGCCTAAGAGGATAAGAGAAGGAGGAGGTGGAGGAGGCGCAGGAACAGGAGTCGGAATGAGAGGAAAAGGAGTCGGCCTGCTCAGGATCGCAGTCTCGATCTTGCAGGTTCTGAAGGACTCCCTGCTCGAGATGAGCCTGGAGGCTCTGGTGCGTCATCTCTGCCTTTGATGGAGTCTTCATGTCAGCAAGAGCCTCGTGTAGTGAACAGATTACGGAGCAGGCGACTGACAGATTTGTTTTGTGGCAGCACTGTTTTGGACAGTCTGGGTTTGGTTCCAGCCGAAGTTTGAAGTCAGTGGGATTTTCTGGGGAGGTCTCTTGCTACAGTTCAGACGTTGAAGCACGGATCTCCTTGGGTCCAGAAAGGGCTTTGGTTTTCGGGCCGTTCCCCCGACCCGGTCGGGGAACGAGGCTGTCCGTGCCCAGAGAAGCCTCTTCTTCTCTTACTGAGCGCCCCTTCTGGTACCACGATGACCGTACAGTGGGGGTCCATGCCGAGAAACATCCTGCTTGCCTCCAGTGTGCCCTGTGTGTTCTTGGGGTTCGATGGCTTTGCTATGGAGAGCGTGACGCTCCCACAGCAGTTGGGCTTCTTGTGGAGGGTTTCCTTATGGCCCCTCTTGTGGGGTTGCCTTAGGGCCCCGGTTTTGAGATGACTGACCGACGTACCTTTTTAGTGCCTCCAGCGGTTCAGAATCATAATCAGAATCAGGGTTTCACGTGGTCGCGCCCCCACTGTGGTACTCCTCCCAGCCACGACTGCCTCGCGGCTCTGGCCGACGCCTGGGCCCTCAGATTCGTCCAGTGGCACGGCCTCGCTCGAGGAGGGCTCAGAGGAGAGGCCCTGTTCGTCGGGCCGCTCCCCCGATCTCGGTCGGGGAGCCCGCTCGTGGCCGAGGCCCTCCGCGGCCAGAGGAGCCCCCGTCGCTCCCCACCCCGGCGTTCCCTCCGACCTCCCCACGACTGTCAGGAGCGAAAGAAGGACGCACATGTGCATGAATCCACGCTGGTTTCGAGGGCGCGCACTGCACAGCTGTTCGTACAGCGCGGCCGGTCTCGCGAGTCAAAGGGGCCGTGCTCATGCACATAGCTGGGCGCGTACGTCCTTTTCGTGGGCTCCCTAGACTGGTGCTCCTCCCAGGCCACGACCGCCTCTTGGCTCCGCCTGACGATGCTCAGGCGAGCGCGAACATGGATCAAGGGGGCGCAGATTAGCGACGTGTCCCGCTTCCATGGGAAATCGCCGATGTTCGCCGCCGAGCGAGGCGGCACCGGCCGCACTCTGGGATTAGCGACGTGTCCCGCTTCCATGGGAAATCGCCGATGTTCGCCGCCGAGCGAGGCGGCACCGGCCGCACTCTGGGGAGGGTACCTCCCCCGATCCATGGATTTGGCGACCGCGCGCCAAATTCATGGATCGCCAATCCATGTTTGCGCGCCCCCGAGATGCGCGGCGTGGCCCTTTGGTAGCACGATGGCTGTACTCCTCCCAGCCATGACAGCTTCTTGGCTCTGGCTGAAGCGCCGAGCGTCACGGCCTCTCGCTCGTCGAGAGCGGCACGGTCTCTCGCTCGCCGGGTGAGAGTCGCCCGAGCGGCGGGCACTCTCAGCACGGCGCCGCTCGTGGCGGCGAGCGTCTGGCCCGAGCACGCGCTGCCCGGGCGCGCTGGTTCGTCGTGGCTTCGCTGGTCACGGACGGTCCGTCGCCGCGGGCGAGGAGGTCGACGATCAGTGTCGTTTACCCGACCCCTATCCCCATGCTCATCCCCTTCGAGACCCCCACCAAATTACCACCCTAGTTGGGGATACGCTCCTCGAAGCCCGAAGGGAACGGCCTATATCCCCTGTCTAGGGGGGTCAATCGGCCAGTGGGGTCCAGCCCACGCTGGTGGGGAGATGGGGACCGGTTAAGGGATACTCAAGACGGTGACGGTCGTCTCGGGTCCGTAGCCATTTCGGCTCAAGGTTGGCCAGCAAGAGACATCTCTGAGCCACGCTGCAATCCCACTTATACTGAACAACACATGGCCTTTCATGGAGTACTGTGCCTTCTCGTGGCGGCCTTTACAGTGTGCCGTGGTTTGGACTTCCATGGCAAGCCTGCTGAGATGTTGGGTAACACGCCACTCCAGCTACAGTCAGCAGGTCGCGTGATGACGAAGGCTACGTACGACCAATTGAATGGAGCTTGCCGTACCAGCGGCGGGTCAGAAGTTCAAGGGTACGGGTGTTCCTCCGTATCATCGGACAATGATTGCATGGCATTGGCTGACGCAGCCTACCCACACTCTTTCGGATACATGGTCAAGAAGGACGGAACGGGCTGCCGTGTGCTCGGCCTCAAGAGTGACCTGGCCTTAGTCAGTGCCACCACGTTCACATCTGCGTGCTTAGTGGGGGGCGGCTTCATGACTGGAGAGAGCATCGACTACGCAGTTGGTAACAATTGGTTTTGCTACAAGACAATGTTTACACCGACGCCCATACCGACGCCCGATCCCACGCCCTACCCGACGCCCTACCCGACGGCCTTCCCGACGACCTACCCAACGCCCGACCCGACGCCCATGGACGGAGCCGCCGGAGGCGCGGCCGCCATTGGCGACCCTCACCTCCAGAACGTGAATGGCGAGCGTTTCGATCTGATGAAGCCAGGCAGTCATGTTCTGATACACATCCCTCGTGGAACGAACGCCGAAGGCGCATTGCTTCGTGTGCAAGCCGATGTACGCAGGTTGGGCGACAACTGCGCGGATCTGTATTTCCAAGCTGTGAACGTTACCGGTTCTTGGGCAGAGGGCAAACGAGTTGGAGGGTATCACTACAGCGTGTTGCAAAGTGCAACCGAGATTCCACAATGGGTTGCGTTCGGTGCGGTTCACCTGAAAGTTGTCCATGGGCATACGAACAGTGGTCTCCTGTATTTGAATGTCTACGTGAAGCATCTAGGACAAGCAGGTTTTGCAGTCGGAGGTCTTTTGGGGGTTGACGACCACCAAGATGTGATCACTCCTCCAGATGCATGTGTGAAGCGTACGGAGCTCTATAGGTCTGTGGACTTGCACGGCCGTAGCCGTCTTATGGAATCTGTTGGAATCGCAACGCTCGCTTGACAGCGTGTGGGGTCCTCCTCCGAGGAAGGGCCTCAAGCGTAAGGTGAGAGAACTTTTGCCGGTGAAGCGTTCACGAGAGGGCATTATTGTAGCAATCCATTTACATTATTTTGATCCGATGTAGTTCAAATTTTGCATCTGGTTCGGATTGATTCCAGGATCCATTCATTGGTGACTCACGGGCGCAATTGCCTGATGCATCTGTTTGCAGAGTAGTGCCGGCCACGACTCTTCTCTCCGCTGGATTTCCATAGCGCGTGCCGAAGTTTATCGGTCCTTCGAGTGCGCGAGGTCTGTTTGTCAGTGTCCCTGGCACTCTCCAGAGGTCCACACCGTTGGATGCTCACGATTGCGTCAGGTGTGGCCGCTTCTGCTAGGTTTTGAACAGTAACACGCCGTTGCCGAACAAACAAACCATAACAAAAAAAACAACGGTGACGGTCTCGGGGGCAGCAAAGAGGGGGGGTGATGACAAGGGGGGGTGGATATCATGGCGTCGGCCATGATATTTCCTCAGATTTCATGGCACCTCTTCTTATTTCATTATGTCCTTGGCCCCCCATTGCGCCGCGCACATGCCGCCGGCCATGATTTGCACCCCCCCTCTTCGACGCCCTACTATTGGCCGCCCCCGACGGTCCGTCGCCGCGGGCGAGGATGTCGACGGGGCGCCGATTCGTGGCGAGGCCCTCCAGTAGCACGATGGCTGTAGCCCGGCTGCTACGGCCCGTTGTGGCCCCGATCCATGGTTTCGGCGTTGACCCTGTACAATCCCTCCCTAACGTGGCGTAGCCCGGACCTCGGTGACACCGAGCTATTGGTGACGTTAGCTTTAATGGGTCAGGCTAGCTTTGGCGCAGTGTCGACAGGGACTGGGTCAGGTTAAGTTAGGGGTTTGCCACGTTATGGGGGGGGCGGGCTTGTAGGGCAGTCCAGTGGTACCGCCGCAGCCGTACCTCTCGTCCTGCTTTAGTTGCCAAGGCGACGGCGAAAGGTTACCTAAGACCCGCTGTTTGTTCCTTCGGCGCGCGCCGAGGGAAACAACACATTCTAGACGCTTCGCGTAACCCCACCATCCCCACGTGCAGGTCACCCACCTGTCCCAACTTGCACCTCCATCTGTTTGGTCTGACGCCTCAGTGCGTAACACAGAATTCCCTGGCATTTTGCTCAGGGCTGCAAGATGCTCGAGCTTCCCTGGGCGTTCCAGTTCAGCCAGCCAGCCCCCGCCCTGCTGCCCCAGCTGCAGCCTTGTGAGCTGGCCCGGCCGGCTTGTGCTGCGCCCAGTAGCTAATTAGGCTTGCCCGTCGGCCCGGACACCCTGTTCGCCGCCTGCGCTCTTCGCTGGCTGCCGCGACCAAAAAAAGTAACCTCACCATCCCATCCAGAAACGATGCCCGGAGGAATTGCCTCGATCAGGGAAGTGGGCAGCACGCAGAGGAAGGGTCCCCCAGTGGAGGCCTCTTGGAGCGTCTTTGGGACCTTTTGGCGGTCCCGGGCTCCTCTCAGAGCGTCTTGGGTGCATCGCAGAGCTTCTTGGGGCATCTTGGGGGTCTGTTTGGGGCCTCTTGGACGCATCTTTGGCGCCTGTTGGGGCCTCCTGGGCGCCTCTCGGGGCCCTCTTGAAGCGCTCTTGGGAGCCTTGGGAACGCTCTTGGAGACCTCTTGGGTCATCTTGAGGCCTCGGATGGCCATCGGGAGCGAAAACGCGAGAAAGCCAAAACAGTCATGTTCGCAAGGTTTTGGAAGGATTTGGGTCTCTTCGGGGCCTCCTGGGGGAGCTCTTTGGCCACTTAGAGCCGTCTTGGAGCGGTCTTAGGGCTTCTTGGAGCATCGTGGGAGCCATCTTGAGGCATCTTGGGGTATTGGGCTCTCCCAGGTGCTCTTGGAGTCATCTTTAATCAGTGCCCCCCACCCACCCGGGGAGTCCAACATGTGGCCAAAACCTAAGTCAAATCAATGATTCTGGCATTCTCGCCGAGCCCTCTTGGAGCCTCTTGGGTGCCTCTGGGGGGCCTCTTGGGGCCTTTTGGGGGTCTCTTGGGAGCCTCTTGGGGGCATCCTGGGGGCCTTTTAGGGGCCTCTTGGGGCCTCCTGGCCACCCCTTGAGGCCCTCTTGGGGCTCTTGAGAGCCTTGGGAGCGCTCTTGCGGCCATGTCGGCGGAGATCGATCAACGAAGGGGGGGTCCTCAGTTAGCGCCCCCCCCCACCCCCCCTCCAGGAAGACGTACGGTGGCCAAAACCTTGGTACAACCAAGTATTTTGGCTTCCTCGCCGAGGCCGTTTTGGACGCCCTGACCGCTCGCGGGGCGCCCCGTCCAGGTCCAGGGGAGCGGGTCGGGGGAGGGGTCAAGACTCCCCCGCAGCCCGCAAGCCGTCTTGCTCACTCCCACCCGCCCTCCCAACACATACGTAGCACCCGAGTCTGGCCCGAGCCTCAGCAGACAGGGAGGTATTCAGCAGTCGTCTTTGGATGGGCAGCTACTGGGGGCCAATCCGCCGCCGCCGCCGCCTCCGCCTCTGCCTCCGCCGCCGGGCCGCCGCCGCCGCCGCCGCCCCCGCCGCCACCGCCACCGCCGCCGCCGCCGCCGCCGCAGCCGCCGCAGCCGCCGCAGCCGCCGCCGCCGCCGCCAACTGTACTTTGTACTGTTTTTCCCAACCATCCTGTGGTGTTGGGTCCTGTATTGTTTTTCCCAACCATCCTGTGGTGTTGGGTCCTCGTTTTGAAGAGACGGTGCCCCGCGTCCTCCTCTCCTCTCCTCCCCCCCCCTCCTCCCTCCTCCCGTCATCATCATCGTCGTCGTCATCATCGTCATCATCGTCGTCATCATCGTCGTCGTCATCATCGTCGTCGCCATCATCGTCATCATCGTCATCATCGTCGTCGTCATCATCGTCATCATCGTCATCGCCACCATCATCGCCATCATCATCGCCGTTGTCGCCACCATCATGATCATCATCATCATCATCCTCCTCATCATCACCATCACCATCACCATCACCATCACCATCACCATCACCATCACCATCATCATCATCATCATCATCATCATCATCATCATCATCAGCATGCGTCCCCTACACCCATGCCGGCACACCCCTCACACGTTTCGTGGCCCCACAGGGAGCCCACCGAAGGCCCCAGTGTTGCCGCCCGCATGCGTCCCCCACACCCATTTCGGCACACCCCTCACACGTTTCGTGGCCCCTTAGGGAGCTCCACCGAAGGCCCCAGTGCCGCCGCCCGCATGCGTCCCCCACACCCACTTGGCCCACCCCTCACGAGGTTCGTGGCCTCATAGGGAGCTCCACCGAAGGCCCCAGTGCCGCCGCCCGCATGCGTCCCCCACACCCACTTCGGCACACCCCTCACACGCTTCGTGGCCCCACGGGGAGCTCCACCGAAGGCCCCAGTGCCGCCGCCCGCATGCGTCCCCCACACCCACTTCGGCAACCCCCTCACACGTTTCGTGGCCCCACGGGGAGCTCCAGAAGGCCCCAGTGCCGCGCCGTATGCGTCCCCCACACCCAGTTCGGCAGCTTCGTGGCCCCACTCCACCGAAGGCCCCAGTGCCGCCGCCCGCAAGCGTCCCCACACCCACTTCGGCACACCCCTCACACGCGTGGCCCACAGGGGGCTCCACCGAAGGCCCCAGTGCCGCCGCCCGCATGCGTCCCCAAACCCACTTCGGCAACCCCCATCACACGTTTCGTGGCCACAGGGAGCTCCACCGAAGGCCCCAGTGCCGCCGCCCGCATGCGTCCCCAAACCCATTCGGTAACCCCCTCACACGCTTCGTGGCCCCACAGGAGCAGCTCCACCGAAGGCCCCAGAAGCGCCGCCGCATGCGTCCCCCACACCCACTTCGGCACACCCCTCACACGCTTTCGTGGCCCCACAGGGAGCTCCACCGAAGGCCCCAGTGCCGCCGCCCGTATGCGTCCCCCACACCCACTTGGCCCACCCTCGCGAGGTTCGTGGCATCATAGGGAGCTCAACCGAAGGCCCCAGTGCCGCCGCCCGCATGCCTCCCCCCCACCCACTTCGGCACACCCCTCCCAGGGTTCGTGGCCCCTTAGGGAGCTCCACCGAAGGCCCCAGAAGCGCCGCCGCATGCGTCCCCCACAACCACTTCGGCACACCCCTCACACGCTTTCGTGGCCCCTTAGGGAGCTCCACCGAAGGCCCCAGTGCCGCCGCCCGCATGCGTCCCCCACACCCATTTCGGCACACCCTCACACGCTTCGTGGCCCCATAGGGAGCTCCGCCGAAGGCCCCAGTGCCTCCTCTCGACTGCCCGACTAATTGTTTGGCCTCGCGCCGCGGACGACCCGCGCGCGTCGCTGGGACCCTCTCGGGGCGACCAGCGCGCGTCGCGGGAACTCCGTGCTGCGGGCCGCCCGGCGCCTCGTGCGCCCGTCGTCGCTCTACCCAGCGGTCAGAGACTTGCCCGCTATCAGCCAGCGCGCGTCGCTGGGACCCCGCCTGGGGCGACCGGCGCGCGTCGCGGGGACTCCGCGCAGCGCTGCGTTCGCAGCCTTGGATTTTTGGAATGCGCGGGCAAAGAGGGAGGAAAATAATGGGCGAAAGCGGGCGCGATCCTCGCAAGGGGCGTGCCGACATGGGCGTCGCGGTGTGCGGGCGCTGCCGTCGGGTTTCCCGCGGAAGCTGCCTGCGGCGGCCACGCCCAGTGTCACGTGTGTTTGGACTGGCGTGCTCGAGCCATTCACTGCCCGATTCATATACCATCGCGGGAACTCCGTGCTGCGGGCCGCCCGGCGCCTCGTGCGCCCGTCGTCGCTCTACCCAGCGGTCAGAGACTTGCCCGCTATCAGCCAGCGCGCGTCGCTGGGACCCCGCCTGGGGCGACCGGCGCGCGTCGCGGGGACTCCGCGCAGCGCTGCGTTCGCAGCCTTGGATTTTTGGAATGCGCGGGCAAAGAGGGAGGAAAATAATGGGCGAAAGCGGGCGCGATCCTCGCAAGGGGCGTGCCGACATGGGCGTCGCGGTGTGCGGGCGCTGCCGTCGGGTTTCCCGCGGAAGCTGCCTGCGGCGGCCACGCCCAGTGTCACGTGTGTTTGGACTGGCGTGCTCGAGCCATTCACATTCATATACATTTACACTTGGCGTAGCCATGATCGCATTCGTGCAAATTTACTCGCGCGCGGACCCATCCACACTCATATTCGCTCGCGCTCTGACTCGCCCGCGCTCATTCTTTCGTAGTCAGACCTATCATATTCCTTTGCGTTGTGTACCCCCGCCACACATTTCGGCACGCCCTGCATGCGGTTCGTGGCCCCATAGGGAACGCCACATGGGCGTCGCGGCGTGCGGGCGCTGCCATTGGCATTTCTGTGGGGGGGGGGCTCCTTGCGGCGGCCACAGTCAATTTCACAAAGAGTCAGAACCAGTTATACTCAAACCGTTCACATTCATATGCAATTACACTGGGCTTAGTCATGCTCCCATTCATGAACATAGATTCGCTCGCACGCAATCCCATTCACAAACAGACGCACTCGCGCTCAGACTCATCCGCGTTCAGTTTCTTGCATCCAGAACTATAATTTTCCTTCGCGTTGTGTACCCCCGCCACACATGTCGGCACGCCCTGCATGCGGTTCGTGGCCCCATTGGGAGCGCCACCGAGGAATATATCCACAATTGCGGTGTTCGCAATTACGTATGGTTGGGTCCTTCGTCCGGTTAATTTTTGTCAGTGGTGGTGGGGGGAGGCCGCATCGGGTTGGCTGCGCATGCTCCGAATTTGGAGGCAGAATGAGTTTTGTATGGTTTTTGTAGAAGGGATGGGGGGGTGCCCTCATGGTTCCGGGTTGGCTAGCAGTCGCTTGGGGGAAGGGGTGATTACTAATAGGGAACAGTGATAACCCCCCTCCCCGAGGGGGAAGAAATGGGGGTTGGAAGAGGAACCGCCTTAAACCACCCACGCCCAGAGGGCTGGTGGGATTAGCTTGGCGAAGAAGCCAACCTTCTGCAGTTCTGAGTGCCGCAGTGGTGGGTATCGTCATCCGTGGAGCTCCCTCTGGGGCCACGAAGCGTTGTTCTGGGCGCAGGAACCGCATGCGAACTGCGGAGGAGGGAGGAGGGAGGAGGGAGGAAGGAGGAGCAGGCGGACGAGTGGAGGAACGCGGGGCGCTGTCTTTTCAAAGCGAGGACCCAACACCACAGGACGGCCGGGAATGCCTGCTGCAGCCCGACTGCGGCGCCGCTGTCGGGCTCTCGGCGCGTGTCTTGCCCCGACCCGTGCGGCGCGCGGCAGCTCGGTCGCAGGCCGTTTCAGCCTCGCTCCTCGGGTCTCGAGGGGCGGGCGGAGCGGGGGCAGGGGCGGACTGGGGGAGGGGGGGCGCACGGGTAGAGGAGCAGTTGGCCACGAACGTGAAACAGAGGGCGGGGATGCCGCGGCTGGACCAGAGAACGAACGGTAGGTCGGGCCTGTCCCCCTACGGGGGGATTTTGGACGAAAGACCAACTAGTCAAACCATACTCCAAACATGCCAAACAAATGCTCGAAACATTGTCCCCGACCAATGTTATATTGTTCTGTTTTGCATATTCCGCCTGGAGAGGGACATGCCCGACTTAAAGCAAACGGCGCCACTCCGCCTGCGGCCCCAGGGGGCCCATCTTCTGCCAGGGCATCCAGCGCGGGCTTCTGCGCGGCACTGCGCTGCGGCGCCCGGTGGGCCGCAGCGCCAGCGTGGAGGGACGCCGGCGCGGCGGTGTCGCCTGTTGGTTGTTGGTCGAGCGGTGGAGGAAATGGGGGAATAATGCAGGTCGAGTTAAGTCGGGCGTGTCCCTCTACAGGAGGAAGATTCAAATATAGTCAAAAATAGTCGGGGGAGGTTTTTCCCAACCAACCTGTGGTGTTGGTCCTCGTTTTGTGGGGACGGTCCCCGCGTTCCCTACTTCCCTCCCTTTTTCCCTCATTCGTTCCTATGCTCCCTGCTCCACCTCCTCCGTCCTCCCATCCCTGCCTCTGCCCTCTGCATGTCTTCGTTGTCGTCATCATCACCATGGGGAGCTCCACCGGATGCCCCAGTGGCGGTGTTCACGTGCGTTTCCCCCGCCCAGTACAGCGCTTCGTGGCCCCAAAGGGAACTCCACCGAATGAATGCCGCCCCAGTGGCGGTGTCCATATGCGTCCCCCCCCCACCCAGCACAGCGTGTCGTGGCCCCCTAGGGAGCTCGCCCGAATGCACCAGTGGCGGTGTCCACATGCGTCTCCCCCACCCAGCACAACGTTTCGTTGCCCCCAAAGGGAACTCCACCGAAGGTCCCAGTGGCGGTGTCCACATGCGCCCCCCCCCACCCAGCACAACGTTTCCACATGCGTTTCCCCTACCCAGCACAGCGTGTCGTGGCCCACAACGGATCTCCACCGAAGGCCCCAGTGGCGGTGTCCACATGAGTCTCCCCCACCCAGCACAGCGTGTCGTGGACCCAGTGGCGGTGTCCACATGCATCTCCCCCACCCAGCACAGCGTTTCGTGGCCCCACTGAGAGCTCCACCGAATGCCCCAGTGGCGGTGTCCACATGCGTCTGCCCCACCCAGCACAGCGCTCCGTGGCCCCATAGGCAGCTCCACCGAAGGCAATCGCGGTGCCCATATGCGTTTCCCTCACTCAGCACAGCGTTCCGTGGCCCCTACAGGGACCTCCACCGAAGGCCCCAGTGGCGGTGTCCACATGCGTCTCCCCCACCCAATACAGCGTTCCGTGGCCCCATAGGAAGCTCCACCGAAGGCACCGATGGCGGTGTCCACATGCGGCCCTCCGCACCCAGCACAACGCTCAGTGGCCCCATAGGGAACTACACCCCAGGCCGCAATGGCGGTGTCCACATGCGTTTCCCCCATGCAGCACAGCGTTCAGTTGCCCCATAGGGAGCTCCACCGAATGCCCCAGTGGTGGTGTCCACATGCGTCTGCCCCACCCAGCACAGCGTGTCGTGGCCCACAATGGGGCTCAACCGGATGCCCCAGTGGCGGCGTCCACATGCGCCCCCCCAGCCCCGCAAAACGTTTCGTGGGCCCATACGCAGCTCCACCGAATGCCCCAGTGGCCGTGTCCACATGCGCCCCCCCTACACAGCACAGCGATTCGTGGCCCCATAAGGGAACCCGGCCGAAGGCCCCAGCGGCGGTGTCCACATTCGTCTCCCCCACCCAGCACAGTGTTCACCGAAGGCCCCAGTTTGCGGTGCACCTCCCTCACCCAGCACAGCATTCCGTGGCCACATAAGGGGCTTCACCGAATGCCCCAGTGGCGGTGTCCACGTGCGTCTGCCCCACCCAGCACAGCGCCCCGTGGCCCCATGAGGGGTTCCACCGAAAGCCCCACTCGTCTTCCCCACCCAGCAAAACGTATCGTGGCCCCTATAGGGAGCTCCACCGAAGGCTCCATTAAATGCGGTGTCCACATGCGTTTCCCCCACCCAACATAGCGTTTCGTGGCCCCATAGGGAGCTCCACCGAAAGCCCCAGTGGCGGTGTCCACATGCGCCCCCCCCACCCAGCACAGCGTTCAAATGCCCCATAGGGAGCTCCACCGAAGGCCCCAGCGGCGGTGTCCACATGCGCTTCCCCAATCCAGCATATCGTTTCGTGGCCCCTAGAGGGAGCTCGACCGAATGCCCCAGTGGCGGTGTTCACATGCGTCTCCCCCACCCAGCACAACGTGTCGTGGCCCCATAGGGAGCGCCACCGAATGCACGTGTGGCCGTGTCCACATGCGTCTCCCCCACCAAGCACAGCGTTGCGTGGCTCCATAGGGAACTCCACCAGATGCCCCTGTCGCGGTGTCCACATGCGTCTCCTCCACCCAGTACGGTGCTGCGTTTCCCCCACCCATCACACAGTTTCGTGGCCCCAAAGGGAGCTCCACCGAAAGCCCCAGTGGCGGTGTCCACGTGCGTCTCCCCCGCCCAGCACAGGTCTACGGAGTGCCCCACTGGCGGTGTCCACATGCGTCTCCCCCACCCAACACTTCGTTCCGTAACCCTACAGGGAGCTCCACCGAAGGCCCCAGTGGCGGTGTCCACATGCGTCTCCCTCACCCAGCACAGCGTTCCGTGGCCCCATAGGGAGCTCCACCGAATGCACCAGTGGCGGTGTCCACGTGCGTCTCCCCCACCCCGCAAAACGTTTCGTGGCCCCATAGGCAGCTCCACAGAAGGCCCCAGTGGCGGTGTCCACATGCGTCCCCCCCACCCAGCACAGCGCTTCGTGGCCCCATGGGGAACTCCACCGAATGCGTCAGTGGCGGTGTCCACATGCGTCTCCCCTACCCAGCACATCGTTTCGTGGCCCCATAGGGAGCCCCACCGAAACCCCCAGTGGCGGTGTCCACATGCGTCTCACCCACCCAGTGCAGCGCTTCGTGGCCCCATCAGAGACTTCCGCCGATGGCTTCAGTGGCGGTGTCCACATGCGTCTCCCCCACGAAGCACTGGTTTTCGGGGCCCCACAGGGTGCTCCACCGACAGCGTTTCGTGGCCCCCCACCGGAGGCACCAGTGGCGGTGTCCACGTGCGTCTCCCCCACCCATCACGGCGCTCCTTGGCCTCATTGGGAACTCCACCGATTGCCCCAGTGTGTCCACATTCATTTCCCCAACCCAGCACAGCGTTCCGTGGTACCATATGGAGCTCCACAGAAGGCCCCAATGGCGGTGTCCATATACGTCTCCCCCACCCAGTGCAGTGCTTCGTGGCCCCATGTAGAGCTCCACCGAAGGCCCCAGCGGCGGTGTCCACATGCGTCTCCCCATCCAGTAGAACGCTTCGTTGCCCCATAGGGAGCTCCACCGAAGGCTCCATTGGCGGTGTGGACATGCGTCTCACCTATCCAGCACGGCGTTCCGTGGCCGAATAGAGAGGTCCACCGAAGGCCCCAGTGGAACAGTTCACATGCATCTCCCCCGCCCAGTACAGCGCTTCGAGGCCCCCTCGGGATCTCCACAGGAGGCCCCATTGGAACAGTTCACATGCGTCTCCCCCGCCCAGTGCAGCGCTTCGTGGCACCACAGCGAACGCCCCAGTGCGTCACCCCCGCCCAGCACAGCTCTTCGTGTCCCCATAGGGAGCTCCACCGGAGACGATACCCACAACTGCGGTACTCACAATTGCATTTGGTTGGGTCCTTCGCCAGGCTAGCTTTTCGTTTCATAGAAAACATTGTATGAATATTCGTAGGCTATTCGTCATTGTTCCTGCAAAATCCGCCTTTAGGAGGACATGCCCGACCTAAAGGTAGGAGTGAGGGGTGGGTGTGAGGAGAACGAAGAAGAGGCGGTGGAGCCAGAAGGCGAGGCGGAACTGGATGCGGAGTCGGGCAGCACAGGGAGCACGGGGGAAGGTCCGGACTTCGCAGAAGGGGCACCGCACCCAGGGGGGCAGCGTCTGGGGGTGGCCGGACGCAGCGGCCACCTCCCCAACCGCACGAGTTTTGGAGAGTGGCACCGCACGTGCAATTCCAGCCCGCGCGGAGGCACTAACATGCAGGGGCGGTGCTCCTTTTTGGTTATTGGGCGATGCAGAAGTGGCAGAAGAAGGGGGGGGGATGCGAAGGTTGAGATACAGAGTGGTTGGATTTTGGGTTGTCGTGCCACGATTTGGGGGCGCTGCGGGAGGATATGGCCAAGTTCTTCAAGATGATGAAGAGCTACGAGACTGAGGAACTTGCGTCTCACGCTCCCTCTCCACCTCGTCCTTCGCTGTTTCATAAATTTCCTATCCCTTCTTATCCGCCTCTTCCCCATCCCTTCCTTTTTCTCATCCTTCTCATCTGCTCCATCTCCTCATGCCAACCGTCCCCTTGCAGAGTGAGGGTGGTCGTTTGAGGGAACGTGCTTGTGGCATTTTGGGTCAGGGTACGACTTTTTTCCTTTCTGAATCCTCCTGGTCATGCCCATTGTTCTTGCCCCTATTCTCTCTGCTCCTCTGCTTCCGCCTCCGCCATCTTCTCTTCCTCCATCTCACTTGCAATCATCATGTCGAGGAAACCTGGTGGTCATGAACCACTTTGAATGTGACAGTTTCCAACTCCGATTCAACACCACGCATTGTTGTTGGATTTAACGATGTGCTCCTTGTGCTTGCGGCCTGTCTCAAGTAAAGCATGGCGTTGTGGCGACATGGACAGCGACTTTTAGCACTCTACACCCGGTAGCCCAACGACAGCATCCAATTGGTCACCCCAGAATGTGATGAGGTTTACAACTGAAGCTTGTCATGTTGCGCTATCAGCGCTGTAGTGGTGCCAACGCACCACACATGACCACGCTGAAGTCTGCGAACGCACGCCTATCTGTAAATGGTTTACCATGCATTGGTAATGGTCACCACAGCGGAAACGTGAGAATCAACGTTCGTGAACCAGATGCTCTATGCGAACATATTCATGCTGGCCATGGCAAACTAACCACTCTAGTCTTCATCTGGATCGCGTAGAGGCCGGGGGAGAGGGGGATGGGAGATGGGTGGGACATTGGAGAAGGAGGATCAGCTGGAGAGGCCTTAGCAGGAGACGCAGCAGGAGCAGCAGCAACGGAAGAGGACCATCGGATACGATGCCAGTGCTGACCGAGCTTGACCTTCCCGTCCATCTGTCGAAGAATGCAGGAGGCACTTGCACGGTATGGCGCGCATCGTTCGGTATGCATGAGGGTCTCTGCCAGTGAGTGGGATTGCAAATCAACGGTCAGCTTATAGTCAACATTCGGTTGTCGTCTTGTGCAGGGGCGGGCCAGTCAACCGAACTTGCTCACAGAGTTAAATAGTTTTCAATTCGCGGTCGGTTACGATTACTTACGATGCGTTTAGGAAGGAGGGGATAGCAGCGAGGATAGAAGGAAGCGTTGAAAACTTGAGGCGGCAGCTATTGACGAGCGCTGTACGCGCGCCCAAGGACGAGGAGTTGAAATCGTTCCGGATAGGGCAGTTATTGATGCAGCACACGGTGCACGTGCAGATCCCAGAATACATCATGGAGTGACCTTCTTTTTACCGAACATCGAGTTGAGTCCCCCGACATTCCAGACGAAGGAGACTTGTACACAGCTGTTCGTGAGGGCAAGGAGCGGGCAGGAGGATGACTTTGAGGGGAGGAGACGAGTTCTTTCCCCCGCCGAGGCGCTGCAAGTCGACCGCCTGCCCTGGTGTCGGCTATTCTGATTCTTTACATCCGTGACCGCAGCCGTGCCGATTCCTTCGCAAAGGGTATCTTTTCATCCTGGATCCATGGAGCCTGTTTCTTTATTGCTTGGGGCATGACGGGCGTCATGGCCCCCGCTCCCTCCCCCCCCGCCTATGACGTGACGCTCCCCCCCCCCCAGTGCGTTCCGGGCACTGCCGCCGTGCGCATTGGGATCCGCGTAGGTGTCCGCGTAGGAATCCACATAGGAGTCTGTCAGGTCCGCAGTCGTCGTCGTCCTCGTCCTCGTCCTTGTCGCTCGTCGCTCGTCGCTCGTCGCTCGTCGCTCGTCGCTCATCGTCGTCGTGCGCGCGGACGCGGCTGGAGCCTGGGGGCGTGGTGTGGAGGGGGCCGATGGCGGCAATCATTTGGGTGGGGGGGGGAGGTCGACGACGCGACGTCACGTTTCGCGCCGGCGTCGTCTGGGAATGCCGAGGAATGACGGAGGACGGGTAGCACCAGCATGTAGGTGGCGATCTGCACCACAACGCCTGTGTACACCATGGTGCGCGTGTGCACCCCAGCGCTTGTGTACACCACGCCGCCTATGTACACAGCGGCCACGTGCAACACAGCGCCACAGCGCCTGCGTACACCGCATCAGCCGTGTGCAACACAGAACCAGTGTACACCACAATGCCTGCGTGGATTGCAGTGCCGTGTGCACCACGGCGCCTGTGTGCACCACAGCAACCGTTTGCAAGTCAGCACCACTGTTGCATATAGAATGTTAGAAGGACCCCTTTTTTGACAAAGTGAAGCGCTTGTGGATTCCATTGAAAACAATAAAGACATCCTTATGGACAACGGAGCGCCGCTGGAATCCACGAGTCCTCCCGAGTCCGCCCGCATCACCCTAACTCCTCCCATCAGTGTCCAGGAAGCTCCAGCTCAATTGGCCGTCCGAGAACCAAGTCGGCCAATTCAATAAACCGTTCTGCGGTGCACGCTGAGATGCGCACGTGCGCTGTAGCGCCAACCCGCGCGACAGGGGACAAGGAGGAGGAGGAGGAGGAGGATGTGGTGGAAGTGGAGGAGGAGGGAGGATTGAAGAACGTCGCATTCGATGATCAGCACTTTGGTGGCGTGGCGTCTAGTTGTCCACACCAAATCCTCTCGCACATGCTCCTTCTACCTGTCCTATGCACGCTGGCGCTGAGGCGTACACCAGCGCTGCGTTACACGCAGATATTGTGGTTTAGACAGGCGCTGTGGCGTTCACAGGCGCTGCGGCGCACGCAAGAATTGTGGTGTGCACAGGTGCTGTGTTGCACATGGTTGCTGCGGTGGACACATGTACACTGGCTCTGTCGTGTACGCGGCTGCTGTGGTGTATACAGGCGCTGCGTTGCACTCGGTTGTTGCGGTGTGCGCAAGCGCTGTGGTATACACGCGCGCTGTGGTGCATGCGAGCGTTGTGGTGTACACAGGCGCAGTGGGGCATATCGCCATCTACATGCTGTTCGCGTCGTCGTCGTCGTCGCTCGTCGCTCGTCGCTCGTCGCGTCGTGCGCGCGGGCGCGGCTGTGTTGCCAGGGCCACACGGCGGGGGTGGCGTTACGTCATGCCCCCCCCCGCCCCCCCCCCCATGATGCCCGTCATCGCCGAACGTTAAGAAACGCGCTCATGTTTGATGGTCCCGTGGCCCGGAACCGGCCCTTGAGTTCCAACATCGAGGAAAAATCTGCGGTTGAAGTAATTGTATTTGCGAGATACATGTTGCACAAGTAATTTCTTCCTTCGCTGGCATGTGCCACGACGGGGTCAGCAGGCTTGCAGGGCGCACTGTCATTGGCTGTACGCCCTGCGTCGAGACCAGCTCGAAGAGGCCGCGTGGTCCCATGAGTAAAGAGCGGGCAAAGGTGGTCCGCTCGGGGGGCCCAAGCGGTGCGGTGACCACACCGTGTGGTGAGTCAGTGGGGATTCGGGGTGACCTCACGGTTTTGGGACGTGGGTAGCCGCGACAGGAGTGCTCGCGACAGCAGTGGTTCGCCGCTCCGATTCGTCCCCTCCATCCCTACCCAGAATCACCACCCCGTTGAAGAGGAGGAGGAGGAGGAGGAGGAGGAAGAAGAAGAAGACACTCCCGCGGTCGCGGGTCGCCCCCTCGGGGGCCGCCGCGCCCGAGCGCCCGCGGCCGCGGGCACTCAGCGCTCGGCGCTCGGCGCCTGCGACTCGACGGTAGTGCCCGCAGCCGCTGCGGCCTAACCCCTCGCCGCGCAGGGGGCAAGGCGGCTCGGGCGGACCGCCCCAGCCTCCTCCGCGCCGCCCCTGGGTGACACCTCCAGGGCAACAGGCGCCGTGCAGGGAGTACTCCTCGCAGTACCCCGCGTGGTATCGTCACCAGCTCCCAGCATCTCGACGGGCGCAGCCCGTGTCCGCTGCGGCCTAACCCCTCGCCGCGCAGGGGAAGGGCGGCTAGGGCAGATCGCCCCAGCCGCCTCCGCGCCGCCCCTGGGAGAAACATCCAGGGCCACAGGCGCTGCGCAGCTAGTACTCCGCGTAGTACCCCGCGTCGTAGCGCCAGTGGCTCCCTGCGTCATGTCGGCCTCTGCCAGCGGCCGCTGCGGCCTAACCCCTCGCCGCGCAGGGGATATGCGGCTAGGGCGGAACGCCCCAGCCGCCTCCGCGCCGCCCCTGGGAGACACATCCAGGGCCACTGGCGCCTTGTGTGGAGTGCTCCTCATAGTACCCCGCGTCATGACGCCAGCATCTCCTCCCTGCATTGCGTCGGGCGCTGCCCGTATCCCCTGCGGCCTAACCCCTCGCCGTGCAGGGGATAGGTGGCTAGGGCGGATCTCCCAAGCCGCCTCCGCGCCGCCCCTGGGAGGAACATCCAGGGCCACTGGCGCCGTGCAGGACGTACTCCGCGAACGGCCCCACTTCGTAGCTCCAGCAGCTCCATGGAGTTTACCCTCGGTTACAGCTCGCAGTCCTCGCTGCCCCTGGCTGGGCGTCTCCTTAGCCACTGGCTCCGCCCTTCTTCTCGAGGTACTCCTCGTGGTGCTTGCCACCGCATCCCCAGCCAGGCCTCGAGACCTGCCATTGACCTCTGCGCGGCCTCGAGCAGCATGTTTCCCGCTGCGATTGCCGCTGAGCGCCTGGACGCCCATGGTTGCCTCCAACGTCTGCTGCTCGAGAGAACCGCTTGCCCTTCCCATGGGATTCGGCCCATGGTCCTTCTGCCCGTTCTCAACACGTCGTCCCGATGCCGCCTGAAAGAGGGCCCAGAGACTTGGTTGCTGTGCGCGCCCTCGCTGCTGCACCCTTTCAGCGCGCAGTTGAGGCACTGCTCCAAGTTCCTTTGTGCCGCTACCGCTCGGTTGGGGCCCTGCTCCTGCCCCCTTTCCGTCGCGGCCCATGGCAAGCTTGCTGTCTTTGTCAGGTGGTTGAGGCCCTGCTCCTGCCTCCGTTCCACCTCCTTCGCTCGGTTGCGGCCCTGCTCCTGCCTCCTTTCCGATGTATCTGCAGCGTGCTCCATCATCAGCACCTACTCCGTCTTCGCCAATCGCGGGTAGGGGTTCGCCACCAAGCTGTGCCGCAGGGGGCACTTCACCCCCATGGCGCCAGTGAGGAACCGCGGGCTCCGTGGGCGCTAGGGACTCGGTGGGCGTCCTCGTACCCGTGCAACCACTTCCCCCGTGTTGTTGTTCGGCCGCTTCAGGAACTGCGTGTCGCGTGCGTCCGAGGATCGTGTTGTTGTCATCGTCCTGGTCACGCTTCGCCTTTTCCTTTGCCTTTATCCTTTCCATTATGGCTGCCATCTTGTGCTCATATCCCGCGGGTTCCGCCATTGCCACGGGGCGAGTGACGCAAGTCTTCGATCTTAGCGGGGGCAGGACCTTGGGCATCATCCTATGCAAGGGGGTCGTCATGTCCATATGCCTCGCCAGCGTCTTGTGTGGGCCCAATCCTCTTCGAAGATTCGTCAGCACTTCAACTCCTTGTCTGGTTGGCGGCTTGCACTGCCTCCTGAGCTTCTGCCGTCGGCGTTGTTGCGCCCGGGCGCCGCAGCCCACGCAGACAAAGACCGTTGGAACCGCCTCGTCGCTGAGCCCGTCGCCCTTCTGGTTCACCGCCACTAGGTGATGTCCGAGTGGTTGATTGAGGAAGGCCTTGAGGAATGTGGGGGCGCCAGCACAACCATTGAGCATAACTTCAGTCCCTGGGCAGTTGATCTTCAAACACGCCTTGCATTGGAGACCAAAGTTTCCTTCCTCCCACTGGTGCCATCCGTCAGCACGTGTACTCCTTATCCTCTTGATCTGGGCTGTTCGCCGTGTCCAACGCTCGTGAGCATCTCGATCAAACAAGGGAAGTACTGCCGCAACCAGCTTCGCGAAGTTCTTGATCCTCACGCTGGCCGTGTCGATAGCCTTCGCGAAGTCCTCGCTGATAGGTGCATGCATCGCCGCACCAGCTTTGGCTCTCACGTCCGCATAGACATTAGCATCCGTGAGCCTTCTTGTTTCCATATCCATGCAAGCATACTCCTCTCCCGAACGCTGTGCTTTCACGTGCGTCACGCTGCGGAGATGGCGGAACCCAGGCAGGCTCTGGGCAAATAAGGCCACGCACGCGTATGCCGACTTAGACTGCAACTGCTGCTCGTGCGTGAGGGCCGCCATCCTGACCGTGCCCATGAAGTCCGCGTAACCATCAGCTGGGCGATCTGCCACCTGCCCTGTGTACGCGTAGGCTAGGTACTCCGCCATCGCCGAGGACTGCGGTAGTGACGCTGGCACTGGAGCATGCATCGTGCACAGTACTTTGGCCGAATGTGGATCCATTAAGGCGATAGCCCATCCAGCGCGTTGTAGCTCCATAATGTCTGGCTTCGTACAGCTCCCGTCGGACGAAAGCTCCATCTCCAGATCGGTTTCAGCAAGCACTGTCGCAGCCATTGTCTCAGGCGTACAATCGAAGTCGTTGCCATCGCCGTCGAGGATTACGCTGCCAGTACCGATCTGCATGTCAGGAATTTCCCACTCAGGATAAGCGAAGGCCCCTTGCGCGATGACTCGGTCATCCTGCGCTTGGCGGAGCTCCTGGAAGAAAGAGCCGGGGATTTCAGCTTCACAGCGTGCTTCTACGACTTCTGGACGAGTACACTCCACCAGCCTATGCACCAGCGTGTCCTCATCCCCGCACTCGCACTTGCCGTCCGTAAGGTAGCCTTTTCCCTTCGCTTTTTGACGTGTCCATACTCCATCGCAGGCACAGTTCATGATACAGAACTTCTGATATTTGTTGAACTTCCTCGACCTCACATGGCGCCGAAGAATATCGAAATTGACTCTCGTGTAAGGCTGCATTTCCCACTTCTCCGCTAGGGCCTTCTCATGCTGCACTGCAAGACCTTGCCTCAGCATCATTTCAAGAAGGCCAGGAGTGAGTTGCCCTACATGCACTTCATCGCCTCGATGGTTTATCCAGATTAGCCCTGTACGTGTTTGCCACCCAGCGCGTTGTACTGAAAGCGCTGCACGTTGTAGGGGGCCACGTGTCTTGCTCCACTGCTTGACCACTCCAGGTTCGGTGACCGCCCTTCGCCACCAGGCTTCCAGCAATGCAAGAGGAACAGCTGCAGCGGCGGGCCTGGCTGTGGCGGCCCACACCATCCTTGACCATTGGAGGGCAGGCGCCAGCGCCTGTGTGGCAGCAGGGTCGCCTAGCAGCACCATCTTCGCGCTCGCGGAGATGCCGCCGTGGTTGGGCTTGACGTGCTTGTTGTAGTCCCGTCTTAACTTCAGGAGTTCCGCGTCGTTAACCCCGTTGACCTCTACCCCGAAAGTGTGCGCAGGCCTCGCGCCCACACGGTAGATCTTCCCAATTCTCTCCGTCTTCTTTGCAGCTAGCGCCTTCTTGAACTTCCGCAGCTTCTTGAGCCTGCCGCCATATACCTTCTGTCTTGCCCGAAACTTGTCACGCGTGCCTTTGGTGTTCCGAGCCCTGCCTCCAGATACGTCAGTGCCCAAGTACGCCGTGCTCCGCAAGCTGATCTTCATGTCAAGGTGCAGCCGACGACTGACTTCATCGCTTATGGCCTTGGTGCTAGAGATGATGGCAAGCTTCTCGTTGATGCTGGCCCCTAGGGCGCGAGCAACCTTGAAGAAGCCTTTTGTAGCATGCACCGCCTGGTCGATCACCATCTGCTTGCCACTGCTGTTGACGCCAAGGGCGGTGTCGTCGATGTAGGAGGCGAAACGAACGAGCGGATGCAACGTTGTGTACATGTCATACTGCTCAACTGCGTGGGCCTTTATCACCACATCTGCATACGCATCTCCCGCTGGCAGCCCAGCGTTTGCGTGCCTTGGGGCTCCCCCATGGTGGAGTCGCAAGCGTATGATCCTTGGCCCCTTCCACTGATTGTAAACCACCTTTACTATCGGGACTGGCATGCCAAGGCGCACTAACTTGTCGCGCGCCTGATCCAGCTCGATCGTCTCGTAATACTTGCTGTAGTCTGCCACTACCGTGACTACATACCTGTCTTGACATACATTCTGCTCGTTGTCCGCTGCAAGGGCCCATGCGCTGTCCACTGCACTTCTGCCCGCTGCCGCTCCCCAGTAGGGGCGGTCCAACCTTTGCTGGATCATGTCGAGGCCAGGTCGTCTCGTCTTCTGCCATACTCTGTACGCCGCCGAGTATAGTATGATCAACCTGTGTCCTCCAGTAGCCTTGGGCAGCATTGGCATCACCATCCACGTGAGTTGGATGGGAAAAAACACCAATTGCCTCCACCGCCTGGAAGATGTCACAGAGGCACTCCAGGGCCTCGTCACTCAGGTGTTGAAAGTGTGACGGGTGGATGCCGTCAAGACTGCTTGAGGTCTTAGTGGAGAATGCCTTCGATGCTGCTCTGATCAACCCTGGACTTGGTCTATCCATGGTGCTGCGATCAGGTGCCCAAGCAAACGGTGCCTCCTCAGACGCCTTCCATAGCTTGTGGTGCTTGGCTTCCATGTCCAATACAATATGATGAGGATGTCCGCTCATGCCATCTGTGGTTGTCGTGCGCACTACCGTCGGCGCCTGCGCCTGATTAAGCTTTGTGATGCGATGGAAACGCCCAGCACCTCCTGCACATGCAATGTCGCACCAGTCCTTCCAGCGAGTGGAGCTGTCTCGGTCTGCCAGCTGCTTCGCATACTCCATATCTTCTTCGCACTCTGCAAGAAATTCATGTAATTCTTCGCTAGATGTTGAGGCACGACCGATCAATCGTCTGGCTCTTGTGACGGAGGCGTCAAGACGATGATTGATATTTTGGCCCACGTAGTCGGTCTCCAGGAATCCTTGGACTTCATCCGTGAGCTGCCTTTCTTGCACTTGACCACGGCAGTTCTTGAGCGCAGCAATCCCTTGAACAGCATCCGCAAACCATTGCCAGCCATCAGCGACTGCCTGGATATCTTCAGCGTCTTGGCCTTCATATGCATACGAAATCCACTTGGGTCGAATCATGCCTTTGAAATCTTCTGGCGCCTTGATGAACGTGCCCGTGATGTGGCCAAGCCGTGCTGCAGCCTTGCGCGCCCAGAATCCCCACGCACGTGAGAGTACTTTCCACGCCACGGCGGCTGGAGCAACAGCTGCTTGTCGACAGGCTTCTGCAGCATAGCTCCGCTCGAAATCCCAGTCCGTTTCGTACCACAATGGTCCCGCAACTTTCTCGGCAGCAATCTTTGTCCCTCCAACATATGTAAGGTATTGCATTGTCGTTCCGTGACCACACAACGAAAGCTGGACAGGGCGGTGCGGCTTCTTGTGCCATGTCTTATCTACCTGGCATTTCCTCATCAGCCGCATGGCTCCAGAGCTCAATGCGAAGAAGTCGATCGTCGTGGCGCTGGTCGGACCCCTGCATGTGATCTGGCCTGGGCTGACAAGCCCGACTTGTGCGTGTACTGGGAACCCTGATGCTTCGACCTCATCGATAGACATATTCCAGTCGCCTCCAACAATACATGGGTACTGCTGTCCTGCCATCGCAAGCCCTACGTTCATGAGGATCCTAGCGTTCCTCGTCGTCATGCCCTCGGCCGTATGCAGGTAAATGTTGAAGACGTTGATAGGCGGCCATCCTTCCAGTTCCACAAGCACGTGCTGAGCTCGGTGGGGTACCAGCTCTGACCCGAATGCGACCTGCGCATTCGTCTCGCTTTGTCTTCGAGCGGCCGTGGTATCAGGATACCCAAGGCCTCGTAGCCCCACGCCTTCCCGTGCAAAAATAGCCAACCCACCTGACGGAAGATGTCCATCTGTAGGCTTTCCAGGGATAACCATCATCTGCCACTTTCGGGAGCCAGCCCATGTGCAAAGGGCCTCGCATTCCCAGTCCAAGTGTCCTATTTCTTGCGCTAAAACGACTAGCGCGCTGGTCCTTTCCAATCGAAGCTTTAGCGTCCGCTTCCCTTGACTGGCATTGAATGTCTCGAACAGGTGCTCGCTTGTCATGGATACAGGTGCAGGAGTAGCACATGTCTTTCCACGTCGTACCAGCAGCCCACTGACCCGCGGCGGGATGCTAGGATTTGCACCCTCCTGTTGGTACTGCGGACACTTCATCTGTCTTGCGAAACTTGGTTTTCTGGATGTCGACCACCGTGTCGGAAAGCTGATCCTTGGAGATCTCGTGGCCGTGTTCTCCATGGCATAGCTTTGTGTGGAGCGCTTCAACGTCCTCCGTTGTCCACTGGATGTCGTTCCCGCGCTTGTAGGACTCGCCGTTGGTGTTACCTTCGCCTTCGCTGCTTGTCCCATCAAGGCCATCATCAGACTCATGGCCAACAGGAACTTGCACACCATTCCTTGGCGCCGTAGCCTTGGGGATGGATACTTCCAGCTTTTTCTGCACCAACTTTTGTAGCTTCTGGAAATTGGCGTCCGCTCGACACTGGTGATAGAACTGCAGCAGGCCAGGATCCTCCTGGAAGTCTGCGAGGTTAACGTCGAGCGCCATGATATCCTCGGGGATGATGGGTGCAGCGCCATCAGAGGCTTCACCGCGGGCAACTTGGACTTGCCGCTGATGGTGTTCAGCCTCCGCTTTGAACTGCTCAACCTCGTCCTTCTTCGCCTCGATCGACGCCGACTTTTCTGAAATCTGCTCCTGCAGTACCTGTAGCTGCAGCAGCAATGCCTCATGATCCTTCGTGAGTTTGTCCAGCTGCGTCCTGCTGCGCTCAAGCTTCTGCGTAGCCGGCTTGAATGCCGTTGCAGGAGGCCGCAGGTCGCGGATTTGCTCCCTGAGCTTGTCAATCTCCGCCTTGTGGTACGCATGGGCCGCACCATCCTGCTCCTCGTACTTGACAGCCTCCTTGAGGGCCCGCTCATGGTAGTTGATCTTTTCCTGCATCGCCGTCCTCTTCGCGAAGCTGGGGTCTTTCTCACTCTTCTCTTCCGTGTGCTGGTGCTTGTCGCTTTCCGCTTTGAGCCGAGGTGTGGGGCCTCCTTTGCCGACGAGGTTCCGCAACTTTGCGAGCTCGGCTTCCATGAGCTTGAACTTCGAGCACCACGGCGCAGGCTTCTCAACGAGTCCACTGCCTCCAGCTCGCTTCGATGGTGCATCACCTGCACGTGCGGCTGCATCTGCCTTCTTGGCGGCCGTGATGATGCGCTGCGGCGCCTGCTTGCCACAGCTGCACTCGATGCGGCACGCCCAGTTGCCGTCCATGCCACACGCGCAACTCCAGAACGGCTTCTTCGAACCTCGCAGCACCCTCGGCCTCGGCTGCTGCTCCTGCACCTTGGCCGGCGCTGGCGCCATTGCCCCTGCAGAGGAGCCGTGATGGCCGTCCAGTCGCTGGGCCGCACTGCGCAGCCGCGCCGCCAGGCCAGGGGAGCGGCGCCCCGCCCAGGCGTGTAGGAGGGCGCGATCCTCCTTGCGTCGGAGTCGCGCTCGATGATGTGCGGCGGTCTCCCTGGGAGCCGCCGTCGCGTGAGCGCTAGTCTCAGCGCGCGGCAGGAGCCGTATCCCCCTCGCCTGCAGCCCCGCAGGCGCCCGAAGGGGGGCGGCAGCTCCTCGCGAGCCGAAAACTGGAGGAGGAGGAGGAGGAGGAGGAGGAGGAGGAGGAGGAGGGCGAGGAGGAGGAGGAGGAGGACGTCTCGGGCGATTGGGGCCCCCAGGGTCAAAAACCGTGCGGAGACAGGCCTTGTGGCAACGTCTTCGGGGATTTCGAGCTCACCGCACGGTCCGTCACCACACCGGTGTTGGGCCCCAAAATCCTTGCAATGTGGGGACGCACGCACACGTATATCCGCCTCGCTCACTCTCACAGTCTCTCTGTTTTTGTGGTTGTTCTCTCTCTCTCTCTCGCTCTTTCTTTCTTTCTTTCTTTCTTTTTTGTTCTCTCTCTCTATATATATAGGTATATAATTTGATGTATATGCATATGTATGTATGTGTATATATATATATGTATATATATATATATATATATATGTATGTCCCCCTCTCCCTCCCTCCCTCCCCCAATCCCTCTCTCTCGGATCTTCTCTCTCTCTCTCTCGCTCTCTGCTTTAATATACATATGGTTTGTTTGTTCTCTCTCTTTCTCTCCTTCTCTGTTTGTTTAATACTATATGTATGTAGTGTTGTTCTCTCTGTCTCTCTCTCTCTCTCTATCTCTCCCATCCTTCCTTATCTCTTTCATCCACAAGACATCCTTAACTCTCCACTTCCTATTCATCCCCACCTCCACTCCCTATTCCCCCTCTCACCTACAAGACCACCTTTCTCTCTCAACCTGACCCCTCCACTTCTTATTCGTCTTCGTCCTTTTCATTCCTCCACGTCCCGCTCGTCGTCCTTCTTCTCAGCCTCTCTCACACTTCTCAGAGCCCCCCTCCACGGCATCCTTCTTTTCCAACGCCTCCTCAGTCATCCGTCCCGCTCCTCATCCTACTTGTCCTCGTGTTCCTCCGCAGTCCCCTGGGCTTTCTTCTTATCCTTCTCGTCATTCTGCTCGTTTTGATCGCCCTCCTCACCCACCATCTTCATTGTGATCCTCATCCCTGCTCGTGCCGAATTCTTTCTTCTACTTCTCTGCTCTTTACCTCCTCCTCCATCGCCCCCCCCTCGGCCACCCCTCGCCCCCTCGTGTTCGCTGTGCTTCTGGCTACTAGTCGGGCATGCCCAGGGTGGACATTCGCTACGGTCAACCAGTATAGTAAGGATGCAGGATGAGGGTGCAAGGGCCTTGGGAACACATTTCGAAGTTTTCCGAGCGGGGCGCGGTCAACGAAAGTGGCCAAGGATGGACCGATGAGGCAAGGATGCAAGCGTACCCCCGGGAAGGTTGCCCATCCTTACTATGCGGGTTGATTGTATGGCCGTCTCTTCTTGATCCGCCTCCGCCTGGTCTGGTCATCCAACGCCGAGGCCTCGCGATGGCCTCGGAACCCGCTGCGTCATCGCCGGCCCCAGCTTTGGCCCGCGCCATAGTCGAGCAGGTACCTCAGAAGTGACCTGGACTCGGAGGACCTGGAGAGGGCAGACATCAACTTGGAGTACTGGGACGACGGGCGCAAGGGGGGAGGAGGGCATGGAGAGGGAGGAGCAGCATCAGCCCTTTCGGGGTCCCGGGGGAGCGATGAGCGGAAGGAGCAGGAGGATGAGCGAGGAGGAGGAGGAGGCGGAGGAGGAGGAGAAGGAGGAGGAGGAGGCGGAGGAGGGGGAGGAGAGGAAGAGGAGGAGGAGGAGAGGAGGAGGAGGAGGAGGACGAATGTAGCACCAAGAGTCATCAACGATGTTGGAACTTACCCTTCCTCCAAGCTCCCTCTTCACAGGCCCCCACAACTGTTCATTTCCATTGAGGGAGCTTCATCGTTGGAAGACAACCGTTTGAAGACCCTGAAGCATGCCAAAACATTGTTCTCGGGATTTCAACGCCACAGATCAACCTGACTGCTGCGTCTTGACGATCCGGAATCGTGCCAGAACGCCATGTTTGGGGATTTCAACACCACGAATCAACATAACTGTTGCACCCGCGTAATTCTGAATCTTTTCCAGAACGCCATTTCTGGTACGTTGATCATGGGAGTCCGTGAAGCCCTTGCAAAGTTTGAAAGCAAATGTGCGCGGCGCTAAGGCGAGAACGAATGTGTACGGCGCTCAGGCGAGAGCCACATTTTGAGAACGACCCGCCCTGCATCTGTGAAGCTGTTGTCACTTTTTTTATGCTTCAGAGTCATAAATGGTGAGGGCTTCTCAGGCGAAACGCCCGGCCCGCCCTAAAGGCTGGCCTCGGGGTGCGACAGGGAGGAGTTTCTATAAGCGGATGGAATGGAGGAGGAGGAGCACGAGGAGGAGAAGAGGAGGTGGATCAGTGTAAACCCAAGAGTCATCAACGATATTGTAATTAACCCTTCCTCCAAGCTCCCTCTTCATAAGCCCTACCACGATTCATTTCCATTGAGGGAACTGCCTTGTTGGAAGACAACCGTTTGAAGGCCCTGAAGCATGCCAAAACATTGATCTCGGGATTTCAACGCCACGGCTCAACCTGACTGCTGCGTCTTGACGATCCGGAATCGTGCCAGAACGCCATGTTTGGGGATTTCAACACGGCGGATCAACATATGTGTTGCACCCGCGTAATCGTGAGTCCGTCCAAAACACCCTTTCTGGTACGTTGATCATGGGAGTCCGTGAAACCCTTTCAAGCTTTTGAAGCGAATGTGCGCGGCGCTAAGGCGAGCCACATTTTGCAAACGACCCGCACTCAATCCGTGAAACCTCTTTGCAAATGTTTAGGAACGAACGTGCGCGGCGGTAAGGCGAGAGCCACATTTTGGAAGGAACCGCCCTCAATGCGTGAAACTCTTGCATTTTTTAGAACGAAAGTGCGCGGCGCTAAATCGAGAGGCACAGTTTGAGAACGACCCGCCACTTGTGAGTTTCAAATTAAAAATGGTTAGGAAGTCTCAGCCGAAACGCATGGCCCGCCCTCAAAGCTGGCCTCGGGGTGCGACAGGGAGAAGTTATTAACAAGGACAAGCCATTCATGGAGGAGGAACACGAGGAGGAGGATGAGGAGGAGGAAGAGGAGGGGGACGGGGAGAAGGAGAAGGAGGAGGAGGAGGAGCAGGAGGAGCAGGAGGAGTAAGAGCAGGACAAGGAGGAGCAGGAGGAGGAGGAGGACGAGGACGAGGAGGAGGAGGATGAGGAGAAGAGAGACGACGAAATAAGGGGAGGTTGCACTGTGGAGGGGGAGTGAGAGCGAAGAGGACGATGAAAGTATATTGAGGGTGAGGGCGAGGCGGGGGAGCAGGGCAGCATGAGGAGTTGGAGTCGGGAAAAAAGGATTGGGTGAGGAAGGAATGGAGGAGGAGTGCGATGCGGACGAGGAGGAGGAGGAGGAGCAGAAAGGCCGTGAGGGGCACGATGCACGTTGAGAAGTAGAAAGAGGAGGAGGATGAGGAGGAGGAGGAGGAGGAGATCGGGAAGGAACGGGTGGAGAACGAGGATCAGTGGGTTAGAGAGTTCAAGGGCGAGGATGAAGACGATAGCCAGTAGAATACGGGGAAAAAAACATCATGAAAAAAAGGTGTTGCGGGCGAGTATGGTCACACCGCGCGCGTAAATTCTTGATGGTTGTGTGAGCCATGCGTATTTCCGACAAAGTATGTAGAAGTGTGTTTTTTTTATATGTGTGTGTTCCCCATGTTCTCTTCGTATCCCCCCTCCTGCTGTTAGGTTCACCCATGCGTGAACGAAGATACCACCGTCATCATATCCAGCTGCCTTCGGCAAGTCCCACCACCGTTCTAGCCCATCACTCTAGGTGTCGACTGCTCGAGGGGGCACGGGGGCCTCTCACGTGAGGTACCTCGGGCCCCTAATGTTGGAAGAGCCGCGATGCGCATGGTGAGGATGATGTTGATATTGATGATGCTGCTGCTGATGATGGTGGTGATGCTGCTGGTGATTGTGACGGTGATGGTGATGATGATGATGTTGATGTTGTTGATGATGGTGATGATGATGCTGATGATGATGATGATGATGATGATGATGATGATACTGATGATGATGCTGATGATGCTGCTGATGAGAATGATGCTGGTGCTGCTGGTGCTGCTGATGATGATAATGGTGGTGATGGTGATGGAGATGATGCTGATGTTGACGATGATGCTGATGATGCCGATGATGGTGGTGATGATGATGGTGTTGGTGGTGATGATGATGATCCCTATGGTGATGATGATGGTGCTGATGATGGTGATGATGCTGATGATGATGATTATGATGATGATGGTGATACTGATGCTGATTATGATTATGATGAGGAGGGGGGAGGAGGATGATGATGATGATGATGAGGAGGAGGAGGAGGAAGAGGAGTAGGAGGACGACGACGAGGAGGAAGAGGAAGGCCGTTACATGTGGCACGTTTCATCTTCACTTCTCGAGGCGCTCTCATGGAGTTCATTTTGGCTGCCTTGAGGCTGTCTTGTGCTTTTGTGAGGCAGTCTTGGCCTGTAGTGGGGCAGTCTTGAGGTTGCTTGAAACGCTTGCATGTGGCCCTCTCGGGGCTCTCTTGGGCCGTCTTGGGGCCCTCTCAGGCGTCGTAGGGCTGCCTTGGGCCTTATAAGCCCGTCTCGGATCTCTCGCCGTCTTGGAGGCCTCTTGGGCCATCATGGGGTCCTCTTGGGCCGACCGTTTTTGGGGCCGCCTTGGGGTCATGTCAGAGGCTTCTTGGACCAGCTTCGGCTGACGGAGATCCGGGGCGGCCAGAATGCGAACGCCATACAAGCACAAGAGGAACATTTATGATTTTGGCCTCATCCGGCCCTGCCGGGGGTCTTCTTGTGGCCCTTGTGGGCCCTCTTGGAGCACGTTGGGCCGCGTTGAGGCTATCTTGGACCGTCTCGGTTACATCTTGAGCCGTCTTCGAGGCATCTTGTACCTTCGTGACGACCTTGATTGCCTGCTTCGGCGTCTTGGGAGCTCGGGTGCGCGAACCAATGAACCCATCGCTTTTGACAAGTGGCCGTGGCCTCTGGAGCGTGGAGCAATCGTTTTTTCCAAAGGTTCGTGGCCCCAAGAGGGTTGGGGATGCATGC
Organism: Prorocentrum cordatum; assembly: GCA_963575745.1. Lineage (NCBI taxonomy): Eukaryota > Dinophyceae > Prorocentrales > Prorocentraceae > Prorocentrum > Prorocentrum cordatum. The sequence continues at coordinate 41,845 of CAUYUJ010022696.1, forward strand.
GACAGCCTGCTGCCGGACGGGCGGGATTTCCGCAGAAGAGTGCAGAAGCCCTACCACGCAGCCCGTGACGATCTACCACGCTTTAGCGTGCCGAGAGGCACAGCGGCGGAGAGTTTGGTGGCAGATCGAGGGGACGCACCGCAGACGTGCTTATCTTATGGCTGGCGGCCCATTTCGTTCGAACATGTTAGAACTATGTGTGCGTCGACCCCAGGGGGGCGACGCGCGCGCGGCGAGAATCTTTTAGTGCGTCGCACCCTGCAATTGCGGATAAGTGTAAGGGGGGGGCGGGGGCGGCGGGGACGTCGGCAGTCTGCAAGGCTCTGGAGAAGCCCGCCGCAGGCGCTTCATTTTTGCACATGAAATACAGTCGGGGCCCTGAAGAAGCAACCTTTTTCGTTGGGGAGGGGCTCCGCGTTCCTTCAGTGTTTCGCAGCTTGCCTCAGGTCTTCCTTATGTTTTCGATCGGAAATCGAAGTTTAACTTCTGGACAAAAGGGGCCTCGTTCCTTATTTAGGGTTCCGTAGGTCAACGCCCCGACTGGAACGAGCTCGCCGCAGGCTGCGATTTTTCCCTGTAAAGCAATCTGAGTGGGTCGCGGGGTGGGTCGCGGTTGGGTCGCGGGTGGGACGTGGGTGGGTCGCGGGTGGGTCGCGGGTGGGTCGCGGATGGACCGCGGGCGGGTCGCGGGCGGGGTCGCGGGTGGGTCGCGGGTGGGTGTCGGGCGGGGTCGCGGACGGGTCGCGGGCGGGTCGCGGGTGGGTTGCGGCCGGGTCGCCAAACAACACACAACAAACAACAAACGACACAACAAACAACAACAGCAGCAACAACAACATCAACACCAGCAACCACACCAACAACAACAGCAACACCGACGACGCCAAAACCAGTAGCAGTAACAACACCAACAACAGCAGCAGCAGCAACAACAACAACCACACTACCGCCACCAACAACAACACCAACAACAGCAGGAGCAACACCACCAACAGCAGCAGCAGCAGTTGCAGCAGCAGAAACAGCAACCACAGCAACAACAGCAACAACTTCAACACCACCACCACCACCAATTACAACAACAATAATGATAATAACCTGCACCGCAGAACCTCATTTCAGCCACGCGCCCAGGGACAGTGAATGACCATTCGGCCCCCCTCACTCCGATGTGCTCCGTGGCGGGCGCTTTCTGGCCTTACCGCTCGGGAAGCTACATGCTACAAGATGGTTATGTTATTTGTTCGGGTCGGGCGCACGCCTCGAAGGAGTGTGTTATGAGTGTGCTTGCCTACTGCAGGTCGGTACGTCTGGCGATTTCGATTTGCCTGACGAAGAAAGCTGCTTCTTCTTGTGGGTCCACCGAGTGGCACCTCGCTCTGTGGTGTCCGCTCCTTGATGGGACACGCGTTCATCGCGCATGCATCTACACAGTCGTGGATCCATGCATACGCGCGAGCAAACGAGCGCATGCATGGGGTAGATCGGCGACTATTATGCACGAGGCCCCACTCACCTAGAACAGCACTTTCTCTTGACCGTTTTGTTTGGGGAGGGGGCATGCCAATTCGACAGCGACGCCTGTGGAGCTGTGTTTTTATACCACCCCAGCCAAAGAGCTTGTCTCAGGCACACTGCCAACTGCTCTGCCCGCGACACCGTGCCTGGTCAAGGTGACCCGAGGGCGCGCCCAGAACGGCCACTCCACAGACTGCAGTACATGGAAGTATGCACAGGTATGCCACGCGGAGATGCCCATAAGCCCCATTCCTCCCGACACCCACATAGTGGTGATCCATCACGTTGTGGGTCAGCACCTGCTGACACCCCTGAGCGGGCCATCCCTTGTTCTGCCCTGCGGACATCGGCCCACGGGTCAGTATCAGAACGATGCCATCATGAGATTGAAGAAATTGTCCAAACCTTCTGGCGGTGCTGGTGGTTTTAAGTGGGGCCCCGAACTGTGCAGGCGGTGGACGAGGATCATATATAAGGATCAGGATGAGCAGGGGTAGCAGGGTGAGCTGTAGCGGGATATGAAGCAGATGAGGAGCATGACCATCAGCATGGCAGCAGGAGCAGGAAAATGAGAGTGATCAGTGGACGCGGGCTAGGCACGTAGGAAGGCGGAGCGAAGGAGTGCAGTGCCAGGATATTGTGTCACTGCGTTGATGCCACGATCCCCGCAGCCCTCCTGGCAGTGGCCACGCACGCAGCTGGTGAGGGCGGCACTTGGCGCAGCCTCCGCACCGACAGAAATACGTGCGGAGGCTCGATGGCGCGCACAGACATGCACAGATGGCACGGACAGGCGTGCATGGCCCCGAGGCACGCGACGAGGCGGGGAGGAGAGGGAGGAGCGAGGCATCAGGGAGGACGGCGGGGGGAGGAGAGAGGAGGGAGCAGAGGGGAGGATGGAAGAGGAGGGGGGAAGCTCCCTGGAGAACAGGTGGTGGCACAGCCAAAAGACGCCGCAGTGACGCAGTGAGGACCGCCCTGGGCTCGAGCGGGGCCCGCTGCTCCTGGGAAGCCCTGCTGTGGTGGTGCCCCGGGCCCTCCGTGTGCACCCGGGCCCTGGCGGTGCCGGCGGGGGGGGGCTTCGGCCCTTTGTGCCGCGTGGCTGCTTTCGACGGCCCGACTTTCCGCGGGGGTGGGCGGGCGGTACGAAGTCTGCTGCATGCAGCTGGCTTCGGCCCCGCGGGGCGCCTTCCACGACACTCTGGCGCTTCCCGGCGCCGGGAGGCGCGGGGAGCGCGGCCGCGTAAGCCGATGCGCTGGCACAGGCTTTGCTGCACACAGTCATCCCGCATAGTAAGGATGGGCAGCTCTTCCAGGGGTGCCCTCGCTAGGTGTCGCTTAACCCATCCCCATCCCCATCCCCATCCCCTTCGAGGCCCCCACCAAATTGCCACCCCAGTTGGGGAGCCAGCCATCGAAACCCGAAGGGAAGGACCTATATCCCCATCTAGGGGGGTAGATCGGCCAGTGGGGCCCAGACCACGCCGCTGGGGCTGGGAATCGGTTGAACGATGCTCAGGGACGCAGGCCGGGCGGGCCAAGAGAAGGGAGGAGCACTGAGCGAGGAGTGGTCAAGAGGGAACAAAAACACAGACACAATGAATCGTCGATTCCCTAGAAAATATGGGAAAATTTGGGAATTGGGCGGGAAGACAAACACCCAGAAAATATGGGAAAATATAGGGAATCTTTTTATTTGTGTGTATTTATTTGTGTGTCTCAGGGCCCCTTCAAGTGGACGAGCGACGAGCGGGGGGAGGGAGAACGCAGGCGGGAGGCAGGAGGGAGCGGGGGGCAGGGATCGGGAAGGAGTGGGGCAGGAGGGCAGGATCTCTGTGTGGTGGGGGAGGGAATAGCTCGAGGAGGGGCTGGGTGTCAGGCGATCGCGAACATGGGTTAAAGTGGCGTGGATTAGCGACGGGTCCCGTTTCCATGGGAAATCGCGGATTTCCGCCGCTGAACGAGGCGGCACCGGCCGCATTTTGGGGAGGGCACCTCCCCCGATCCATGGATTAGGCGACCGCGCGCCAAATCCATGGATCGCAAATCCATGTTTGCGCGCCCCCGAGGGAGGACGGGCAGAAAGCCGGGGGCTGCAAGCTGGGAGAGCGGGGGCGCGAGCCCGAGGAGAACGACCTCAGCGGCGGCAGCTGGCTCCAGTCGTTCACGCGTGCCCCCAGCAATTTGATTGGCCTCTCGCTGCTGCCGTCACGTTCGCAAGAATGCTTCAGTCTTGTCGTGTAAGTTTTCTCCAGGTCTCCCGCTCCGTCCGAGTTGCTGCTGCTGCTGCTGCTTTAGGCTCCTGGGTCTCTTGTGAGACGCGGCCTTGACCACCTACGCGGTCGGGCGGGGGGGCTATCCTGAAAAGGGATCGCTTGACGCTGGTTTATGAAGGGGGGTGGGTTGCTGGTAGGACCCGCCGTTCGTGTGGCTAGAACCACTGTTTTTTTGTTGCATGCGTTCGCATCGTATGGAAAGTGGCAGACACACGTTGAACAATGTTAAGGCAGATTTGCACAATGATCTCAGTTGCACGATTGTCATGGCGCCGCCATTGAGATCCTCCACAATTAAAGCCAATTTTCGAAGCTTGTCGACCAAATTCATAGTGTACATCGCACCACTTGGAATCAAATTGTAGTTCGTGTGCTCGCTAATTTCGATTGTGAAGAATTTCCAGAGGCATCACCGTGGGGCCGCGGAATAGTTCCAGCGAGACAGGACGAACACTATCTTTTTCAAATGTACAAGTATGAGAAGCTCGGAAACACCTGTGACCCCACCGCGCAATTGAATTCTTTGTGTAGCAGGTATTACGAACGGATTCTCTTTGTTATGGCAATATTCCGCAATGATTTTAATCGCGGGGCAGCTGAAGTGGCCGCCACACTGGAAATCATTCCGTGGCACCCTTCACACAAGGAGTTGTTGCTGCGGCGGCCCCACACAATGATCTTACGTGTGGAGGATTTGCAGTGACTCCCGCAACACCTTACTGCAGCGGCCTGTATGAAGGGACTTCCTTATCGGCGGTCTTACGACGCGATTTCAAAATGCGGGAGATCTGCAGCGGCGGCGCCTTAAGAAAATTAGAGAGGAACACGTGGAACAACACAAGCAGCACCATAACACAGCAATGCGCGTTTTCACTTTCCCGTTGCAGCGCGGCAGAGGCATTCCGCGCGCGCTCGAGCTTGGCCGAGAGATGGCAGGCGCTAGTTGTCTGGCAGGAAGCGGTGGGGAGAAGGGCGCGGGCGAGCGGCCGCGGGAGGAGACATGGGGGGAGCGGAGGGCACTCGTAGGGCCAGGTGCAGCGCCACGGAGCGGCCGCGGCTGCCAGCCGGAGCTGCATCACCCTGGCAGTGGACGCGGGGCGGAGTTACGGCCACGCCCAGGGGCTGAAGCAGAGGCTGCAGCACGCGAAGTGCAGGATGCACCAGTGCAGGAGGAGGGCGCGCAGGTCCACGACGGGAGGATGTAGTCCGGCGCGATGCCAGCCCTGCAAGGGGTTGCGCCAGGTGCAGGCGGGCTGCCAGTGCCAAGAACTAGGCGGACGAACACGAAAGCGGCAAAGTGCAGCAGAGAGGGCGAAACGCCGGGGCGAGCGGGCGGCGGGCGAAGCCGACAAGCTGTCCATGCCGCAAGGGGAACTGATCCAGCCAGCGGCGCGCCAGGCAAAAAGGGGCGCGGCAGAGGGCGGGGGCGCACGGCGCACCCGGTCAGGAAAGCCACGGCGGCGACACCGCGACGGGCGGATGGTGCCCGCGCAAACAGGGCTAGGATCGGGATAAATCGCTCCAGAGCGTTCCGGAGCGCTCTCAGAGCGTTCCGGAACGCTCTGGAGCGGCCGCGGCGCCCAATACATCCTTCAAACCCGCCGATTCTCAGAGATTTCGAGTTATCCCGATCCGATTTTGCCCCGATCTTCGCGTCGTTTCACCGCGCCGGCACCGCAGACGGGCGCCACAGGGCTGCAAGTCGTGGGCAGCGCGGCCAGAGTGCCGCGCGGGCCAGGCGGCAGCCGCGCAGGGAGGGGGCGGGGAAGGGGGAGCAGAGCCCGCGCCCGGCCGGCGCGCGCATCAGAGCTGAGAGCGGGGGGCGCTGCGCCCAAGGGCGGGCGGGGCGAAGGCGCCCCACTGTGGGCAGCGGGGCAGGTCCAGCGGGCACCGCGGGAGGTCCAGGCGGCACCGTGCCCGCAGGCTGCTGGAGCGGATGCGCCAGCGCGCCGGGCGGGGTGGCGGAGGGCCGCCTCCCGGCACGCGCCGCGGGGCGGACCGCCCGGGAGCGCTGCCGACGGGAGGCCGAGCCGGAAGGCCCGCGCGGGCGAGGCAGACGCGCGGGCGCCACGTCCGGGCCATCCCCAGCCGACGGCAGGTGCAGCAGCCCAGGGGGGCGGCGGCCGCGCCAAGAGATTCCGGCGTCCAGGAATTAGATAAAACGCACCTGATCGGTGCACGCATTGGCGCAGCAAACCAAGGCGCCGCCTGGGGTCTGGGCGCTCTGGCGGGAGGGCAGGGCGCGCCGCCTAGGGTGGATGGCGCGACCTGAAGGACACACTTGATCGGTGCGCGCGCAGGTTGAAAGGGCGGGCAAGGCACCTCTCGGGGAAGAAGGTGCCGAGCAATCATCGCGGATTACCATCGCGGCAGCCAGGTTCGCCCGGGGCCAGCCGCGGACCAACCCGAGCCCTGAGGCCATGTGTCTCGCGCGCGGGACTGGTCCCCCGCGGGCCACGAGGCGCCGCTGGCACGTCTGTCCCCCTGGCCGCTTTTCTCTTCGGATGCCCGCACTTGCCAGTCCCGCCGTTGCCGCCGTGCGATCCCTGTTAACGTCCTGGCGGCGGTGCTCACGTTACCCTGGTGTCTTCTGTTGTCGCGCCGCGGCACCTTGCGCAGGCCGTCGCATGGGTCGTTCCAACCTCTGCGCTGGCACGCGCGGTCGCTCCCCTGCCCGCGGGCCCCCTTGTCGGGATCGCCGCCCTAGTGACAATCCTTGGTCTGGGAACTCCAGCGGGGAACTCTGGTGTCGTCCTCGGCCCTGCCCATCCGGACCGTGCCCGCCAGGTCTTTGCCTATTGGGTGGCGCTTCAGGGAGCGCCTTCCGATTCGGCGTTTCCTGGCGTTGATATGCTCGATCTGGGCGCTGGAGCTGTCCGCGTTGCTCGGGGGGCGGCCGCCGCGGATGATCCACGCCGGGTGAGCGCCTTCGGGCCCGTCCCAGACCGCGAGCCATTCCGCCCCAATCTGGGCGTGCATGCGCTGCCCCGCCTGGGCCGCATCGACCGGCCCCGCCACCGAGCCCCTCGGGAGGTCCGGCTGTAGACGCCCGCCCACTGCCATGTCGTCGGCGAACGAAGGCGCCCGCGCGCGGGGTGGGCGCCTTCGTCGCCCCAGGCCGTCGGGTATAGTCGCCGACCCGGGCGCCGGGAGCGGGCCCGCCGCGCCGCCGCGTGACGGGGGGCGGCGGATGGGGGCGGAACCCATAGGCGGCGCCCGTTGCCCACGCTGGCCCCCCATCTTGGCCCAGGCCGTGCGCCGGAGTGCGGGGCGCCGCCCCGCCCCCCCCCCCTCGCCGCCGCCGCAGTCAGGGGCGGCACTGCGTCTCTGCAGCCGCCTGGGCGGCGGGGCTGGACGCGGCGTCGCCGTCATCCTGTCCAGCGCAGCGCGGCCGCCCCCCTCGTCGCTGACAGGACCTGGTGAACAGAACGGTCCGGACGCGTTTGGTCGGCCCCTCTGGGGGTCCGCGGCTGCGCCTCCGGGTGCTGGCCGGTTGCGGTCGGCCGCGACGCGTGGGCCGTCTCCCCGTCTTGTGGAGTCTCGGTCGACGTTGCCGCAGCGATGGGCCAGCGGCAATGCGGAGCAAGGGGGCGCCCATGCTGCGGACGCCTTGGCGAGCCGCCAGGAAGGGTGCAAGGGCGTCCGCGCCATGCCTGGAGGGGTCGGCGCCACAAGGAGCCCGCGAGCCCAGGAAAGACCCCCATCCCGCCGTCAAGTTGTCGCTCCCGCCGCGCGCTCTCCTGTTCCATCCGCTCGTGAGAATGGGGCAGGAAACCGCGTTGGCCAGGGCAGCGGGTCCGCCGCACCAGGGGGCGGCGCCAGTGACCTCGTCGATAGGCATGTCTCCCCGAAGATCGCGTTCAGGATTGTGCGGCGCGCGCTGCAATTCCAGCATGGAGCGTCAACGATGCGGTCGTCCGCCTGGGCCTCTGCAGCGCGCCGCTCCTTGGCGAACATATAGGAAACAAGTGTGAACACTTGCGGCTCTCGCTTTTTGTAGCAGCGCAGGTAACACGCACTTGAAAACGTTTCGTAGCAACCTTTGCATCACATTTCTTGTGTGACGCTCATCCAGAAGGATTTAAGCTATGACCTCCGTGCAGTGGTCTCCGCCAGTGGAACCCTCGTGTAGAAGCCTTTGCACACACTTTTTTGTTGTCGCAACTGCCCAACAAAATTGAAAGTGTGGAGCACGTGCTGTGGCCTCCAGCATTCAGCTCTTTTGCAGCACCGTCTACAAAAGGATCCTCGGTTGCCGGTGTTACAAGGGTATGTCGTTGTTGTGCAGGTTGCTCAGGATGCGGAGGCAATTGCAGATACCCTACGATTGAGATTTCTGTTGCAGAGTCGCATCACAAATGATTCGTTTCACGAAGTCTGCTACATAATGGTTCGGCGTGTGGCGGCCACTGCAGACTCCCCGCGCTTAGCATCGTTGCAGACCGCCGCCGCAGAAGTACTCATTTTGCAGCGTCTGTTACACAAGGATTTCAGTTGTTGGGAACCTGCGCTGTAAAGATAGCGACAGCCATTCGTGTTCCTTGTCTGGTTTCATGTTCGCCCATGTGAACACACTTGTTTTTATGCAGCACCATGGCTGTTCAAGTTTTCAAGGGGAATGTCCGCGGCCTGGCGGAGCCGCGAGTGAGATATCGGCGGGGCCGTTGAAGCTTACCAGGAACACGCGAGGAACATGGAAATTCTAGTTGTCCTAGTTTTCCACATCGACGAGTGGGGAACCAGCTAAGACAACTTGCGATTCACGCTGTCTTTGGTGCAGATCCCCCACGCTTGGAATCAGTTTTGTTGCAGCCCCTACCAAACCATATACCTGCTTGTGGCGATCCCCCATAATGTTTCAAGTGTGGTGCATATGCGCTGGCCGCCAAACATAAATGAATTCCTTGCGTAGCTTGCTTTACAACGTGTGCTACTTGTGATACGATGCGTTGTGACATGATGTCAAATATGGGCATCTTCAATGGCCTCCAACATTGGAGCCCGTATGTAGCATCTGGTTTCGAGGGATCACCGCCTGACGGTCTCACAACAATAATCCGCTTGTGCAGGCTGATACAAAAGGTCATAGCTGTGGAGGCAACTGCAGATCCCCACAATTGCTTGAATATTGTCACACAAGGAACTCTTGTGCAAAAACCGTTACAAAAAGGGTATCAGTTGTGGCGGCCAGTGCAAACGCCCCACACTGTCAATCACTGTGGGAACTCGCTGCACAAGGAGCATTCGTTTTACAACGGTTGCCACCAAAGGGTTCAAGTTGTGGGGGGATCTGAACCATAACAATAGCGAGGACCACACATTGCCTGAGTTTTTGTCCCAGGTGAAAACGCATGCTGTGTCCGTTGCGATTCAATATGTTGTTTTCCTTGTAAGCGTGCGCGGCCATACGGAGACCAAGAGAATCCAGGAGACAATGAAAACGATGCCGAGGAAAACCAGTAAGAGCAGGAGGAACTGAGAATTTTTTACGCCAAGTAATGAATCATCGTATCACCACCGGTACACTGAGGAAGAACGAACCGATGAAGACAAGTACGGTGAATAAGCTGATGAACCATCGCGTGCCAATCACAAGGACATCTCTCAAGCAGCCCTGTTGCAATCATGCAAGCAGCGGGTCCCACGGGGCCGCCTCCGGTGCACGGGGACGGACCGGGGAGGTGGACGGGCGGGAGGTCGTGAGGGAGGAGCCTCCCGAGTGGGGACCCGAGCGGTATCATGGCAGGGCGTGCGGCACTGCCGTCCCCGTCCTCGTCATTCCCCCCCCCTCCTGCTTCTCCTCCTCCTCCTCCTCCTCCTCACCCTTCCTCCTCCTCCTCCTCCTCCTCCTCACCCTTCCTCCTCCCCCTCCTCCTCCTCCTCCTCCTCCTCCTCCTCCGCCTCCCCCTCCTCCAGTTCCTCCTCCCCCTCCTCCTCCTCCTCCTCACCCCTCTGCGGGAGTTCCCGTGCGCATTCGCGCCATCGTTTGCCGTGTCGGCCGATTCAGCTGTCCTGCGCGATACTTCTGTCGACAGTAATCCCAGTGTGCTCTGAACTCAGTGTATCTCCGTCTCATCTCCTATCCCCTCTCTGCATCGCAGGATGAAGCTCCCAGGGGGGTTATTTCAGCATCGGCGCAGGCATATCCGCGGTTGAAAGCCGTTCCCATCCAATGCAATCCTGCCTCATCCCGTTTAATCCTGGGCTCATTTGGGCTCAATGTTTTTTCAATCGGGCCTGATTGCCCTCAATCGTGTTTTGCGAAGACCTCCCAGAAGTTGCCTCCTACGAGGCCAGAATCCTTCCCAGAACACCTACCAGGCCAGCGCACTGATCCTAAGCCTCACTCGTTCTTGCAAATACCTCCCAGAAATCGTCTCCTAGCCTGCGCTTGCCCGCCAGGCTTGTTCTGGTCGAAGGGGTCCAACCGGAAGGTCGCCGGCCCGGCGGCACACACGCGGCCTGCGCCACTGCAGGCCCCGCGCTTTTCCTCCCGCGGGTCATGCTCGGGTGCTGCCAGAAGTCAGTGTCGTTCAACCAATCCCCCACCCCATCCCGATCCCCACCACCCCTCCACCCCAGTTGGGGAGATTATACCCTTCGAAATCCGAGGGAAGCAGCCTGGATCCCCACCTTGGGCAAATCGGCCAATGGGGCCCAGGCCACGCTGGTGGGGACGGGGATGGGTTGAACGATGCTCAAGAAGTGGTCCTGGCACAAGGTGGCCAGCTTCTCGAAGAACAGGGAGCTGCATACTTAAACATGCATGCTCAGAGGTCCCTGCAGATGTCTTGGGTCGGCGCAGGGAGGGAGGTCCAGCGCCGATCCAAGAGGTCCGCGCGGACTTCCGAGAAGTCATGTTTATGCCGTTTCTGGCTCCTCCAGCTTCCCCAGGGCGGCGCAGAGGGCCTCCGCAGCACCCCTCGCGAGGCCCAGGATGCCCTGGAGGCCCCCAAGATCTCAGGAGGGACAGAAACACACAGACACTATCGATCGTCGATTCCAAGAAAATATGGGAAAATATGGAAAGTCGGGGGGAAGACAAAAACCAAGAAAATATTGGGGATCCTGTTATTTGTGTGTCCTTGGGCTCTTGTAAGATCGCCCGACAAGTTGGGAGCGCCTCGGACCAGGGTCACTTCTGGCAGCACCCGGCATGTGGGTCGGCGATTAGCTCCACCGCTCCTCCAGAGGCCACCGTTCGTGATTGCCCGTGGTGGCAAACCAGAAAGGGCTGGCAATAGTACGGCAGGCAGCAAGCAAGAAGGCGGCCTGCCAGCGGGTGCCCTGCGGACATTTCTTACCCCCGATGGAGGAGGAGAAGGAGGAGGAGAAGGAGGAGGAGAAGGAGGAGGGAGAGGGGGAGGGGAAGGAAGGAGGAGGTAGGAGGAGGAGCAGGCGGACGAGGAATATGAGGAGGAGCAGGTGGGCGAGCAGAAAGGCCAGACGTCTCTTGGATGCATCTCGGAGTCTCGTCGGATTTCTTTCGAGGGTTTTTTGGAGTCCTCTCAGAGTTTCTTGGGTGGCCCTGGGGCGCCTCATGGGGGCCTCTTGGAGCTTCTTCGGGGCATTGGGGACCTCTTCGGGCCTCCTGGGCACCTCCCAGGGCCGTCTCGGAGTACCCTCGGGAGCCTCGGGAGCCATTTCGGGGCGAGTGTTGGAGGAGAGCGAGCAAAAGAGGGGCCGTAGTACGTTAGGCCCGCCCCCGAGGGGGCCAGCATGTAGCCACAACCTTAGTCGACTCAGTGATTCAAGACGCTTCGCGTTCACCACCCGCCTGCTTCAATTCTCGCCGGACGAGTCGAAGACGGCTCCACGACGGCATTAGCATATGCAGAAACTCATACAAGACCCCCCGCAGGCGTGTTTTGTTGTTACCTAACAGCGAAGACTGATAGGTTTCTAGTGGGATCAAAAGAGAGCAGCAGATCACTCCACAGGGGGGTCCGGGCAGGTGTTGGGAGTTGCCGGGCGGCAGTGAGCCGGGCTCGTTTTTCACCAACAGTCACACACTTCGTGCTCTTCGCCTTCCCAGAACTCCATTCCCAGGCCACATTCTGGGGGGCCGGATGCAACTGTAGGCCACTTCGTGCTCTTCGATTCCCAGAACTCCATTCCCGGGCCACATTTTGGATGCCCGGAGCCAACTGTAGGCCACTTCGTGCTCTTCGATTTCCCAGAACTCCATTCCCGGGCCACATTTTGGATGCCCGGAGCCAACTGTAGGCCACTTCGTGCTCTTCGAGTTCCCAGAACTCCATTCCCGGGCCACATTTTGAATGCCCGGAGCCAACTGTAGGCCACTTCGTGCTCTTCGAGTTCCCAGAACTCCATTCCTTATTTTGAATGCCCGGAGCCAACTGTAGGCCACTTCGTGCTCTTCGAGTTCCCAGAACTCCATTCCCGGGCCACATTTTGAATGCCCGTAGCCAACTGTAGGCAACTTCGTGCTCTTCGACTTCCCAGAACTCCCATTCCTGGGCCACATTTTCAGCAGGGGCAAGAGCACGACGAGGAGGAGGACGAGCAAGACCAGGAGGACGAGGACGAGCAGGAGCAGGACGAGGAGCAGGAGGAGCAGGAGAAGAAGGACGAGCAGGAGGAGGAGGAGGACGAGCAGGAGGAGGAGGACGACCAGGAGGAGGAGGACGACCAGGAAGAGGAGGAGGAGGAGGAGGGGAGGGGGAGGAGTACCAGGAGGAGGAGGAGGAGGAGGAGGAGGAGGAGGAAGAGGAGGAGGAGGAGGAGGAGGACGAGGACGAGGAGGAGGAGGAGGAGGGGGGGGGAGAGTACCAGGAGGAGGAGAACGAGGACCACCAGGAGGAGGAGAGGAGGAGGAGGAGGAGGAGGAGGAGGAGGAGAGAACACCAGGAGGAGGAGGACGAGCAAGACGAGGAGGACGAGAACGAGGACGACCAGGAAGAGGAGGAGGAGGAGGAGGAGGGGAGGGGGAGGACTACCAGGAGGAGGAGGAGGAGGAGGAGGAGGAGGAAGAGGAGGAGGAGGACGAGGAGGAGGAGGAGGAGGACGAGGAGGAGGAGGGGGGGGGAGAGCACCAGGAGGAGGAGAACGAGGACCACCAGGAGGAGGAGGAGGAGGAGGAGGAGGAGGAGGAGGAGGAGGAGGAGGAGGAGAGCACCAGGAGGAGGAGGACGAGCAAGACGAGGAGGACGAGAACGAGGACGAGCAGGAGGAAGAGGAGGAGGAGGAGGAGGAGGAGGAGCAGGAGAAAGAGGAGGAGGAGGAGGAGGCAGGCTGAGGCTGAGGCTGTGACTGCGACTGCCGTTGCCGCTGCGACTGTCATCGCGAATGCGACTACGACTGCGAGAACAGCAGAATTCGACAACTGGATTTTCATCTGAATCTTAAGGGGAATGCTTTCAGATATGCTTCTACACATCGCTGTTAGGTTGCTTTGCCGGGATAATTTTTGTTTGCGCTCCATTGTTGTTCCCAAATCATAGCCTGTTAGTGTCAGGTATGTTGCGTGGCTGATCGATTGTAGATTTGCCGTTTGGTTGTCGTCTCGTCATCAGTACCGACGGATCAGTGATATGGACGTTGGCTCTCTGGGCCCTTGTTTACTATCCACACCTGGAGGCCAGAAATCGCTCGAACACTGGCCAAGATCAGCCCAAAACGGCCCGAACGCTGCCTAAACGGAGCCAAGCAGGGACCCATGCGGCTCATGCGGGCGTTGAACGGCCGAAGCGACAGCACGGCCGTGTTGGGCCGTAACTCCGTCGGAATGCTATTGAACATCTGGCTGGTTTGGGACCGGTTTGGGTTTTGCTTTGGTGTCCACGTGATGCCCAGGAGCGTCCAACATTGATCATGGATCGTGTCCAAAAGCGACGTAGGTGTGAGATCAGGTGTATGTAGGTACAGCACGAGTTGTAGGTCCCAGGTAGGGTGTCGGGGTTCTGACGATGCATGCAGGCGTCTGGGTCAGTGTTTGTCTTGGACGTCATGTTCTGTTCGAGCGTGAACTCAGGCATGGCGTGCGGCTTTATGTGGCTTTATTCCACAGCACTTGACACAATGCCCGAGATATAGTGGCCTTTGTGCCTGGGTTGTGGGTTCCGAAGCCTCTTGGATGCTGCTCGGGATTGCGTGGAATGCTGTACGAAGGCGTATGGATGCTGTATGGTGTTTGCGTTGGTGCAATCGGAATGACTCAAATAGTGCCGACGCGGTATCGTGAACGTCATTTGGATCCCTGCTGTTGTGGATCGCCGGTGTTGGGGAGGTGTGTCGGATGCCCCATGGGTGAAATGGCATCCCAGTGGTACCGCTGGAGGCATATCAATCGAAGAAACTGGGGTTGGAAGAGGAGGAGGAGCATATCGATCGAAGGAAGTGGGGTTGGAAGAGGAGGAGGAAGAGGAGCAGGAGGAGGAGGAGGAGGACGTGGAGGAGGAGGAAGAGGAAGAGAGAGAGAGAGAGGAATGTAATGGGGGCGACGCAGGGAACGACAACGACGATGACGACGATGACGGCGACGATGACGACGACGACGACGTGGACGACGACAATGGTAGACCTGGCGTCAACCATAAGAGTCTGTGTCCGCAAACCTCCCAGATGCCTTTTGGCTGCTTCTTGAGTATGTAGGTTTCAAGTGGTACCATTCGGGCACCAGTGAAGTCTCTCAGGCCCTCGTGGAGATCGTGTTGGGGCCTCTTCTGGGCCTGTCGGGGGCGTCTTCGGGCTTCTCCTGGGTTTTTTTGGGGCCTCTGGTGGGGCCTTTTGGGACGGAGGGTTCGACCAGTTTGTTCGGGCTCCTCCCATCGGGCTCCTCTTGGGCCGTCCTGGGGGCCCCTTGGGCCGCCGTGGGGCCCTGTTGGGCAATATTGGAGCCTTTTTGGCGGCCTCTTGGGGCGATCTTGGAGCCCCTTTGGGCCGTCTTGGACTCCTCTTGGGCCGTCTCGGGGCCCTCTTGGCGGCTTCTTGGGCCGCCCCGTCCGTCTTCTGGCAGAAACCGGGCCGGTTCTGGGCTGTTTTGGGTCCGTTTCCGGGCCCACATGGGGCCCCGAACCTTCCAAAATGGAACATGGAGCGCGCCCAAGAACGGCGTCCAAATTGGAAAAATTACAATACCCCAGACGAGCCCGAAAAGCAGTTGTAAGAAGCGTCGGGGTCACACCAAGCGGAAGGCGTGAAAAAAACAATCCTCTCTGCGATATTTTTTTTATCTTCCAGCTTTTCGCCGCCAGCGGGCCACAAGAGGCGCTCTCGAGGGCCCCGGGGGCGGATCTGAGAGGCCAGAAAGGGCCGCGACGGGGCCAAATGCGCCCCGGAGGCGTCTTCAGAACGATGTGAACATCGAGCTTCTCTTGGAAGCCGTCATGTAGGTGTCTTAAGACCGACAAGGGGCTTGGGCGCAGCCGGGCGGCGGAATGGCGGAGGCCTCAGGTCGGCACGAACGAAATGGGTACGGAAAGGATGGGTACAAGGCCCAACAGCAGTTCCTGTTCATTTTGAACAGGATTCGCTGTCGGTGTCGCCGCGGCCTGTGTCCAGTTGAACAAGAAGGCCGCCTGCCCAACAGCGGCCGCTGTTGGTTTGGGACACCACTTGCTGATGGGCATTGTACTTATTCTTTCCGTGCCCCTTTCGGGCGTCCAAATCAGGGGGGGTGATCAAGGGGGGTTTTAAAGCTCAAACGCCCCTCAGCCCGGTGGGCGGGCGGATTCAAATGGCTTGCGCTGCGCCACTCTGCCGACCCCCACAAGGAGTGAGTGCTTGAGACGATCGTGAAAGTCATAGCTCGGGTTTGTAGACTCTTGGATGAATCTGAGGGCCTCTTGGGATGCCTCTCTGGGGCCTCTTGGAGAACTCTTTGGGGCATCTGGGAGGCTTTTTGTGTCCTTGTGGGGGCCTCTGTAGACCTTCTTGAGGGCGTCTTGGAGGCCTCTTGGGGCCTCTTGAAGGGGCCTCGGGGGCCTTTGAGGGGGCTCTGGGGGTCATCTTGGTGGGACAATCTCGACATGCCAGTTCGTGTTCCCCTTGGGTTTTCTTGGGGCCTTCTCAGGGCCCTCCCGGGGCTGTCTTGGGCCGTCGTGGGGGGCCCCCTGGGGCTGTCTTTGGGCCCTCTTGGGCCGTCCTGGGGCCTCCTCGGAAGCATCATGGGCGTCTTGGGACGATCTTGGGGGCCACTTGGACCGCCGTGTTCGTTGTCAAAACGTAGAATGCGAATGTGCTGGAAATGTGTTTGGCCTCTTGGGGCCCTCGTGGGCCATCTTGAAGCCATCTGGATTGTCGTGGGGCTACCCTGGGCTGTCATGACGCTATCTTCGATTGTCTTGGCGCTCTGTCTGTGCCCTGCTGGGCCGTCTCGGGGCTTTTTTGTGGCTTCGGAGGTCCCCGCGGGTGCGTTGGCGAGCTCGCGCCCCCTCCACCTTAGAATGTTATTCTGGAACGGGGACAGCTAAATGTTCCACACGCCTTGTCACCCCTGGCAAGCGGGGGACGGCGGATTGTGGTCTTCTCGCCGAAGCTTCTTGGGGGCGTCTTGGGTGCCTCTGGGGGGCCTCTTGGGGCCTCTGTGGGGTATCTTGGGAGCCTCTTGCGGGGGCATCTCGGGGGCCTCTCTGGAGACTCTGGGGGCCTCCTGGGCAGCTCTTGGGACCGTCTTGGGGCACCCTCGAGTGCCTCGGGGGCCATCTTGGGGCCATCTTAGAGGAGATCGATCAACGGAGGGGGGCTGCTGAACTAGGGTCCCCCCCCCAGGAGGCCAAAATGTAGCCAAAACCTTAGTACACACTGTGATGATAGTCTTCTCGTCGAGGCCTCTTGGGGCGGCTTGGATGCCTCTTGGGTGTCTCTAGGGACGCTCCGACATGGGCCTGCTCCAGCAGAACCGTCCCCTTTGACGCCCGCTCTGGCCCAGACCGCTCTGGCAGAAGCCCGCTCTGGCAGAAGCCCGCTGTGGTAGAGACCGCTCCGGCAGAGACCGCTCCGGCAGAAGCCCGCTCTGGCAGACGTTCGTTGCGGCAGAAACCCGCCTCGGCAGAAGCGTTTCGTTTTCTACTTATGTGTCCTGGTGCCTCCTCCTTCTCATCTTCCTCTCCGTCTCCTCCTCCCGCCCTCTCTCAGCTACCCCTCATCCCTCAGATTGCCCTCAAGCCTGATCCGTCCCTCCCTCTCTGATACCTACCTTCATAAGGCAAAACCCAGTTCTCTACAGCCTCCGTCTCCAATGCGCACCCCAGTTCTCCGCAGCTTCCATCTCCAAAGCACACTCAGTATTCCACAGGCCTCCGCCTCCAACGCACACCCCAGTACTCAACAGCCTCTCTCTCCAAGGCAGCTTCCTCAAGAGTTATATTCACAACCCGAACCCTCCCGCCCCGCCCTCCTCTCCAGCACAACACCCAGAACTCTACAGCCCCCATCCCCAAAACGACACCCAGTACTCCACACCTCCGTCTCCAGCAGCACACCCCACTATTCATGGCATCCGTCTTCAACAAACCACCCAGTATTCTTCATCCTCCGTCTTCGCCGCGCACACACACACACACACGCACACGCACACGCACACGCACACGCACACGCACACGCACACGCACACGCACACGCACACGCACACGCACACGCACACGCACACGCACACGCACACGCACACGCACACGCACACGCACACGCACACGCACACGCACACGCACACGCACACGCACACGCACACGCACACGCACACGCACACGCACACGCACACGCACACACACACACACGCCACGTGCTCCACAGGCTCCGTCACGACGGTTTTCTTCAGGAGTTGTTCTCACAACCCGAGCCCAACTGCCGCCGCCGCCCGCGGCCCGCCCCAGCGCCGCGTGTCCAGAGCCGCGCCAGGTACTTCACACCCTGCGTCTCTCACGCGCACCCTGCATGACTCCACAGCCTCCGTCTGCCACGCGCGCACTGCGGGACTCCACAGCCTCCGTCTCCAACGCACACGGCAGGACCCCACGGCCTCCGCCTCCAAGGCGGCTTCCTGAGGATTTGTAGTGTAGAAGAGCTGGCCCGCTCGCCGCCCGCTGCCGCCGCCGCACGCCGCCCGCCCCGCCCGCATCTCCAACACAGCAGCAAGTGCTCCACAGCCTCCGTCTCCAAACCAGCCCCGAGTACTCCACAGCTTCCGCCTTCTAGAACACACCCCGTGCTCCACAGCTGCGTCTCCAACACGGTCGCAGTACTCCACAGCCTCTCGGAGGAGGAAGAGGTACCCATACCGCTACCTTTCGCCCGTATTCCTCTTTTTGGGCCTCCTGAGCGGCCTTCGTCGCCATCGCTGGACTCGCTTCGAAATCCTAGTCAGAGCGCACCCCAGGAGCGGTCCGGGGAGTAGCGGTACTGGTACCTTTGGGTTTTTCCAGCCTCGGTCTCCAAGGCGGCTGCTTCAAGACACGATTTAAACACCCCAGCCCGCCCGCCGCCCGCCGCCGCCCTCCGCCCGCCTCTCCAACAGCCTTCGTCTCCAACGCAGCAGTTGGTACTCCACAGCCTCCGTCTCCAACACAACTCCCTGGTAATCCATAGCCCCCGTCTCCAACACACGCCCCACTACTTCACAGCCTCGACCTCCAACGCACACCCAAGTGCGAAACAGCCTCCGTCTCCAAGATGGCTTGCCCAGGAGTTGTCATAAAAGCCCGAGCCCGCCCGCCGCCGCCGCCCGCCGCCCGCCTAGCTCGCCCCACCCACCTCTCCAACACAACACCTCGTGCTCCGCAGCCGCCGTCTCCAAAGCGACACCTCGTGCTCCGCAGCCTCCGCCTCCACCGCACACCCCGGTGCTCCACAGTCTCCGTCTTCTGGGCGGCTACCCCAGGAGTTGTCACGACAGCCCGCCGCCCGCCCGCCGCCCGCCCCGCCCGCCCCGCCCGCCTCTCCATCGCAACACTTAGTACTTCCGGTCCTTCGTCTGCATAGCAAAAGTCGGCCCTCCACAGCCTCCGTCTCCGACACAACGCCCAGCTCTCCAGTACAATGCCTTCCCCAACACAAACACACACACACACACACCACACGTCTCCACAGCCTCCTTCTCCAAGGCGGCTCTATTAGGAGTTGTGTTAAACGGCTGAGCTCGCCCGCCGCCCGCCGCCGCCGCCCGCCCAAACCGCCTTTCCAACACAACACTGAATACTCCACAGACTTCGTCTCCAAAGCAACACCCTGTACTCCACAGCTTCCGTCTCCAACACAAAACCCAGTACTCCTACAGCCTCCGCCTCCAACGCGCACCCCAGTACTCAACAGCTCCCCGTCTCTCATGCGGCTTCTTCTTAGGTCTTAGGAGTTGTGGTAAACACCCGAGCCCACCAGCCGCCAGCCGCCGCCCGCCGCCCCGCCCGCCCGCATCTCCAGCACACCACCTAATGCTCCACAGCCTCCGTCTCCAAAGCAGCACCCGGTACTTCGTAGCTTCCGTCTCCAGCACAACACCCGGTGCTCCACAGCATCCGTCTCCAACGTACACCCCAGTGCTCAACAGCCTCCGTCTCCAAGGCGGCTTCCTTAGAAGTTGTATAGCCCGCCCGCCGCCGCCAACCACCTGCCCCGCAAACCTCCCCACCATGATACTCATGCTGCACAGCCTCCGTCTCCAAAACGACACCTGGTACTCCACAGCCTCGGACCCCAACACAATACCAAGTTTTCCATAGTTTCGGTCTCCAACACAACAACACAACACCCCTGTATATAACAGTCTCCGTCTCCAAGGCTGCTTCCCTTGGACTTTCATCAAGCACGCGATCCCGCCCGCCGCCCGCCCCGCCCGCCTCCCCAACACAACGCCTAGTGCTTCACAGCTTCCGTCTCCGAAGCGTTTTTTTCAGGAGTTCTACTGAAAGCCCGCCGCCCGCCCGTCGAGCGCTGCCGCCGCCCGCCGCCCGCACCGCCTGCTCCGCCCGCTTGTGCAACACCACACCTGAGTATTCCACTGCCTCCATCTCCACTAATTGACAGTCTCCGTGTCCAGCACACGCCCCAGTGTTCCACAGCCTCCGTCTCCAAGGCGGCCTCTTCAGTTGCATTCGAAGCCAGGGCCAGCCCGCTGCCCGCCCCACCCGCCCCGCCCTGCCCGCGTCGCCAGCGCCATACCCAGTACTTCACAGTCTCCCAAAGAGCACCCCGACCCTCCACAACCCCTCCGTTTTCGAAACAACACCCGGTATTCCACAGCCTCCGTGTTGAACGCGCACATACACACATACCAGTATTCACACATCCCGTGTCCAACACATCGTCCAGGATTCTACAGCCTCGGTCTCCAACGTACACACATCACTACTCCACAACCTCCGTCTCCAGCACAACACCACGGGGTTTCACCGACTCGTCCCAAATATACAGGATGAGCGGGCGTACTGGTGAGAGGGTTTCCGGGCGAGCGGGCTACCAGGCGAGCGGTCTCCTGGCGAGCGGACTCGGGGCGAGCGATCTCCAGCTGGCTTCTGGGCGAGCGGTCTCCGGGCGAGCGGTCTCCCGGCGAGCGGGCTTCGGGCGAGTGGGTTTCCGGGCGAGCGGGTCTTTGGGCGAGCGGTCTCTAGGCGGGCGAGCGGGCTTCTGGGCGAGCGGGCTTCTGAGGGCGAGCGGGCTTCTGAGGGCGAGCGGGCCCGCGTCGCCTCTTGCTGGCCTCGGTGGGCCCTCCGCGCCTTCGAGGAGCTGGCAGGCGCCCGCCCAGCGCCTTCTGGATCAGGGGCCGTCGCGGGCTCGCTGCAGGGCGGTCGTGGTCGGCGCCTCTCAAGCAGCGGCGAAGCGTCCTGGCGTGCTTATATTCGAGGCGGGAATGCATCCATATCCACCGCCTGGAGGGTCAGTTTTCGCAGCCTCGGCAGGCGGTGGATATGGACATATTCGGGCCCCCAGGGGCCGCAATACATGCATATCCACTGCCCGCTGGGGCACCAGGACGTCGGTTCCCAGGCGATGGATATGGATACATCCCCGCCTCGCACTATAGCCCTACCAAACAATGTTCTAAGAACCTTGTTGTGGCTCCCACGGAATATTCTTAGAACATTTCTGGTTGGGACTGTCTTGTTCTAACACAATGGGAAAATGTTCTAAGAACATTGTTTTTGTTCTTAGAACATTTTTTTGTTCTAAGAACATTTTGTGGTAGGACTATAGGAATGCCTGGACGGTCGATCCCTGCTGAATTTCTCTCGGGGAACCGCTTCTCAAATCCCTGATTAATTGACCCCCCCTAAATTATAGCCAGAGTGCAGTATCCCCAAACAGGATTTTAAACCCACTGCGGTTTCCAAGGTCGATTGTGTGCCCGTCCATTTTGTGTGGCCGTCTGGGCCCCCCAAAATTGGAGGGGGGGGGGCCCCCGGGGGGGGCACAAGAGCAGGAAACATATCGAATGAGACACCGGATGTGTATTGACTTGACACGTTCTGATAGGGGTCCTCCAAGGGCCTCCTGGGAGCTTCTTGGGAATCTCCTGGGGACCCCTGGGGCCTGTCCTGGGCGTCCTGCGGCCTCCTGAAGCCCTTCAAGGGTCTCCTTGAGCTCCCTCAGGGTCCCACGAGGGATATGTAACATGTGGACTTCTGGGCCCCCAGGCTGGACCACCTCTTGTGCGGCATTTGGGAGCTCAGAGTTGCGAGAATGTCTTGTGCGAAACGGGCTGGACCACCTTGCGCACGGCATCTCAGAGCTCAGAGTTGCGCGGATGTCTCAGGCGAGACGGGCCGGACCACCTCGCGCAGAGCATCTCAGAGCTCAGAGTTGCGAGGATGTCTTGTGCGAAACGGACCGGACCACGTCGCGCACGGCATCTCAGAGGTCAGAGTTGCGAGGATGTCTCAGGCGAACCGGGCCGGACCACCTCTCGCGCGCGGCATCTCAGAGCCCAGAGTTTCGAGGACCTCTCAGACGAAACAGGCCGGACCACCTCTCGCGCGGCATCTCGGAATGCAAAAGTGCGAGGATGTCTCAAGTGAAACGGGCTGGACCACCTCTTGGGCGGCATCTCGGGGCTTAGAGTTTGGAGGATGTCTCAGGCGAAACAGGCCGGACCACCTCTCGCGCGGCATATCAGAGAGCGCAGAGTTGCGAGGATGTCTCAGGCAAAACGGGCCGGACCACCTCGCGCACGGCATATCAGGGCTCAGAGTTGCGAGAATGTCTCAGGCGAAACGCGCCGGACCACCTCTCGCGCGGCATATCAGAGAGCGCAGAGTTGCGAGGATGTCTCAGGCAAAACGGGCCGGACCACCTCGAGCACGGCATATCAGGGATCAGAGTTTGGAGGATGTCTCAGGCGAAACGCGCCGGACCATCTCTCGCGCGGCATCTCAGAGCTCAGATTTTTGAGGATGTCTCAGGCGAAACGGGCCGGACCACATCTCGCGCGGCATCTGGGAGCTCAGAGTTTGGAGGATGTCTAATGCGAATCGGGCCGGACCACCTCTCGAGCGGCATCTGGGAACTCAGAGTTTGGAGGATGTCTCAGGCGAAACGGGCCAGACCACCTCTTGCGCGGCATTTGGGAACTCAGAGTTTGGAGGATGTCTCACGCGAAACGCCCAATCCCGGACAACTCTGAAACGAGAGTTGCGAGGATGTCTCAGGCGAAACAGCCCCGACCACCACATTTATTTGAGGACGTCTCTGCTTTGAATTCCCTCGGCCAGAGTTAGCTTCTATCACAACAGCACCCCGTTCAGCAAGCTGTTCGGGGAAAAATTGACCCCCCCTCCAAATGCGACCTAATATTCCGGACCCCCCTCTTCGACGGGGCACCTTGACAAACCAGACCCCCTGAGATCCAATCCAAAGAAAGCGCCCTGATAAACCGGACCCCTCCAGTTACAAAAAAGGCGGGCAAAAAAACCGGACCCGGGGAACGATTAATAAGGGATTTGGGGTAAGTTGCATCCTCGGGGGACCTTGACTGTCCCGTCGCGGCCCTATCCGCGTCGAGTCCGTGTCGAATCTATGTCGGACTCGTCGGATCCGTGTCGAGTCCGTGTCGGAGCCGCGTCGAGAGCACGCCAAACCAGCGTCGTGCCCGCATCGAGCCCACGCTGGGCACAAGAAACGACACCACAATTTCTGGGACAGGCGAAGTCCCCCGAAGATGCAGAATAACTGCGGAAGGAAGGAAGAAAGCACAGGCGCAAATAGTCGTCGATTTCCTTGAGAATGCAGTGGGGGCCCATGCCAAGAAACACCCTGCTTGCCTCCAGGGTGCCCTGGGTTTCTTGGGTTTCGATGGTTCTGCGATTGAACGCCTGACGTTCCCACACCAAACATCCATGGACGTCCTGGGGTCTCAGGGCTGGATTTCTTTTGGAAGGTTTCTTGTGAATTGGCCTCCACTGTATGAAGCATCTGGGAAGTGGGGGAAAGACGAGCATCCAGGAGATCTGGGAAATGCAAGGATCCTGGGATTTGTGTCTAGTCATTGGGACTGCCTTCTGGCTGGTGCCGCCGAACCTGAGAGGGGACGACGAGGGCGACGACGAGGGTGAGGACGAGGATGAGGGAGGGGAGGGGCAGCGGGGGGAGGAAGAGCAGGAGGAGGAGTAGGAGGAGGAGGAGGAGGAGAAGGAGGAGGAGGACGCGGAGGAGGAGGAGGAGAAGGAGGAGCAGGAGGAGGAGGAGAACGCGCAGGAGGACGTCTTTCGCGACACTTACAGCCCCGGCCTAGTTGTGGCTCGTGCTACATTGTGGTTGCACGCGGCCAGGGACTGGGCTGGCGTGCGGTATTCTGATCGGGCAGCTACCCCGGGACCCCCCTTTGGTTCCGCCCGGGGACCACCCCCGGGACCCCGCCCAGGACCCCCCCCCAGAAGTATTCTGACCCAGGAGTTGCCCCAGGTCCCCTTCGGACCTCTGGCACCGCCTCCCCCCCCCTCCGCGATCTCCCCGCTTCCCCCCCCCCCCGCGATCTCCCCCCTTCCCTTCGACTCAAGTCTGACAATCACGACGCTGCTGTAAAATTGTTGTCTTCTTCGGGGCCAGGACTGGCGGGGTGGCATTTTGACACGGGACTTGCCCCAGGTCCCCCCCGTGACCCCCCCAACGAGACCCTTCCTCGGGACCCCCCCCTGGCGGGATCTGAAAGGGGAAAAAAGGGAACGGCGACGGCGACGAAGACGAACGGAAGAGCTTCGTCCACACGCCGACAGGGCCGGCGGGTTTGTGTGCCCTTGGACCCCGGAGGCCTCTCAGGATCAGAGGAAGAGAAGATCCGGATACCGCTACCCCTCCCTCGTTTGTGCCTTTCTGGGCCTCCTACAAGGCCCTCGTCGCCACTGCTGGCTTCTCTCCGAGATTCTCTCAGAACGCACCTGGGGAGAGGTCCCAGGAGTAGTTGCACCTGTATCGTTTAGTCCCCCCAAAAAGGAGAGATGGCATCACCACCACCAGGGGGGCCACCTCCAGTGTTAAGTCGGGCACGTCCCTCTGCAGGAAGAATATTCAAAAATGGTCAAAAAATACCCTGGGGACGATTTCTTAGCTATTGTTGACCATTCTTGAACATTTTTACCTACTTATCATTTGTCTACAAAATCCGCCTGTAGGGGGGCCCGACCTCACTCCAGTGAGGAGGTCCACGATGCCTCACCCAGCTGGGGTCAGGGGGCGCCTCTAGCCGGGAGTGGGGGGCACACCACCAGGAGGACCCCCTCCATGGCTCGTCGCTGGCGGTGGTGGTGGTGTCGCTTTTCCTGGTTGCCACTCCCCGCCTCCCCTCCCAGCACGATTCAAACCATTGTCCACCCCGCCGCCCCTCCCGTTTTTGCCATTCCCACCCACCCCCTCCTTTCCTCGCAGAGCCCTGCCAGTAGCCGCTGACCCTACGGGTGCGCCAGACATCGTTCCGAAGAGAGAATAGAGCCAGCTCTCAGATAGGCGCGGGTTCGATCAAGAGGGGGGAGGACGACAAGGAATATGAAGACGATGATGGCCGCGGCGACGGTGATAATGACGAGCTTTTGCGGAAGTGTGATGATGTTGGCGGGGATGACGATGATCCAGAGCCATATCCACGAAAACGATGATTTTGACGATAATGACGATGATGATGATGATGATGATGATGATGACGATGGCGATGATGACGATGACGATGACGATGACGATGACGATGACGATGACGATGACGATGACGATGACGATGGTGATGATAACGATGATGATGATGATGATGATGATGATGATGATGATGATGCTGATGATGCGGATGTTGATGCTGATGAGGATGCTGATGAGGATGCTGCTGCTGCTGATGATGATGATGATGATAGTGATGATGATGATGCTGATGATGATGATGAGGATGATGATGATGATGATAATGATGACGATGATGATGATGATGATGATGATGATGATGATGATGATAGTGTTGATGATGCTGATGCTGGTGATAATGCTGATGTTGATGCTGATGCTGATGATACTGATGCTACTGATGATGGTGGCGATGATGGTGGTGGTGGTGGTGAGGATGATGATGCTGATGATGATGATGATGCTGATGAGGACGATGGTGGTATTGACGATGATGATGATAATGATGATGATGATGATGTTGATGATGATGATGATGATGATGATGATGAGGAGGATGATGACCATGGTGATGGTGATGGTGATGGTGATGCTGATAATGGTGATGGTAAGGACGATTGAGTGTATGATGGTGCTGTTGATGGTGGTTTGTGGTGTTTGTGGGGAAGGAACGAAACGATGATTTGGAGGAGCTGTGGATTGTGGACTGGAGGGAAGGAGAAAGAACAGCAGGAGAAAGGCTAGGCGGAAGTGCGAGACTATATTTGGAAGACGTGGAGTAACAGGAGCAGCATCAAGAGGGACGGGATAATGAGTAGGAACCAGCTGCCCGCGGCAAGTCCCACGACCGTGCCAGGCCAGCATCATGGGTTGCGATTGACAGGATACTGTAACTCGTGACGCCTCGTTTCCCAAGGCTTGGAACAGCCGTAACATGTGACATGTTTTTCTGTGTCGTGACGGTGTTGGAAATGAAAAAGAATCTGTTCTGATGATTAGAAGGAGAGAGAGGAGGTGCAGGAGGAAGAGCAGAAGGAAGAGAAGACGATAAGATGGGTTTTGTGAAGGACAAGGCGGACGAATATTCTCTTGAGGCCGTGTTGAATTCTGTCGGAGGCCCTCTTGGATTTGCGTTGGACTCTCTTGGGGCCGTTTAAAGGGCCCTCGTGGGATGTCTTGAGGCCGTCTTGGAGGATTTGGACACCGTGAGGCTGTGTGAGAGGCCTCGATGGCCGTCTGGAGTTGAAGGAAGTTTGAACACATGAAGACACGTATAGATTGTCCCAACCTAGGGAATATCAATAATGATGTCCTCTTTGCGCCCCACTGGTTGTCCTTCTTGCAGGCCTCCTGGGTCGTCTTGGTGCAACCTGGGGCCGCCTTGGATCCATCTTCAGCGCATTTTGGGCCAGAATCAGTCTGGGCGAATCGAGATCACGTGGTCGCGCGCCCCTCCTCCTCCTCCTCCTCCTCCTCCTCCTCCTCCTGCACCTCTCTATCCCCATTCGCGCCCGCTACGCAGTCGTCTGCAGCTTCTCGGCCCGATAGCTGCCCCGCTCGCCCCCCACTCCCCTCCCCGCGCGCGCGCGGCCGGGGCGCCAGGGGCCCGCGGGGCCATCGCCGTTCAGGTTTCCTCACACCTACGCGGCGATCGTCGGCTCCGGGTTCGCCACCCCGCGCTGGCCCAAGTCGGTCGGGCCGGCGCCTGTGGCCCGTACGACGAGAGCGAGCGTCGGGGCCGACCGTCCGTTCTGAGCGGTGGTCGGTCGGGCAGGCGCGCCTTTCGGCACCCTGCCTGCCGTGGCCACCGGGCCTTGCTAGCACCGTCGCCGCTCGCTCTTCGGCGGGCGGTGCGGACAGGGCCCATGCCACGTCCTGCCGTTGGCAGGTCTCTCCAGCCTGCACCAGTCTGGTGGTCTTCGGCGCTCTCCACGCCGACTTCGGCGCAAAACTCCTCTCCCTCCTCCTTCGCCTTCTCCCCCTTGGCCTTTGGGGCGGCGGAGCAGGAGGCCCATCTGAGGAGAGGAGTAGGAGGGGGGCCTCACACGCCGCAGCGCCACGCCTTGCGTCGTGGCGCAGCGCCAGCCCTCGTCTCGGGCGTTCAATGTGCCGCCGCGCCTGGGGTCTCAGCCGCCGCTTCTACGCAAGACTTTCAGCCGCCGCGACAGAGACGCCCGACGGAGGGCACGGTGGCCAAAGGCGCTCCGACGCGCCGCCCAAGGGCTTCAGCCGCCGCGCAAGCCATGCCCGCCATTCCTGCTGCCAGCGAACCCAAGGCCAGCGTGTTCAACGCCGAAGCACCAGAGGGGTGCCCTGCGAAGATAACTGCGCTCTTGGGAAGGGAAGTGGTGGACGAGGATCTCTCTTACCTCCCCCCAACTCCTTCTCCTTGCCTCTACTTCGCCACCTGGCTCACCTGTGCCGCTAAGCATGGCGACCACTTTGTGGGCCCCGCCTGCTCCACCGTGGGCGGGGGAGCGTCACTCGCGGGGCACACGGGCTCTGCCGCCGCCTCGGTTTCCTGGCCTTCGGCTGGAGGCATCGCCGCGGCCACTTCTGCCGACGATGCTGCTCGGACCGCCGGGGGCGGATACATTCGCGCACCTCCAGGCTTGGACCCGCTGCCTCCTGGGCCTCCGGTCAGGCAGATTGGGCCGCCTCCGGGCCTTGACGTCTTGGAGGTTGGTTCCCAGAGGCTCAGTGCGGCATGCCCGCGCCGTGGCGCTGCTGCGGCTTGGAGCCCCACGGTCGTCTATCAGGTCCGACCTGGGGCCACGGCGTCAGAGGCCGCGCTTCCTCTACTGAGGACGCCGCCTCCGCCGCCACAGGGTCGCCCCTGGAGCGGTGCGTTGGCCCTGGTGGAGGCGGGGTGCTCCGTCGTCCCTCCTCGGGGTTCTTCGGCGGCCATGTCCGACTGCGGCCTTGACGGGGGTAGTCCCTCCTTTTCGGGGGCGGCGCCGCGGTGTGGCTCGAAAGGGGTTGGCATGCGCCCTGCCAGCGATGCTGATACGGCCCCGCAGGGAGGGGCTCGTACCGCCCCCCCAGCCGCCACCGCAGTCCACCAGCCTGGCACCCCGCCGCGGAGCGGCCCCAGGGCCACCTCGGCCTTACGCGCCGACCTCCACTTGTGGGACCTGCACACGGGCTCCGACACTCAGGGTGTGGATCCGCCGCCAGGCCTCTCCGGCTCCGAAGCAGGCTCACGGGTGCCGCCTTTGGTCGCCCTCCGCGCGGCCCTTGCCTCGGATGGGGTGCAGCTGTTTAGCAGCGGGAGTATGCCGTGCACTGCGGCGTCGCCACTTCTGTCCGAGCGCTTCACGGTCGCCGACGGTGACCGCGCGGCCAGCGGAACACCCCTGAGCGCGGACTGGCATCGTGTCTCCGGGGATTCGCCCTCCCAGGCCAGGCAACTGAGGCCACCGTCCGGAGTTGCCGTCCCAGAAGCGGATGTTCATGCGCCGCCGCCGCTCCACCGTAGCGCGGTTGGTCCCGCCTCACTTCGGGCGGGCGCTGCCCGTGGGCGCATGTGGTATGGTGAGCGTGCAGGGCTCCTGCCTTTCACTAACCTCGAGGGCGGTGTCGGCGCGCCAGCTGCCGGAGGGCCACCTCCCCAGTCAAGCGCCCGCGAAGGGTTGCGCTCGCTCGGGCGACTCGGCGATGCGACCTTGTCTCTGTTAGCCCCTCCACGTCACGAGGCGGCGGTTGCGACGGCGCCCGCCGCCGTCGCCGCTGTTTCTCTGGGGGCTGTCGCAGCGACTGCTCGCCAGGCGACTCCTTTGCCCGCCGCAGCCGCGTTCGGTAGCGGAGGAAGTGGGGTCGCGTCGAGTGGCTCCACCGCGGCCTCTGTTCCCGCTGCCTCCGCAGGCGAGCCCCCGCTGTCGTTCAAAGGAGTCACTGCTGCAAACGCGGGGCTTCCTGCGAGCGGAGTGGCTCGCTGGGGCCTTCGCGACCCGCCGCGGTCGCTCGGGGTTCGCGCGGATCCCCCCGCATCCCCGCCAGGTCCATCTTCGGCGCCGGCGGAAACCACTCAGAGCGCCTCTGCTGCGAGCGCAGGGCCCCTGGCGAGCAATGCGTCCAGCTCGAGCCCTCGCGACCTGCCGTGGTCGATCGGGGTACGTGGGGCCCCCCCGCGTCCCTGCCAGGCTCGTCCCCTTCGTTGGCGGACGCCCTCCGGAAGTCGGCGATTCCCTGCCTAGGGGCCTCACCCCTGCCTCCAAGGGAGCCGCTTGCGGTCAGTGCCTCCAGTGCGAGCGCCCACGCCATCTTGCACCCGCTCGGGCTGCTCGGGAATCCAACCTCGGCGTCGACGGACCCCGCGTCCCTGCCAGTGTCGGCCCCCTTGTTGTCAGGCGCTACGCGGCATGTTTCTGCTGCTGCTGCAGATGGTTTCGGGGTAGCTGGTACCTGCCTGCCGGGCGCCGCTGCTTCGGCGCCACAGAGCACGGGTCGCACCGATCCCTCAGCCCCCGCCGCAGCTCGCGATTTGGGCACGCCGCCGCAAAGCTGTCCTATGGCCACTTCGCCGTGTCTTCCAGGCTTCCTGCCCCCACCAGGGCTGGAGCCGCCGTCACGGCCGTGTGCCTCGCGTCGCTCTGGGGGCGCCCTCCGCGAGGCTAGAGGCGCTCCAGCCCTTCGCCGACGTGGCGGTTCGTCTGGGTTTACTGCCATTCGGGATCGCGGCCACGTTGGCCAGGGCACCTGCGCCACCTCATCGCGTCCAGCTGCGCGCTGGGACCCCAGCTTCGGCGCTCGTCTCAGCGTGGGGGAAGGCTCGGTCGAACGCCCCTCCGCCGGCGCTCCCGTCTGCCCCTCCCGCGCGCGTCCCCCCGCCACTTGGGCGGGCCGACCCCGCTGCGGTCGCCGGCTCCGCCGAGGGGGTCGCAGGGGACGCACTGGGGCTGCCTGCCGAGGCGCCCCAGAGGGCTCTCGATCTGGCTTTCATCTGCCAGCGGGAGGCGCTGCAGCGGTGCATGTTCATCGTCCAGCTGGTGGGGGGCCGCGGCTACCTCGGAACCGCATGGTTCCTCACGGGGATCAAGCCCCCCCCGTGTCGCGTGACCTGGTGCGGGTGGCGGCAGGCCCTTGCCGCGCCCGTTCCGCCGGCTCCCAGGCCGCCGGCGGAGCCGCCCTCCACGGCGGCGCATCCCACCACAGGGGTGGACGCACGCGAGCTGCGTGCACCGGCCGAGGGTTCACGCAGCGGCGAGTCGCTGT
This sequence comes from Prorocentrum cordatum, assembly GCA_963575745.1. NCBI lineage: Eukaryota > Dinophyceae > Prorocentrales > Prorocentraceae > Prorocentrum > Prorocentrum cordatum. The sequence continues at coordinate 71,901 of CAUYUJ010022696.1, forward strand.
AAGCGACGACGCTGCTGCTGCCAGGCGTGCCTGGGCTGAGCGAGGCCGTGAGAGTAGGCACGCGCTCTTCCAGCGATGCTGTTGCGGCCCCGCAGGGAGGAGTTCGTGCCGCTGTCGCGACTCTCGCTCTACCCCTGGCTCCCCTTCAGGGCCGAGTGGCCATTTTGGCAATTTTCACCGTGCCGCCTCTACAGGTGCTGGTTCAGGTGCCGAGGCCCCCGCTTCTGGGGCTCCTGATTCGAGTGCCGCCGCTCCTGGCACTTCGCGTGCCAGCACTTGCACTGGCAGGTCTGCGCCCTTCGTGGCAGATCTGTCCGCACTGCTGCGCCTGTTCCCAGGCGCCTGCATCGACGTCACCCACTGGGCTGCTGCTCTTGCCCAGGTCGGGATGGGGACTCGATGTTCCCTTGCCGCTTTTACCCGCTCATCCCTCTGCGCGTCGGATTGGGACGACTCGTACCTGTTGGAGTCGGCTCCCCGCGATCCATGGCCGTGCCCTCCCTCGCCGCCTTTACCGCCGCCACCCGGGCACCTGACGGGTCGCGCGCGTGAGCGCTGGCGTGTGAGGCGCGCCGCCCGCACGTTGTCGCAGCATGCTGTCGTTGCGCTCAACTGGCTCACCTTGGGCCATCCCAGCTTCGCTCCCGCCGAAGCCAGGGTGCGGGCAACGGTCACACCCTGCCAGGAGGGTGTCCGCAGTCGCCTCGAGCGTCTGTGTCGGATCGCAGTTCGCCTTGCCCGCGGTGGCAAGAGCGACCTCGGTCGGGCTTTTGCCAAGTTCGACTCTACCGAAGTCTCGCTCCATGGGCTGGCCACCCATGTCGCAGCTCTTGAGGCTTCGTTCACCTCCTCCTCCCAAGTGCCCGCCCCCATGCGGCAACTTCCCGTCAGCGCCACGCCCTTGGCTAGCTCGCTGGCGGCTGCGGCAGGCTGGGATCCTACCCAGGCTGAGCCTTTCGACCTCCGGGTCCAGGCGTCCCGCATCAAGTGGGATTACTCTCCTACGTTTGATCCCACTCCGTACTTGTCCGACGATTTGGTTCGCTCCGCTTTTCATGACCCTGAAGTCATGCGGCTACCTGAGGACGAGTGGCCTTCGGGCTTTTCGGGTGCTCGTGTGCATATGGATCGCGAGCAGCTGTGGGAGCTTCTGCGCAAGTGGGACTCCTGCGGCGCCCTGTACCTTACTCCCTCCGCCGACCTCGCCTGGGACGAGGCTTGTGGTGCGTTCAGGGTCCCGAAGGATGAGTACCATGACCGTCTCATCCTGAATCCGACGGTAGTGAACAGTCGTTGCAGCAGCGTCTCCTCCAGCACACAGCGCCTCGGCCAGGGCTTCCTTCTGTGCCGCCTGGGTCTCGCGCCCGGAGAATGGCTGGTGGTCTCGTGCGACGACCTGCGCGAGTTTTACTACACGTTCAAGGTTCCGCCAGCTCGCGCACGCCGCAACGCCCTCCGCGTTAAGCTCCCCAGCTCGCGGTTTAAGGGCTTCAACGCGTGGCGGAAAGACCTTGAGGGGCTGGACGTTTCTCCCTGCCTTAACGCGCTGGCCATGGGCGACAACATGGCAGTGGAAATCGCCAACTCCGCACACGAGGGCGTGCTGCGCAGCTTCGGCGCGCTGCGGCCTTCCGAGCAGGCCGTGCATCGCTTGCCGTTCCCTCGGGGGCCCTACGTCGAGATGTTAAACATCGACGACCACACGGGCTTTCAGAAGCTCTCGTGGCGCGGGAGCGCCCCGCGCCCCGACGACCCGACACGCCGCGACAGGGAGGTTTTTGCTGCGTGTGATCGCGGCTACCCCCAGGTGGGCCTCATTCAGCACCCCGGCAAGAGGGCCAGGGGCGAAACCCACAAGGTCGTGGTCGGCGCCGAGGTGGAGGGCAGGATCGGCATAGTGTGTGCTCCCCTGGTCCGCACTGTGGCCCTCTGCCGCCTGACCCTGATTCAGGTATTCCTCGGTCGCTCGACTCGGGCGTTGCTGAGCTCGCTCGTGGGTTGTTGGGTGCAGGTGTTTTTGTATCGACGTCCCATCCTGTCGATATTCACTCACATCTACACCTTCATCTCGACCCTTCCCGACGACGGGCTCGAATATGAGCTCCCGCCCTCGGTTCGCGACGAATTGCAGGCCTGTACCTACCTGGCTTTTGTTGCGATGACCGACCTTAGGGCGACGCCTTGCCCTGAAGTGTTCGGCACGGATGCCTCCCTCGGCTGGGGCGGGGTGGTCCGCAGCGACATCAGTTCGCATCTGTCACAAGAATTGTGGCGGCGCTCCGAGCACGGCGGCTGGCATACTCGTCTTCCCGACCGTCACTTGCTCATGGTCCTGAGCCGCGGGCACTTCCTGGGCCCCGAGCTGACCCAGCTGCGCCGCGAGGCGGGGCTCCCTTCTCTTGAGCTCCCCCTCGCGCCGCGCTGGATCAGTGAGCTGTCGGAGGCTCTGCGCTTTCGGTTGGCGTATAAGTGGGAGTTCCGCATGCGTCGCCATATCAATATCCTTGAGACTACAGTGTTCAAGAGTCTGTGCAAATACTGTTGCGTCCGCAACCCCGACTCCCGGATCCCCGTTCTCTTGGACTCCCAAGTGGCACTAGGCGCGGCGGCCCACGGTCGGAGCAGCAGTCCTGGACTTTCGCATGTGTTGAGCACCTGCTTGCCCTACATCCTGGGAGGCGGGCTCTACATGGGCGGGCTTTACGTCCCGACTGATGTCCATCGAGCGGACGACCCCACGCGCAATCGCCCCGTCCGCCCCCCCTCGCGCGTCGAGCCTGCTTGGCTGTCTGATATTGACGAGGGTCGGTTCGAGCGATTCGACGTGATAGCGGCTGCCGATGCTGCTTCCGCGTACCCGACGTGTTTGTGGGGCAGGTTCGCGCTCCTGGTTCTGGCTCGCCGCCCTGCCGCGGGCGCGGGCCCGCACGGGCACCTTGCGACCAGCCGTCAGGAATCGCCATTCCCCGGCGATCAGGGCGACGCGGCGGCGTCCGCTGAGGCTGGGGGCCCGCCGCTTCTCGCGCCCCCCAGCACCACCAGCTCGCCAACACCCGCCTCGCGGGAGCCAGCACCCAGTGGTCCGCGCAACGTTCTTCGCACTGACGCCTTGCGTAGTCCACGGCACGATCATGTCGTGAATTCTGCAGCCAGCGCAGCGCCCGCGGTGCCCACCGCTTCGGCGCCCCCCTGGGATGTTAGCTCGTTCCCGCCCCCGCCGGCAGGCATGCGCCCTGCCAGCGATGCTGCTGCGGCCCCGCAGGGAGGGGCTCGTGCCGTCGGTGGGGAGCCAGGAGCAGGCGCGCCCGAGGCGAGGTCCCGCTCGCAGCGCCCGGATCGCTCGCGAGGTCGCGCTCGCGGTCCTTCTTCTTCTGCTGCTGAGGAGGGAGCGCGCGCGGGCGGCTCCCATGAGGGCCGTGCAGTGGCCGCCGCGTCTGCGCCCGCGCGCTTACCCCCTGTCGGCGGCTCGCATTCGCAGTCGGCGGGGGGCGCGGCCGCCGCGTTCGGCAGCGAGCGCCAGTTACGGCCAGCTGATGCTGCCAAGTTGATGGCCGCTTGCGCGCTCCTCGGCGTGCAGTTGAGCACTCCAGACTCCGGGGTGCACCGGGCGTGGCGGCGGTTAGCGACCCCCCACCACCCGGCCAAGTCGCGAGGCTGCCATGCTTCCGCGGCTCGTTGGCAGCAGTTTTGCGACGCCCGGTCCCAGCTGCTCGGGCCCTTCCGCGAATTGCGCGTCCACGGCGGATCCGTGGCGGGGGCGCAACCTGGGAAATCCCCAGCCTCGACGCGCGGTCTCGTGGACAGCGCGCCGCGGCCGCCACAGGCGACCGATGCCGTCAGCGCCGTGTCTGGCGCGACTCCCGCCAGCGCCCGGACGGCCTTGTCGGCGGCGTGTTGCGGCGGCGGCCTCGGGTCTCCGGAACGCGCGGCCGCGCCTAGCGCTGCGCCTGGCGTTCTCTCGGCGCGGGGCGCTAGGACCAGCATGGGCCCTCCGGCTCGCGCCGCAGGTGCGCCACCAGCACCGCGCGCCGACGATGTGCCCACGCCTGCTTCCGTGCATCGTTCGCAGTCGAGCGCCCGTGCGCGCGTGCATGATGCCTCGCCGCCCGCCGCCGCCTCATACGCCGCGCCGCCGGCCGCCCCTCGTGCCAGGGCCGCTCCGAGGTCTCTGGAACTCGCGGCCGCGCTTAGCGCCGCGCCTATGGTGGGAGGCCCGCTCGTTGGCAACGCGGATTCCCCCGACTCCAGGGAAGCTGCCCATGACATGGTCTCTGAGGCGCTGGCGGCTGCGCCACACTTTTCCGAGTCCTTGGAGCCCTCTGCGCGCGCGGCCCAAGGTCCGCCCCAAGTCGGGGCGTGGGCCACCTCGGCTGCGATGCGCACCAGCCAGGTCGCTGTCCCAGCGGCCGCGGTCAGGCGCGCGCGTGCCGAACGGCGTGCTTTGGCGCGGCTCCGAACCGCGGTCGACGCTGTCGATGCCGCTCTGACCGAGGTCGAGCTGGAGAGAGGTGCGGAGACTGGGGAGAGCGCGGGAGAGCTGGCAGAGCGTATCCTGACGCTCCTCGCCGAGCTCGAGCGCCGTAAGGCTGCATTGTGCAGCGCCCGCTCACGTCTTGCCAATTGCGTCAGAGAGGCCGCGTCCGCCGGGCCCCCCGCGGCGGCGGCGGACCTTTTTGCGCCTGCGGCAGTGCCGGCTGCCCCCGCGGAGGTGGACAGCGCCGCCGAGGCTGAGGCGAGGATAGGTACGGTCCCGCACAGCGAGGCTGACACGGCGCCGCAGGGCGGTGGCCGTGCCGCCATTACCTGGCATCGGCGAGTCCCCCACCCCGCGCGCCGCCGCCGCCGTGCAGCAGGTGCTGCGCCTCCGAGCGCTCCGCGGTCAGGCGCCGTCCTGTCTTCGGCTGACGCCGCACATCAGGGCGAGCGGCAGCGCCCGCGGCTTATGGCGCTAGACGGCCCAGGGGCCGAGCTGTCCCCAGCCGCGCCGACGCCTTCTGGCTCGACCGCTGCCGCTGACTCCGGTCGCGGCCTTAGCCCCGCGCCTCCTCTCGCGCGAATCTCGTTCGCCCAGGGCTCTCGTTTCACCCCCGCTGATGAGAGCAGGCGTACACGCTCGCTCGATGCATTCGAGCTGTGGCTAGGTGAGCACACGGGCATTGTCCCTGACACGCTCTACCGCAGCGGGATCTTAGCAGGCAGATTCTTGGCCACGTTCGGAGTTTGGCTCCACGACGCGGGGCTCCCGCAGTACATCCTTGTTCACGCCGTGCTGGGCGTGCAGGCCAATCACCCTCACTGTAGGGGTTTGCTGACTGAGGCCTGGGATGTTGCTAAATTGTGGAAGCATTCCGAGCCTCCAGCGCGCTTCTTCGGGCATGCCCGCAGCTTCCCCGGGCTCCGCCCGCCGCTTCCCCGAGCGCTCCTTCGCGCGATGGTTAGCTTGTGCCTGCTGTGGGAGTGGCCCGAGATGGCTGCCCTGGTGCTGGCTGGCTTCACGATGTCCCTGCGTCCAGGCGAGATTCTCCACGCGAAGCGTTGTGACTTGTCGCTGCCATGCGACCGCCTTGAGCCGGAAGGCGACGCCTTCTTGTCGATTGCAGTTCCTGAGAGTTGTCGGTCTTATCCGATTCAATACGCTCGTTGTTCGGATCGAGCGACCGTCAAAATTATGGATATTGTGTTTCGGCATGTGGGCCCCACCGATCCGCTCATGACCACGACCTCTGGTCAGAGCGGCTTCCGTACTCGGTGGAACCATCTACTTGTCGGCTTGGGCGTGCCGCTCGCCAAGATGCCTGCGGGGTTCGACATCACACCCGTTGGCCTTCAAGGCACAGGCGCCACAGACTTCAATGCCGCTACGGAGCATTTGCCACGCGTCTTCTGGCGGGGCCGCTGGCGCCAGGCGTCCACCGCCGAGGGATATCTGCAAGACGCTGCCGCTTCTACTGTCCTTGCCGCCCTCCCTGAGGCCTCTCGGTCTCTGGTCGAGTACTTTGCGTCTGTTAGCGACTACCTTGTCGCGTCCTTCCTGAATGCTGGCCTTGCCGGGTGGCCCATTCAGCTCGCAGCCGCCCGCCGAACTCTTGTCACTTCGCAAGGGCTTTGAGCATGGGTATGGCTGCTACGACCTCCTGATGGTCGTCCAGGGGCCCGTGTTGGACACGGCCACCTGAGTGCGCCGCACGGTGCGATCGCGGCGGCCCGTCTCTCCCTACGGCCCGCCGCGCGCGCGCCGCGCGTCCGCCCCGAGACGACTGCTCTTCTGCGCAGCGAGCGGGGATGCACCTCTCTATCCCCATTCGCGCCCGCTACGCAGTCGTCTGCAGCTTCTCGGCCCCCACCCTCTACCTCCCTCCTTCTTCAAAGGCTGGCCTGCGGCGCTGCTACGACCTCCTGATGGTCGTCCAGGGGCCCGTGTTGGACACGGCCACCTGAGTGCGCCGCACGGTGCGATCGCGGCGGCCCGTCTCTCCCTACGGCCCGCCGCGCGCGCGCCGCGCGTCCGCCCCGAGACGACTGCTCTTCTGCGCAGCGAGCGGGGATCCTCCTCCTTCTCCTCTTCCTCCTCCTCCTCCTCCTCCTCCTCCTCCTCCTCCTCCTCCCCCTCCTCCTCCTCTCTCCTCCTCCTCCTGTCCGTACAGTGCGGAAGCTTGGCTTGAGGTGCGATGGGCTCTCGCCGAACAACGAGCCCACGCGCCGCAACCAGCAAGACGCGATCAGGCGCGTCGAGAAGGGCCTGGCGCCTTGTGCCCGACGTACCCCAGCAGCGTCGCTCCTGCAGGGTGGCTCATCTTGCAGCCACGTGGCGCGATGATCGACCATGTCGTGACTCGCTGCCGTTCCGTGTTCGGCTGGTGGCACGGCGTCTTCTTCGGCGGCGACGCCTTCTTCGTCGGCGGCACGTTGGCCTGCGTCCACGGCTTTGAGGGCGACTTCTTCCAGCTGCTCTCCTTCTACATTGCCTCCTGTTCTTACGGCGCCGTGCCGTGCGTAGGCGGCGCCAGGGGGTAGTCCGTCGCGTGCCCGCGCGCGGCGGGAGACCTTCCTGAGGCGCTGCGCTAATTAAAAGACGCACGCACAAATACGGCAAAACAAACAAGGATGGTGTTTGACGATGGGTCTTGGCCTCGGGGGCGCGGACCCGTGCTCTTTTACAAGGGGTATCGTGGCCTCGGAGGCGCGGACTTGTGCGCTAAAAGGAGACCTCGTGGCCTCGGGAGAGCAGCCTGATTCTGCCTTGCGCGTGGGGGGGCCGTGGCTCCGGGAGCGCAGACCCGTCTTTCCCGCGTCGGGGCGACGCCTCGCAGGCGCGGGGCCACGTTCCCCACGGCAGTAGGAGGAGGAGGAGGAGGAGGAGGAGGAGGAGGAGGAGGAGGAGGAGGAGGAGGAGGAGAGTGGAGGAGGACGAGGAGGAGAGGAACTGGAGGAGGAGGAGGAGGAGGAGGAGGAGGAGTGCTTCCATTTGGGGGCTCTCTCGTTATCTGAGGCAGCCGGTCCCCGGTGTCGGTCCGCCCGGTTCGTCGCCGCCCGGCGCCGCCGTCGCCATTCGGGCCCCCGTTTGGCGATCCGGCCGGCTCGTCGCCGCGCGTCGCCGCGTTGTTTTGTTTTGCGCTGCTTTGCTTTGCTTCGTATTATGTTGCGTTGCTCTGCTTTGCTTTAACATTGTTTTATGTTACGTTGCGTGGCATTGGTTTGCTCGTTTGCACTGCTTTGCATCGCGTCGCATTGCGCCGCATTGCGTCGCACTGCTTCTTGTTGTTTTGCTTTGCTTTGCATTGCGTTGCGTTGCGTTGCGTGGTTTTGCACTGGTTTGCGTTGGTTTCCGTTGATCGCATTGCTTTGTATTGCTGTATCGTCCGGGTATTTTCTTCAGCATTGCCTGGCATTGCTTGAAATTGCTCTGCACCACATATATTGTTGCACATAGCTTGCACAATCTTGACTGTACGATTATGATTGCACCGCATAAGTTGCAATGCGTCGGGTACAGGTTGCGTGGGATCCTTGTTTGGTGTCCGCGCTGGCTACCAGATGTGTACCACGGGGGAAAAGGGAGGGGTGGATCGCACGCAGGTGAGAGCGGTCAGACGAGAGGTCCCAATGAAGAATACAGACACCCTACCAGACAGCACGTGGCATCCTACCACGCCTCGGCGTACCAGAGGGCACAGTGGCAGATTTGGATGGGGACGTGGCGCAATTGGAGCACGAGGAACAACACCAGTAAGGAGAAGCAGGACGGGCGGGAACCGACAGATGGAATGACATCTGCGGGGGGGGGGGGGGCGAGGCGAGGCGGGAGCGGCGAGGAGGGGGAGGAGCAGCAGCAGGCTTGAGGGGGGGACGAGGATGTGAGAGGCATGACGCAAGTCAGGAGGAACGGGCGGACGGACCAGCGCACGAAGGGGAAAGAGAGCAGAGCGCGGAGGACGACGATGACGAGCTGCACGGGGAGCATCGAAGAAAAAACAACGCTATAAACATGAACTGTTGGCGCTCCGCGCGGATTTCTTGCGAGGCGCCGCTGGGGGGGCCCTGCGCGGATCCAAGAAAACCGCGCGGAGCGCCAAAAGTTAATGTTTATGGCGTTTTTTTGTTTTTCTTCATATTCTTCTTCTTCCTCTTCTTATTATTATTGTTCTTCTTCTTTTAAAGCAGGGTCAGGATGTAGGAGGGCGGGTGTGCGGCGGCAGGTCAGGGAGGAGCAGAGGAGGCGCAGGGGCAGAGCAAGATCGCAGGCGCCGGTCAGAACACCCTAAGGATCCGACGCTGCGACAAAGGTGCAGCATCGCGGGACATCGCCACGGGAGTCCTCGACCCCATCTTTCTGCGATGTGTGATAGCCGTGGGCCCAGAAACGGTCGGCCACGCGCAGAGGGGGGGGGTAGGGGGAGTGGGAGGGCGAAGAACAGCCTGCTGCAGCGCCCGGATCTCCCCTGAGATCCGCTGTCTCAAAAAAGCGAGGCTCGCCAGCCTAGAGGTTGACACCAGCACCAATTTCGGAGGTGTGCCTCCACCGAGGGAAGAAGATCCCGATCTCGGTAATGGTGGTAATATTATGGTTTCCAAGGCGGCCGAAATATTATCACCAACGCCGAAATCTAGGATCATCTCCCCCCTTGTGGAGGCACCCCCCTGTGTTGGTGTTGGTGCCCATTTCCAGGCCTCCAAGAGACGCCGTGGAACATCGCGCCTGGAGCCCCAGACCCTGTCTTGTTGCGTCCTTTTCCGGGCCGGATTGAGCTGGGCGGGCTGCGGGGCCCGAAATGCTGCGAGAACGCCCGGCTGGAACAAGAGGCGGGCCGCCAGGGTCCTAGAGGGGGGGGCGAGGGCAGGGATTCTTAGGTCAGGCGATCGCAAACATGGATCAAGGGGGCGTGGATTAGCGACGGGTCCCGTTTCCATGGGAAATCGCGGATTTCCGCCGCCGAACGAGGCGGCACCGGCCGCATTTTGGGGAGGGCACGATCCATGTTTGCGCGCCCCCGACTAGTCATATCCTGAGAAATCCTACGAATCCACAGGTCGGCGTCACCCTAAAAGGCTAATACTATGTGTGCGTCGCCCCCCCAGGGGCGACGCGCGCACCGAGAAGTCTTACAGTATATGCGTCGTGGCGGGCGCCTGCTGGCCACACCGCTCGGGAAACGATCTACTACAAGATGGGTATATTATACGTTCGGGTCGGACGCGCGCCTCCAAGGAGGACATCCAGTATTTGTATGTCCCTGTGCGTCCCATGAGGGATCCTAGGAAACGCCCGGCTCTATAAAGCATGGAGTCGCCAGGACCTCCGGGGATCGGTGGCCAGAGGGCGGGGCGCAGCGGGCGGCGCGGGGGGAGCACGGCGACGGCCGCCGCGGCAGCGGCAGCCGCGGCGAGGAGCCGGGTGGCTCGGCCGCCGCGGGCGGCTCGCTGGCGCCCGCCGGCGCGCCCGCCGCCCCTGCCCGCCGCCCCTGTCCGCCGCCCCTGCCAGGCCCCCGTGGTGGGCTTGTTTTCCACCGCAACCATACGTTGGAGGGGGGAAGGAGGTGGGGGATGAGGAGGAGGAAGAAGAGGAGGAGGAAAAGGAGGAGGAGGAGGAGGAGGACTCCCTCCCCCTCCTACTCGTGGTGGTGGCGGTGGAAAACAAGCCCACCACCACGCTCTCAGGGGCAACGGAAGGAGGGGGAAACCCACAACGAATTAGTAAACATATGAGATAACACCAAAAAACAACAAAAGAAGTGCAACGATGGATGTTAGATCTTCCAAGGGTTTCTTTGCTTTTCCTAGGTTCTTGTCGGTGTCCCAGCCTCGGGATGCTCTGCAGCAGCTGCGCCTCATGGAGGGAGTTATGGAGGTACTGGAATCGTTTCAAACGGCCGCCTGAGAGCCGAGTTTTGTTCCGAAAACCACGAGGCAACGGTAGGGGGGGATGGGCATAGTGGGTGGATGCATCGACCCCCAATCGCCCATGGATCACCGATAGGGGCCCGGTAGCCCCAACCCGCCCAGGATCGTGCGGGCTCGCTATTGGGGGCCTATCCCCGATCTATCGGCGATGTATCGCCGATTCCAAGTCGATGCGGACTGGGAGGATGAGGAGAAGCAGCAGGAGGAGGAGGAGGAGGAGGAGGAGGAGGAGGAGAAGCAGGAGGAAGAGGATGATGATGATGATGATGAGGGGGAGGAGCAGGAGGAGGAGGAGGAGGAGGTGGAGGAGGAGGAGGAGGGCCGTGGCGCCAAGGCCTCCGAGGCCCTTTGCCAGTCCCCACTCGTATCGTTGCCCCCCCCGCTTGCCGCTTGCCAGAGGGCACCAACCATGCGGTCGGCGTTGGAAAGGCAGCGTGCGGTGGTCTAGGCCTCGCCAGATGGGTTCGGAGTAGACGGGGTCGGAGGATCGCGTCGCATCGCCGATGCATCGCCGATGCGGCTCGATGTGGAGCCCGATTTTCTCGACGCCAACGTCGCCGATGCATCGCCGACGTCGCCAGTGCATCGTCGATGTATCGACGATGCATCGGCGACGCATCGGCGATGCTGCGAGATCCTCCGACCCCTGCTACTCCGACCCCATCTAGGAGCCTCCAAAGGCAGCGTGCGGTGGGGTGCCGCCGGCCCGCTTGTGGCGCGCTGTCCCCCACCTTGGGTCGGAAGCTGGGCGAGGGCTATCGCCATCACCATCCCCATCCCGACCCATCACAAGCACCATCGCTGCCCCGTCCCGTCACCATCGCCCTCACCATCCCGACTATCCAGGCCCTACTCCCGACCCACCCTGGGCGAGGACCATCGCTATCATAGCCGATCCCTAGCCGCATCACCATCCCTATGCAGACCCCCACCATCTGAGCACCCTATTTGGGCATATGTCCCTCGAGACCCGAGGGAAACAGCCTGTATCCCCATCTACGGGGGTGAATCGGCCAGTGGGGCCCAGGCCACGCCGATGGGGATGGGGGTCGGTTAAACGATGCTCAGAGGGCTGGCAAGTCCGTGAACAAATTCCCGTAATAAATTTCATCGCGCTAGATATCGATGATCCTCAGGGCGTGTGTTAGCCCAAAGTGTGTGTTACCCCCTTCAGCTCAATCAGTAGATCATTACATCGCCTGCGTTGTATCGAAGGGCATCGATGGACAAACACACGTTGGGGCTAATGCGCGTTCTGAGGATCATCGAACATAGTAAACGGGCTGCTCCCCGGAAGAAGAGAAACATTTTTCCGGAGCTCCGTTTTGGCAGCAACATCGGGCTTGCCAGCCTTCGCCCGGCTTCTGATAGGGGGCGGCGTGCGCCGAAGCAGTTACGGCGGGGGACACCGTGAAGACGCTGAAAGAAGGACCGCTTTGGGTTCGGAAGGGGCTCGCTGTTCCTCAGGTCCTTCCGCGGGAGGGGAAGAAGCACACATACACAATCAATCGTCCATCCCCAGGAGATATAAGATAAGAAAATATGGGAAGTGGGGTGGAAGACGAGAACACAGAAAATATGTGACAAGTATGGGGTATTTGGTTACTTGTGTCTATTTATTTGTGTGTTTGTGGGCCCCTTCACTTCCGTGGTTGCTCCTCGTGCGCTCAGGCGCTGTTGGCGCCAAGAGTGGGCTCCGTTCCTTGCCAGTCGTTCCTCACTTCACCAGCCCTTCTGCACCGTGCGGGGGTGCCCTCGCGTGGGGATCGCCTCGCAGAGGTGGCGTGCTTCTCGGAGATCGACGTGGCTCGCTAACGTACCTCTTCAGCGCTAAACCGTGCACAACTGCACCGGTCTTGGCCAGGCCGATCCCAGACCCAGGATCGCCGTACAGTCGGACCGAGGTGCAAGTTCGAGGTCGGTTCGGGGGGGGGGCACCCTCGTGTTCTTCGTGCCTGTCGGATGCTCTTGTGCACCCTGGGGAGGGCACTCCACGATGTTCTGTGTGCTGTGGCCGGCGGAGGGTCTCATGCTCTTGAATGTTCTTCTGGCCCAGGTTTATGATGTTCCAACTTGCTTCAGCCTTGACCACCAGAAAGAATTTCGAGCACCAAGAAAGTACGGAAGCGCAAGGGTTTTCACGCCTCGGGCCAAGGGAGGCGATGCTCGCTCAACACCATTTCGCTGCCTCTCGTGGTGTCCGAGATCTCTGCGGGGGTTTGGCCTGACGTCGGGCCTGTCCCATGCGTCGCCCACGATCCGACCTAAGCTTCGCCCTGAAGCACGACGGGAGCAGCAGAAGTCGGGTCGACCCCAAATGGGGTCCAGCGACAAGGGGGAGGTGCAATAGAGTTGGTGTAAGAGATTTGCGGAGTTGCAACACAGTTGGGGCGTGCAATACGTCCTGGGACGCAGAAGTATTGCTGGATGTCCGCGTGCAACACATCACTTACAATACAATGCAGTACAATTCTCCGGCGCAGTACATTTGCAGTAAGACTGCCCGACAAATCTGTGGCACCACCTCTTTAAGCAGCTGGACCCCCTCTTGGGCCACCCAAGAGCAGCCCAGGTCCGACGGCGTAGGCCCTCCCGCCCAGGCCAGCGGAGGGCGGCTGCGCACCCCATCCGGAGGAGCGGCCGGGTAGGAGCGGCCGGCGCCCGCTGCCTCGCCGCCGGCGTCGGGCACTCGGCGGCCCTGCAGGTGGGGCCCCATCCCCCGAGCGGCGCGGGCCCCTCGTGGGGCCCTCTCCGCGGCCGTCTTGGGGGCCGCCTTGAGGCCCTGCCCTCCGGGCGTGCTCCAGATCCCTCAGTACTCGACCCCCCCCTAAAGAAGCAGACCCCCCTCCAAATGCGACCTGGTATTCCGGGCCCCCCTCTTCGACGGGGCGCCGTACTACACCGGACCCCCTAAGCTCCAGTCCAGAGAAAGTGCCCTGATAAACCGGACCCCCCCAGCTACCAATATGGCGCCTCAAAAAACCGGACCCGGGGGACGAATAATAAGGGATGTGGAGTAGTCCCAGGGAAGTTTCGGAAGCTGCAGGATACGAGAAGGCTGAAGTCCTCCAGGCACCAGTGGAAAGCCATTGATTCGGGCCTCTCTTAGGGCCGGGCCCTCTTGGGGGACCTCTTGAGGCCACCTTGGAGTCTCTTGGGGGGGCTCGTTGGCCCTCTTGAGACCATCTTGGGCCGTCTGGGAGTGATCATGGGGCCACTTCACGCTTGAGATAGGCAGCTGGCCGTTCGACACGTGACCTAGGCCTCGAGATAAAAAGAACGAGGGAGAGTACAGTCAAAAACCCTAATGACGACGCGCGACTTTGCTCAGGGTACCCTTGCGTCCTTGCTCTTCCTTGCTCTTGCGCCCTTGCGGTTGTTGTCGTCCGCCGCCCCAGAAATCCCAACCTCGGCTCCAAAGGGTCTTGCGTCCTTACCGCGCGTCCCTATTAGGGTTCTTGACTGTATGACGGGCCCCTGACATCCGCCGATCTGATTTTGTCCATGCGCGGCCCCAGAGGCCCCGACCCCGGCCCGGGCGCCAGCTTCCGCCCCGGATCCCTTCCTGAGGGCCCCTATACGTGGGACCCGATCCCAGGCCCCATGGAGGCCGAGCTCGAGGAACGAGTTCCCGGGTTGTGGGGGCCCTGTCTTCGGAGATCTGGGGAGAGGTCTCCTCCTCCTCCTCTCTCCCTCCTCTCCTCCTTCCCTCCTCCTCCTCCTCCTCCTCCTCCTCCTCCTCCTCCTCCTCCTCCTCCTCCTCCTACGGCCCCTCCTCCTCCTCGGCCTCCTCCTCCTCCTCCTGCTCCTCCTCCTCCTCCTCCTCATTACGACCCCTCCTCCTCCCGAGGAGGAGGAGGGGTCGTAGAGAGGGAGGGTCCTCCCAGGGTGCGGCGGGGGAACGGGCGCAGCCGGATGCTCTCGCTCGACGCGCTGCCCTCTCCTAGGGGTCGTCCGGAGCGACTTTCTCCCTCCAGCCCCACCCTTAAGCCCCTACCCCGAAGTCGGGCCTGTCCCCCTACAGGGGGATTTTCGACGAAAAAAACAAACCCAAAATAGTCAAGAAGATAGTCCAAAAACAGTCTGGGAACTATTTTTTGAATATTTGTTTGGCCGTTTTGGGGCATTTTGGGGGTGTTTTTCATTTTTCGTCGAAAATCCCCCTGTAGGGGGACACGCCCGACTTACGCCTACCCCACCTATCTCTGTAGCCCCGAACAAGAAGGGTCAAGCTCAGGCCGCTGCCGCAGAGTGCCCTCCCCCCCGAGCGCCCGGGCAGGCGCCGGCGCGCCCCCGTGGCCTGCGCCGGGCATGGGCAGGTGCGGGGCGGTCGCGGGGGTCCTGGTCGCGGGAGGGGCGCGCACGGAGGCTCGTCCGCAGGCTCGGGGGAGCGGCCGGGCGGCAGCCCGATGCCTGCTGCGCCACGGCCAGGGGCCTGTGAGGCTCGGGGGCAGGAAGTCGGCGGTTCCAAGAGGGGGGTCCTGAGGGGCGGGGGCTGGAGGGTGGGAAGGGATGCGGGGGTGGACTTGCGTCGTTTGAGGCACCCCCGTCCTCAGGACCCCATCTTTCAGGACCCCATCTTTGAATCACCGCAGAGCACGTGGCAACCCACAGCTGCGGAAAAGAGTGAGGGGGTGGGTCGCGGAGTGGGTCGTGGGTACGTGGGTCGCGGGGACGGTCGCCGGGACGGTCGACGACAACAACATAAACAACAGCAGCATTCATTTTAAGACTTCGTTCTCATCTGTTCGCATGCCACTTAACACGTATGTCCCAAGCCCTCGATACCCGCCCTCTGCGTCGTCGATCGTACCCCACTTGGACGTATCACTATCGTTCCTACCTGCAACGTGTATTTCGTGGAGCCCCTAAGGCAGGGGAAGAGAGGACAGATGGAAGGAAGGGTCAAGGGGGAGGGAGGAGGATGGAGCACGATAGAGAGTAGCAGCGACGACGACGACGACGGCGCCCAGCGACGACGGCGCCCCGGGGCCAGCGAATTCCAACCATCGGAGCGGGGCAAGGCGCCTGTCGCCGTCGTCGTGGTCGGGCGCTGTTGCAGTTGCTGTTGTTGTTGCTGTTGCTGTTGATGTTGCTCGTTGCAGCCCTATTGCGGGCCCTCATTTGTTGTTGAGAGCGTCTCCATCTAGGCAACTAGAGGTGGCAGGTGTAAGCGTAGAGAATAGGTTGGCGGCCGCGACC
>CAUYUJ010022696.1:95000-120061 GCA_963575745.1 Prorocentrum cordatum
CCCTGGGCTACAATCGAAATTCGAAATTCAAATCTGCGTGGCTCTCATGAAAAACTCAGGATGTCGCTTGCTGCTTGGAAAATTCATGCAATGATAATAGTATTAATATTCGCAAGCATATTTGATGACTCCTAACGACTTGAATGACTCCTAACAACTTGGGAGGAGGAGGAGGAGGAGGAGGAGGAGGAGGAGGAGGAGGAGGAGGAGGAGGAGAAGGAGGAGGAGGAGGAGGGGGCAGGAGGAAGTTCGTGGGTGGAGGAGAGGAGGAGGACCAGACAGCCTGAGGCAGAACATCCCGATCTGTGGCCGCGATCATGCGGCTGCCTCCTTGGCCCGAATGCGCTCAGCCAGAGCCCGCAGCCGATCGTTGTCGACCAAGCGAGCCTTGCCTGCTGAGGCGGGGCCAGGAGGGGCCAGGAGCACCGACTTAGGCGGCGGCCTGCATGGTGCAACAGCATCATCACCCTCACGATTCTTACGATAATGAGGGTGGAGGCCCTCTCGAATGCGCTTGATGGCACCTTCTCCTGAGGTGCCAGGCTCTCCGAGACACAACTGGCCGAGCAAGTGGCAGCGTCTGCTGGTATACGCCCCTCATCTGGTACAGAAGAAGAGCGGCTTGCGGGTCTCCTTTAGCACAGCAAAGCCCAAACGATGGCGCCTCTCTGTCTCAGCACCTTCGAGGCGTCTGAGAGCAGTAGGGGGCCCAGAACAACCGTTCATAGGTCGGGCATCGCTCTCGAAAGATACCAGAAAGCACCTGCTGCAACGAAAAACCCCTCCGTCATCGAGCTTCTCCCATTCGTGCCAGTCTGACGGTGTCTTCACCTTTGGGAGTCGGGCCGCGGGAGGGGGCCGAACAAAATCTAACTTGGGAAAAAGCGGGAGCACCGCCCCGAACATTTTCGCACAGTCCAGTAGGAGCTTCACCCGCCTATCCAGCTCAGCCAGATCAGCAGCTGACGCTTGGGGGTGAAGGGAGAGTGCATGCTTCGCCAATCGGTCGGCGTCGGCATTGCCAAGGGCAATCCTGCGCTCCTCTGGTGGGAGCTCTTGAATTACTTGTTCCGATCTGTGGGCTGGAGTGTAAAGAGCCTCGCCCGCGGCGTCGAAACCAAAAGCCTGCTGCGCAGCCCTATGCACTCCCGCAAACATATGCTTGGGCCCGAGTTGGGCCGCACCCGCAGCATTGTGCAAAAGGATGGCCCCTTTGCAATCACTGCGAAGGGTGCTCAAACCAGACGTGAACGCACAAGCAGTGGCAATACCAACATTTTCCGCAGCCTGGGGAGTTTGCGGGATCGTTGGCCAACTTGGGGCCATGAGTCGGGCCCTGATCTTGTACTCAGGACCTGGCCCCAGGAAAACCGCGGCAAAACTAGCTCGACGTAAATCTGTTATGATGCACTGCGTAGCCGAGTCGTCCACGACTACGTCGCAACTCTCGCTCAGCTCTGCAAGCTCTTGGAGTGATAATGGCCTGCCGTCGCCGTCCTGAAGGAGAGGGTCCGTCGCCGTCGAGGGGAGAGGGAAATCCTCTAAATCTGGCTGGGCCATCATCAGGCGAGACCAGAAAGCATGTTCTTCTGGGGGGCTCGCTCGTGCGGTATCTATGATATCCAGGGCGATCGCCTCTGCGCGGGTCTGGGCAACCTCCATATCATCACAGGGCCACTGACGATGGAAAATCGAATCTGGCTGTCCACATCGCGGGCATTTGCCATCTGAAACGTAGCCTGATTCAAGTAACCGATCGGCCGTCCAGCAGCCCTTGGAGAAACGCGCGCACACCCAGTACTTGGCTTGCGGAGAGGCTCGCTTCGAGCGGAGGAAAGAGCGAATGGGGGTCGACCGACGCGCGCTCACCGACGAAGGAGGGGGTGGACTCCGCAAGCCTACGTTCGTGGGCACGCTGCACTCCTTCTTGCAACAAACTGGAGATCATTGTAGGGGAAGTGTACATTAGACCTACAGCTCTACCTAGGTCATCACGCCAAAGGTTAAAGTTAAGAGCCTGCCAACCTATCCGATGCAAACTCAGAAGCATTCGATGTCCAGGGCCCCGGGAGTATCTCCATTGTTGGGGTCCCAGAGCTAGCGGCTGTGCCTCCAGAGACCTCCAGATCCTGATGTGGTCTCGGAAGGAGAGGGGGCTCGTGCTCGGCGTCGTCAGACTGCGCCAAAGGCTGGACGCCCACTGTCTAGCAGGGGCCGTCGCCTGCTGCCAGGCGGGGTCGCCGTGAATGCAGACCTTCGCCATGATTGATACACCGCGGTGTGCTGGCGTCAGTCCTGATAGAAGAACAGTCCTGAGCTCAGCCAGTTCCTTATCTGACATCCCCAGGATCATTGAGCCGTATCCTGCCCCAGGTCGAACTCCCGAGATGTAAATTTTGCTCATCCGAGACCGATCCCGCGGAAGCTTCTTTCTGAAATACTTGATGAATCCATGACGTTTTTTTTTCATAGCTTGAAACCGTGTCTTACGCTGGGCGACCCCGCCTTTACACTCCCTGCGCTGTCCTGGGGCCAGGTCGCAGCCCAAAGAGACGACGGCATTGCTGGGCACGGAGGGGCAATGACACGCAATCCTCCTGGCCAAACGGTGCGCAACACGTTGATTCGTCGCGAAGGTGGCGGCCTTGTCAGCGGCCAACTTCACATCAAGACGCTCCTCAAAGACCCACTTCAAATCTGCCGCGGCCGAGGTCAGCGTGCGAACTACTGTATCAGGATCTCCAGACATCGTCACCGTGTCATCATCGATGTATGATCCGAGCGATATCTGCGGGTTGCGAATACAAAACTGATCAAACTCAAACATTGAATACACCTTGGCAAACACGTCATTGAAAATATCACCTGCTGGCAATCCTGATTCTGCAAACTGCAGCAAAGGACTGGGATGGGCCCCAAGTCGGAGGATCCTAGGGCTGCGCCATAGTTTGTACAGGGTCTTGGTGAGGACTCGCGGGATACCCCAGTGCTCAGCTCGGGCCTTCAACCAAGCCAACCGAAAGGATTCGTAGTATTTTTGCCCATCCCAGATGAACCCCGCCGTGATGTCCCCGCTACTGGCCGCTTCTTCAGCCAACAGACATTGTTTCCAGACGGTCGCCTCCGAGGACTGCCCGGCGCCGAAAGACCAATCGGGCCGATGAGCCCGCTCCAGAAACTCATCCACCTCAGGGCGCCTCAAACGCTCCCAGATACGAACTGGTGCAGCCAGAAGTAGAATAGGGCGCAATCCTCCCTTGGGCTTCTCCAGGAGTGGTAGCAACATCCAAAGCAACTGCGACGGGAACAGGCCAAGACGCTCGATCGCCTCGAAAAGAAGCGGCATCACCTCCAGGGCGCTGTCGCTCAGGAGGCAGAAGTGGCGCGCGTGCAAGGAGTCCAAAGACTGCGCCGTGTGAGTGCTGAAAGACCTCGATGCCATATGTATCTGATCAGGGGTCGCTCGTTCGAAACACCTACGGTCTGTAATCCAAGCCTCTGGCGGGGTCAACGAGGCCTTCCAGAAACCTCCCAGCTTAGCCGTTTCAGCCTCCAGGAGCTTGACGGGGTCCGCAGAGTATATCCCTGGGGCAACCTGCACAACTGTTGGCTGCCATTTCCGTTGCAGCTTCGTGAACCGATGCATCATCCGAGCCGACCCTGCAAGGGCCTCCTTTTGCCAGGTATCCCACGACTGCTTTTGGAGCTTGTCCCCTAAGTCATTGGCATCTGAGAGGTCCTCGGCAATCGTATCCAAGAAAAAATCAGCTCTCGCGCGCCACTCGTGCATGCAGGGAAGGTCTGAACGCCGTTCGGCCGCGAGTTGCCTCATCCTTCGGAGGGAGGCATCCAATCGGATGTTGAGACCTTCCCCTGGGCATGAGTGCTGCAGCGACACCTTGAGGATCGCTGCCTGGGACTCGCCATCGGCGAGGCTCTCGGTGGCCAGCAACAACTCGGAGAAAGCATGATAGAGCCATCGCCATCCTGAACAGACCTGGAGCTGATCATCTGCAAGTTTCGGCCTGTAGAACACTGGGGCCCATGAGGCCTTGATGGTACCACGCCCCCCCAAGGACTTGGACTCCACTCCCAGGAATCTCACCAGCTCGAGTTCTGCACAATCGACGAAGAAGCGCCACGCGGCATTCAAGCAAGCCCAGGCCTCGCCAGCAGGGCTGCGTCGCGCACGCGCGACTGCATGCACTGCAAGGTGACGGGCGCCTTCCCAACATCCCTCAGCAGGACGAGGCCCAAAAGGTAGCTCTAGGGGTAACTTCTGGAAGCTGCGGTAGACCAGCTGCTTGGCCGTCAACGCATCTGGACGAATAGCTAGTGACACTGGACGGTGGGGCTTGATCCCCCAAGATGTGTCGGCAGCAACCCCTTGGACCAGCCGGGCCACTCCAGGACCTACCAAGAAGAAATCAATAATCGCACTGGATGTCGGGGGCCTGCATGTGGGCATCATCGGGGCCATCGTGAGCATACCTAGCTTCCGAACGAAACCAGAGCCTTCCAGAACCTCAGGAGACATGTTGAAATCGCCAGCCACGATCGAGCGGGTGGGGTCTGAGATAGCAGGGCCCAACTGGGCCAACAGAGCCGTGTTGATGGGCCCTAGTCCTTCCGCCGACTTCAGGTAAACCGAGAACAGCGATAACGTCGGCCATCCAGGGACATCAACCAAAACTTTTAGTATACGATGGGGCGCCACTGGAGTCTCACCTTCAGGGGGCCATCTGATGCCAATACTCAATCTTCCAAAGATAGCAACACCTGCCGAGAACTTACCAGTCTCAGGGTTGAGGTAGCTTGGGGCAAAAAGAGCATGCCAGCCAAGACGTCGCGCCTTGTCGCTGGCCCTGCCGATGAAGTCCGCACTGATGCCGACCTCCTGCGCACAAAGGAGAATCGCCGAGCTCTCGCGCAAGCGCCGCTTGAGCGTGGCCCAGCAGGAACCGTTGAAACTCTCAACCGAACACTGCCCAATCTCAGTATTGGACCTGGACGGGGCTCCCTTCAGAGGTGGGACGGGGGCACCTGTGCAGGAGAGAGGAATGCCACAACACTTGGGAGCTGGGCCGTCGAACATAGTGCCACCCACACTTTTGCTTCTTGGCCTGAACACCCAACTGCTTGAGAAGATCTCCGAAGGCACGCTTATTATCTTCCTCTGACCTGGCAGCTTCGATAAGTTTGTCAATGCCTTCATCCGAAATATCTTCCAAATCTGTGTCCATGGGGGTGGGGATGTTCTCACCCCCATCACTTCCACTGGCCCCTGGAGTGCCAGGGCCACAAGGGTCCCCTCCCGAGCCCACTGGGGCCGAAGGAGGGGGGGGAACTTGGGCTGCCCGAGCCTGGCACTGCTGCTCGAACAACTTCTGGTATTCGGCGAACAGCGGGGAGGCCATGAGCTGCTGCGCTTCAGGCTTGTCCTTGACCGCGTCCGCGTCCAGGACACATGTTGGCACCGCACTGGTCGGGGCCGCCTGCGCCATGGTAGACTGGAGCTCCAGCTTGGTGGCTTCGATCTCCACTCTGACCAGCTTGGCTTTCTCCTCCATCTTCTGCAGCTCAGCCTGAGCCGCCTGGATGAGGGCCTGCTGGATCTTGATATCCTCGTCGAGGCGCTCCAGCTTGGCATTGGACCTCTGCAACTTGTGGCCCAGCGCCGTGTGGCGCGACAAAGAAGGCTTTGTAGAATTGAACTCCTTGCGCGCATCAGCCAGCTCCTTCTCCATGGATTGCTGGATGGCGACAGGGAACTGCTCATCGCTTCGAATCCCTTGGAGGGTGTTCTCCAAGGACTTGATTTTGGCAGACAAAACTTTGGTGACCTCGTCACTGGCCCCGTCAGCGCCTCCTCCATCTGCAGCATCTGGTGGCGCGCCTGCGGGCTGTGGGCGGCTGCCCGCCTGCTGGCCGAATTGCTCGACGAGGGATTCCATCTGCTTCTGCAGCGCACTGATGGATCGCACCACTGAGTTGGAAGCATCCCGCGGAGGACCACGAGCCCAAGCGCCACCAGGAGCACGAGGTGGCTTGCCACGGGGGGGCGACTGGAGCTCCGCTGCTGCTTTCTTAGCCTTGTCGGTGATTGCCTGCGGGGCCTTCTTCCCGCACAGGCACTTGATGCGGCACGCGAAGTTGCTGTTGCGCCCGCAGGATGGACATCCCCACATAGGCGCCTTCGGGCCTGGTAGGACATCAGGGTCTTGCCCCATGCGGCTGCACAAGGCGCGTGGCTACTGGAGGGATGAGGTCCCTCGGCCTGAACTGAAACCGAGCCGTTGGCTCGCAGCTGCGGTTACCGCTCTGAAGACGGCAGCTGCAAGCCCAAGAATCACTTGGGCTCAAGCGGCTTGAGCCACAATGGCTACGGAGGAGAGGAGGAGGAGGATGAGGAGGAGGAGGAGGAGGGCTCCTGGTGCCAGGTAGCGCTTCCAGGGTGGGGTTACGTGTTGAGTGGCACGCGGGCAGGTAAGAGCGAACAGTGTCAAACTGATTGCTGCTTTTGATTATGGTGTTGTTGTTGTTGTCGTTGTTGTTGGCGGCTGCTGAATGTTGTTGAACTCTCAGCACTCAAAAATAATTGTTGTTGATCCCCTCCCTCTGGGGCAGATTGTGTTTTTCAAGGAAAGTGCTCCTCCCAGGGCCCGCACCCTGTTCTTCATAAGGAACAGCGGGGGGGCACCAAACTGGGTTGTTGGCCCCCGGTTTACAACAACGGCTCCCGCCTGATACTTCCTCACAATGTTTTCCAAATCGCGCTCGCGCACGGGATTCCCTCACAAATTATGCAGAAATCGCGCTGTCGCGTGGTGCTTCTCTGCAATTTCTTTTCAGACGCCGCGCCCTCGACACACAGGAGACACGCTTTCGCGTTGGCCTTTCTCACGATATGCGTGGGGATCGCGCGATCGCTCAAGACTTTCTTGCGATTCCTGCAGTACTCACGCTGCAGCAACACGCCTTCTCGACGTGGCCGCTTGGGCCCGCCTTCCCGACCCGCCCGTTAGGGTCTAACCCGCCCAACAGGCCCGACTGGTTCTGCCGCGTGAGTTCTGCTCCTAGCCCCCCTCCTGCTAATCCCGTGGTCCATCCCTCTCCCCCCCCTCCATCCGTCCTCTTTTTCCCTGCTTAGGGGCTGCGCAGAGGCAGGTATGGAACACATACCCCTAGGGGGGTGCGATCGACGAGGAAAAGGGCCGGTGTCGAGGGTTCTGGATATACGTGTTGAATGGCACGCGAGCTGGAAAGAGCGAACAGTCTTAACAAGATTGTTGTTATTGTTGTTGCTGTTGTTGTTTCTGTTGAACTCCCACTACTGAGGAGTAATGTTTGCCGATCCCCCTCCTCCGGGGCACATTCGGCTGTTTCAATTGAAGTGCCCTTCCCGGGGCCCGCCCCATGTTTTTACAAAGGGAAGCGAGGGGTCACCAACTTGGATCCTGGCCCCCGAGTTACAACAATAACGGCTCCCGCCATATATTTCTTCACAGCGGGATTTCCCACAATGTATGGAGAAATCGCGCTCTCGCGTGGAATTCCCTTGCAATTTATTCAGACGCCGCGCCCTTGGCACTCAGGAATCATATCTCGCTGTGGATTTCCTCGCGATTCATTTGAGAATCGCGCTGTCGCTCGAGACGTCCTCGCGATTCCTGCAGGATGCACGCTTCAGCAACCCGCCTGCTCGACATGGCCGCCTGGGCCCTCCTTCCCGACCCGCCCGTTAGGGACTACCCGCCCGATCTGCCCGTCTGGTTCTGCCTCGTGTTTTCTGCTCCTAGCCCCCTCCTGCTATTCTCTCTCCTGCTCGATCCTTCTCTCTCCCCCTGTCCCTTCCTTCCATCCGTCCTCTCTTCCCCTGCCTTAGGGGCTGCACAAAATACACGTTGCAGGT
Organism: Prorocentrum cordatum; assembly: GCA_963575745.1. Lineage (NCBI taxonomy): Eukaryota > Dinophyceae > Prorocentrales > Prorocentraceae > Prorocentrum > Prorocentrum cordatum. The sequence goes on from CAUYUJ010022696.1 coordinate 102,913, forward strand.
ACGACAGGTATACCCCCAAGGGGGGTACGGTCGAGGACGAAGGAGGCAGGTGTCGAGGGTTCTGGATATACGTGTTGAATGGCACGCGAGCAGATCGGAGCGAACAGTCTTAAACTTATTGTTGTTGTTGTTCGGAGCCCGGCAACGCAGTTTTAGCACGAAGGTTACCCCAGTGCGACCCTACCTAGAAGTTGGAGCCCCTAGGAAAGCAGCATTAGTTGCTATGCTATGCTATGCTATGCCATGCTATGCTGCGTTATGCCATGCTATGCGATTCTATGCTATGCTATGCTATGCTGCGCTATGCTATGCTATGCTGTACTATGCTATGCTAAGCTATGCTATGTTATGCTGCGCTGCGCTATGTTAAGGTATGCTGTGCTATGCTAAACTGCGCTATGCTATGCTATGTTGTGCTTTGCTATGCTAAAGCTCAACGGAGCTAAGATGAAGGTAAGCTAAGCTATGATAAACTTGAACTAAGATGAAGCTAAGCTAAGCTAATATGACATAAGCTAAACTAAGATGAGATAAGCGACGCTAAACTAAGGGGACGTAACTGGGGGAACCGCGGGGCGGATACTGGGGGAGCCGCCCGGGGCGCTTTCCACTGCCCGGCCCCTTTAAGCCCAGAGAGTAAGAACCCTTCTAGGCAGAGCCTAGGTAGGGAACTTTCCCGAATAGAAAACAGGGAGCGAGCCCTGGGAGAAACACCTTACTTGAAAACATATAGCGGTCAACGGAGGGGGATCAACAGCAATCATTCAAGAATGAGAGATCAACAACAGCAACACCAACCACAATCGGCAACAAACAAGCATAATCCGGATCATTGCATCCAACTTCGCCCGCGCACCCAGGGGTGGTGCAAGACCGTTCGGGCCCCTCACTCTGATCAACGACCCGCTGCCGCTGGGAGCTCATCAGCGTGGTACTCCTTCGTTTTGTCCGAGGCCGCGGCGGTTCTTCCACAGCGACGCGCTGAGGGGCTCCCCTCGGCGGCGCACCACTGATGTTGTTCCCCCCTCCCCCGCCCCAAGGCGGATCCAGCGCCGGTGTGCACCGACCCCGGAGCTCCCCGAGCTCCCCGAGCTCCCCGAGCTCCCCGTGCTCCCCGAGCTCCCCGAGCTCCCCGTGCTCCCCGGTGCGCGCGAGCCTGGAGCGCCCCGTGCGGGCGCCCCCCCCGGGCACCGCCCTGGGGCCCCCCTGCGGGCGCCGCCTCGAGCGCCCCCCGCGGGCGCCTCCCGCGGGGTGGCGCGGCCCCGCCCCGCCCAAGGATCGGGTGGGACGAAGACCAGGTCTCCGACGATTTGAGTTTCCGTTGGTCGCACGGGGCTACGACGAGGATCTGTCCGACGAGAGCGTTCGGGAACGCTCTGAGAGCGTTCGGGAACGATCTGAGAAGGCCGCGGTGCCCGAGACATCCTCCAGAACCGCTGGATCGCAGAGATTCTCGATGCATCCTCACCCGATTTGATCCTCGTCCTGGCTTCGTCTTGGTCGGTTGCCCTCTGTTTTTGAACACTGTCGTCGGTCCCCGGTGGTTCCCCAGCCTCGGGGCGCTGTTCTGTGGCTGCGCCTCGTCGAGAGAGCTGAGGCTCCGGGGGGGCCCGCGTCGCCCCGAGCGGCCGCCGGAGGCCCGAGTTCGGGCCCGTGGTCCTTCGGTGCGGTCGTTCTTGTTCGATCTCGGCCCCCGAGGCCAGCTGTCGGGCCCCAGGCGTCAGTCGGGCGTGTCCCTCTACAGGAGGAACATCCAGAAACAGTAAAAAATTAGTCGGGGGACGATTTTTGGAGTAGTTTAGATCGTTTGTTGAATATTATTCGGGTATTTTTCGGATTTGTCGTCCAACATCCGCCTGTAGGGGGACATGCCCGACCTGATCCCAGGCCCATCCGACGCGGATCCGGGGCGGGAAACGTGCTCTGGGGAAGGGGTTGGGACCTCATGGAGCCGCGCAACGGAATATCGGATCGGCGGGTGTCTCCTGAGATCCGACGTAGCGAAAACATGCAACATCGTCAAGAGGCACGCCTGGAGCCGTAGTCCTCATTTTCCTTTCTGCCATTTTTTTCGAGCCCGATTGATCTGTGAGGGTCCCAGGGCCGGAAAGTATGCGAAAGCGCCCAGCTCGGAAAAATGGAGTCGCGGGATTTCAGGGTCAGGGAAAGGGGGAGAAGGGGGTGGGCACAAAGTCTGAAGCATTACGCTGGGCAATTTTTTTTTTCATGCGCGGGTGCCTGCGGTGCTGGAAGGTGTTGGGATAACCAGCCACGTGAGTTGGTCCGCTACGGTAGGTTCATGCGCCGTTGGTGCGCTGGCGATGCTGGCGAAGGCGTTCAAGGTCGAATCCCGCACGATAGACCTCCTTATTGCGGGAAACGGGTCCTGAGGTTTTTTGTTGTCTACGGCTTCTTGGGGCCTTCCATACTCGGGATGAAACGCTGGTCCTGGGGGAAGGCCCTGGGGTCCAGGACCCGTTTCTCTCAGGACCCGTTTCACTCATGCTAAGATAGAGCGACGCGTAAGCACCGAGGAACTCGGTAACGCCGCAGCACCCGACGGGATTCAACCATGAACGATCGGGACTGCGATCGGTTCAAGGTTGACCGATCGACGCGGTGTCAAAAACCTTTCCGTGCGCCGATACCGCACAAACCTATCGTAACCTTCTCTCCGAGGTATGTAGGACTCGAGTTCGCTGGAGCTAGGAATTGCTCAGGCTTTTCGACGGGCCCGTCCTGGATGGTGACGGTCCTGTTTGTATGGGATGTTCTTGCATCTAATTTCAGGTTGGCTCTCGTCATTCTCCTGACGGGCCCGTCGGGCCAATCCTCGTGCGATGAAACACGGGGACCATGACCACGATGTCGCGGGATTTTGTCGATGTCGGCCATGGTCCATGTCGGCCACCGCCGATTCGCGAGGATGATCCGCGTAATGACGCTGACCAAGATCGACGGGAACCAAGATCGGCACGAGGTTTCACCGTGCAGTCTTGGTCGCGGTCCCAGTTTTTCTTCCCCTCCAAGCCCGAGCCCCCCGATTCGGCTTCAATTCCTGGGAATTCAAATTCTAACTTTGCACTGGTCAGAAGTCCGGCTGATTCCCGCTCAATCCCGCTTAATCCCGCTTAATCCGGCTCAGTCCCGCTCAATTCTCGCATAATCCAGCGTAGTTGCCCCCCAAGGGGGCTTAATCCTACCTAGTCCTTCCGACGAAGACCTTCCAGTAGTTTCGTGAGCGAGAGAAGCACGTACACGTACATGACTCCACGTTGGTTTCGAGAGTAAGCATTGCGCGAATGTTCGTATCACGCGGCCGGTGTCGCGGATAGAGTGGCCGTGTTCATGTGCATGGTTGGGCGCGTATGTCCTTCTTGGCCACCCTATAGTTGCCTCCTGACCGCGAGCCCGAGTCTGATGTCTCTCTGGTCTTTATTGCCCCCCGTCCGATCCGACAGGATCCCGCACGAGCGCAGTGCCGCGCAGGAGGCTCACGGCTCGGGACAGGGAGCAGCTCCGCGACGAGGCCTACAAGCGGCGCGTCGAGACCGTCGGCGACTTAGCTACAGACGGGGAGTGGCAGGACCGAAGAAGCTCGCCAGGGAGGAAACTTGTCCTGAGGGAGGCAGGCCCTGGCATATTGCCGTGTTCGGGCTCTCGAGGCCCTTCGCGGGCCTTGGGGTCATCAGAGAACAGCTCATGATGAAGATCCTGCCTTGGGCGAAGGCCGCCAGGGTCCTGGACCCGTTTCCCTCAGGACATGTTTCCCCTTCATGTTGACCGAAGAAGGAACAATGCACTCATCGGGGGGGCGCAGAGCCTCGAGTTCGCCGAAATTCGGGTTTGCCTGCGCCCTTTGACGTGCCCAGTCTGAATCTGGACGTTCCAATTTTCGTGGGATGCTTGAAGCGGGAGCTCGCGTCAAATTCCAGGCCGGGTCTTGGCATATTCTTGACGGCACCGTCAGGCCAACTCGAGTCTCCCGAACCCGAGTCTTACGTCTCCTCGAACATTTTTCAATGGTCCGCGTGGAGTTCTTGGATCTGCGCTGGGCCCTCCTGGCGGCGCCTCCAGCGCCGCCCTTGAAGAGCTCTGCGCGCAAGGGGCGGCGAGGCAAGAAATCCGCGCGGACGTTCAAATACTTAATGTCATGTTTTCTCTTCAGAGGAGGCGCTGTTGCTGCTCGAAGAGACGTACGACGCAAACTTCGAGCCTAACATCTTCAGTTACGGCACTGACATTATTGTCCGTGGGAAAGGCGGGCAGTGGCAGCAGGCCCTGTCGGTGCTCCGTGAGATGCAGGAGGCGAAGGCGGAGGCTGACGTCGTCTCTCCTTTACTACCGCGGACAGCGCGCGCGACAATGGCGAGCGGTGGCAGCGAGTCAGTCCCCTCCGAGCCGGTCCGGGGGGGCTCCTCAGGGCCCGAGCCGCTCCAGGCGGGCCCTCGGAGCCGTCTCGGTATCGGCCACGCGCAGAGGGGGGGGCAGGGGGAGGGGGGAAGGCTTCTTAGAAGCACCCTTGCTTCTGAGAAGGCGCGGGCCTTGTCTATAGATGTAAGGCCAGCGCCTTCGAAGAAGCAGCCTTCTTCCAAGAAGCCTCCCCCCCCTCCCCCTACACCCGTTGTGCGCGCCGCCAGCGGGTGCCTTCGGAGAGGCCCCGATGGCGCAGGAGACGGCGCAAGACTGCCGAGCATGGCCTCCAGACAGCCCAAGAGGCGCCAAAGACGCCCCAGGACCGCCCCAAGAGACTCCCAGGGAGCGCTTCCGGAGGCCGAATTCATTGATTTTCTATGCTGTTTTTTCCTGTGCGTTTCGTGTTTCACGTTTTCCAGCTTAAGCCGCCCAGGACAGCCTCAGGGGCCTCCCAGATCGTGCCACGGCGGCCCCAGTGGCTCCCGAAAGCGCCCCAAGATGGCCCGAGAAAGCCCCAAGACAGTTCCAAGACGGCCCCAAGACGGTCCCGGAGGGCCCCAAGAGAAGCCCCAGAGATGCCCAAAGGGTCCCAGAGGCCCCCAAGCCGGCCCCAGCTGGCCCCAGAAGGTTCCGAGCCGTCCTCACAGGTCCGCAAGAGGCCCCCAAGACGGCCCCAGAGAACCACAAGACGGCCCAAGAGAGCCCGAAGACGGGCCAAGAGGGACCACAGACCCCCCAAGAGGCTCCCCCGATCTTTTGGAACCGCCTCATGGGTGTCCACCAGAGTCCCGACAGGACTTGCCCAGAGGCTCCCACGACAGGTTCGAGAGAACCGAAACCAGGGAACACGATGCAGTTCACAAGGAGCCCCAGATGAACGGACGACGATGTGACCCTGCCGAACTTGGACGCCCCACGCACGAGCCACCTTGTCCTCGGCGCCTTCACGCCTCACCGCGCTACCGAGGTCGCGGATTAGTCTGCGCGCCGAGGGGGGCAGGGGGGCAGGGGGGGGGAGGGCTCCTTAGAGGAAGAGAGGGTGCTCCGCAGATTCCCTCGAGGGCTGGTCCACTTGGGGCGCTCTCCGAGCGCTCCCGGAGGCAGTCTCAGTCCCGCCTGAATCCGCAGGGTAGGCAGGAGCGGGCCCCAGGAGACCACAAGGAGGCTTCGGAGACGGCTCGAAGCGCATTCCGAGAGAGCCCCAAGAGCAAGTGCGGTGGCGCCACTTCTTTTTTGGGCCCCCTCGGGGGGCATTTGGGGCCCCGTTGGAGCCTCCCAGGAGCTCGCCTGACTTCTCGATGGAGCCCCAGTGTAGCTCCGAGAGGGTCCCGAGGGGCTTCAAGGGGGGACCCCCAGAGAGCTCCAAAAGCCCACCAAGATGGCCCACAAGAAAGTGGCGTCACTCCACTTGCGTTTCTCTTCGGGCCCACTCGGGGCTCTCTCGTAGCGCTCCCAGGCGCGGTCTAAGACCCGCCTGAAGCCCCAGGATAGGCCCATATAGGCCCAAAGAAGGGCTTTCAGAGCGGCTTCAAGTGGATTCCAAGAGAGCCCAAAAGCAAGTGGAGTGACGCCACTTGCTTGTGGATGCACGCCGTACAAGCACTGCCCCCAACAACGTCTGGAGCGGTGGTCACACCACTGGTACACGCTAGTCATTTACAATGCTGGGATCAACGCGTGCGGGAAAGGCTCGCAGTGGCAGCGGGCTTTGTCACTGCTCAGCGAGATGTGGGATGAGAAATTGGATCCAACTGCCATCAGCTACAATTCTGGGATCAGCGCGTGCGCGAAAAGCGGGGCGTGGCAATTGGCTACGTTGCTGGTCGGTGTTATGCGGGTGGCGAGATTGGATCCCGACGTCTTCAGCTACACTGCTGGGATCAATGCGTGCGCAGTTGGCGAGCAGTGGCAGCAGGCTCTGTCTCTATTTGACGAAATGTGGGAAGCGAGGATAGATCCCAGCGTCATCAGCTACAACGCAGTGATCAGCGCTTGTGACAAAGGTGGACAGTGGCAGCAAGCGCTGTCGTTGCTCGGCAAAGTTTGGGATCAGAAGAAAAAGCCCGACGTCACCTACAGTCGGACCAAGGTCAAAGATCGAGGTCCGGCGGAGGGTCTCGTATTCTTGAGGGATGTTATTCCAGTCTGGGTTCGACTGTATACTACATTGCATGTCCCATCGCGTGCCAGAAAGGTCCAGCTCCGAGTCAGAGTGGGGGCCACCCCCAGCGGCCTCGGAGGCCCCTCGTGGGTACGAGCCCGAGAAGGGCGCCAGGATGCCACCAGATGCCACACGGTGGCCCAGCCGAGGTTGGCTTGGAAGACGCCCCCAAGAGGGCCCGAGGTGCCCCCAAGACGCTGGGAGTCCTCAAAGAGGACTTCACTGAGGGTTCGCATGTGCCCACATCAATGGTTCTGCATTGCTGCTGGACGTGATCTGGCGATCTCGCCTTCCAAGGCTTCCGCCAGTCCAAGGCTGCCCAAGTCGGGACGACCGGAATGGGTACGGAAATAATGGGTACAATGCCCAACAACAGTTCCTGTTCATTTTGAACACAGTTCGCTGTCCGCGCCGCCGCGGCCTGTGTACATGTAAGACAGCAGGCCGTCTGCCCAGCAGCGGCCTCTGTTGGTATGGGACAACATTTGTTGTCGGGCATTGTGCATTTTTTTCCGTCCTCCTCCTCCCCCTCTTCCTCCTCTTCCTCCTCCTCCTCTTCCTCCTCCTCCTCCTCCTCCTCCTATTCCTGCATCTCCTCCTCCACCTCCTCCGCCTCCTCTTCCTCCTCCTCCTCCTCCTCCTCCTTCTCCCCCCCTCCTCCTCCTCCTCCCCATTTCGGGCGTCCAGACCAAGGGGGCCTTGGATGCCGCAGGACGGCCAGATACTCCCACCGGAGGCCCCAAGGTGGCCCGAGGGGCCGCCAGGGTGGCCCAAGAGCGCCCCAGGATGGCCTCACAGTTAGGTCGGGCCTGTCCCTCTACAGGAGGAATATTCCAAAATAGTCAAACAATAGTATGGAGACGATTTGCTCACTAGTTTTGAGCGTTAGAAAAAAAGCCCAAACTCCCCCTGTAGGGGGACAGGCCCGACCTAATCTCACAGTGGAGGCCCATGCCAAGAAGCACTCTGCCCGCCTCCAGGGTGCCCTGGGTTTTTCCGTGGGGTTCGATGGTTTTGCTCTGGAAAGCGTGACGCTCTGACACCAAGAATCCATGGACGCCCTGGGGTCTCAGGGTTTGGTTCCTCGTGGAAGGCTTCTTGTTGTCGGGCACCCACTGGAAAGGGCCCCCCGTGGCCCCCAGGAGGCCCCAAGCTGGCTCCGGGGTAGCTTCACGGCGCCCCCACGCGGCCCCAGGCAGCCTTACGACTGCCCAAGAGCAAGCGACCCCCAACACGCTCCCAAGAGGCCTTCCAGACCCCCCCCCCGAGGCCTCCACGAGATCCTGAGAAGCTCCTACGTGGTCTCAAGCGGTTCTCGCAGGCCCCCAAGAGGGCCCCAGCCTTCCAGCGACGCCTGAAAGGGGCTCCCCAGTAAGTATCCCCCCAGCGGCAAACGAGAGTTCCGACGAGACTCTGCCGAGACCCATGGTACAGTCGAGGCGTATTGGTAGGTCGACCCTGCTAACTCAGGAGTACTTGCGTGCTTGTGCTTGGCGACGCATGTCTTCTACATTCCTATGGCAATGTGGCCCTCGGGAGGGTTTTGTGTTCTCGCGCGTGTCCTCTCCAATCAGCCCCGACTGTAGCGCCCTCGGGTCCAACTGCTCCACGAGAGGCTTCCGCGGAAGCCCAACCTGCTACCCAAACGTCCCAGTGATCCCCAGGCACGCAGCAGCAACCAGCGTTAAGCCGGGCATGTCCATACACAGGAGGAAGATGCAAAACTAGTCGAACATTGTCAGGGGACGATGTGTTGACTATGTGTTGTAATTTTTGGGTAGGTTTGGAGTATAGGTTCGTCCACCATCCGCCTGTAGGAGGACATGTCCGACCTAAAACTAACGACTTTCAGCACCACTCAGCAACACTGCACGAGCAGCATCAGGCCGTAGCGACGAGAGCGCACTCGACGCGGAGATCCCCACTTGTGTATATGAGCTTCCTGGCGCTTCTCCTGGTGAGTGTTTGTCTGTGGGTGTCTGGGTGCGACAGCAACTCCGAATGGACGACGGGTGCGACGAACATTGCAGCGACCACCAGTGATGGCCAACGAACAGAACCACCACAGCTGACAGACAGGCTGTGAGCAGATCTTTCGACACGACCTGGAGATTGCTGGATGGGCATGAATGCCCAGGATGCAGCAAGGAAAGTGGCGAGGACGGACACGCACCGTGGGCATGGCTGAGGAAGTTGGCCGCGTGAACGGGGTGCAACGCCACGGGCCGTGGAGGGATGTGTTCTGTCCCGATCAGCAGCGTCGCGGCATGACTTGCAAGCGATAGCGCACTATGCACAGGGGCGGCGCGTGCACTGGCGAGCGTCATACCCCCTTGCAGCTCCCCCGTCGGGGTGCTGAAGCCAGCGCCTCGCTCGAGACATCCTCCCAAGATCTGGTGGCCTTCGTCCCGCCCCGCTCCCGTGTCCGGGTTGTGGGTGGGAGGCTTCTCGGATTTTCGCTGGGGTCTCGTGGAGGCTTGTCGTTGGCCTCTTGGGGGCTGTTTTGGGGGCTCTTGGAAGCATCCTGGGGGCCTCTCGGGGCTTCCTGGGGGCCTCTTGGAGGCATCTCGGAGCCCATCGGCTCAAGCCAACTTTTTTTATATGTGGACCAGCTGCTCGACATTCAGTTGCCTCCTGCCAGAGCGGTATCGATTTAGATACGCGATAATGTGGTTCAGCGCGGACGCATCGACTACACATTCTGGGCTGGGACCCGCAGAGCTGCACAGGAGCGCGGCAGGAGGAGATATTGACGGAGTTGCGGATTTTTCATGCGGTGTTCTTGGCAGGCACACAGTCAGCATATTACCGCCAGAGCTACACTGGCAGTCAGATATTACGTCGACGTGTGGCTGGCAGATTACTACTTGAAGCAGCCTTCGGCCCGAGCCCGCACTCGAACACGATTTGTGGATGTGCTGTCGTGTTCGGTGGCGGGCTGAAGGAGCAACATATCGTGGAAACGGGATTTCTCCAGAGGCCGCGCGGGGGGAAACCATTGCAGTTCGAGCCAAACGTTGCCGTCAATACCTTATTTTGGCGTCCATGAACGTCGGTTCGGGCGCCATGGGTGTGCCCACACTCAAACGACTGGAGGAAGGAGCAGGTGCACTGTTCCACGCAGCTTTGGATGAACACCTCCTGGTGGCAGGCAACGCGGTGGGCGGGAATATCTCACCGACTGTCATCGGTGATGCCGACAGCTCGCGGGGTGACTATTTCAGGTATCCAAAGGACATGGACCCTACGATTATCACGTGTGGCACTATTCCCAAGCTCGGGGCCAAACTCCAACTTCAGCGAGGTGCGGCCCCACCTGATTACTTGCCACTCGTGTGCGTTCTGACGCATGCGAAGTATTCTCCAGAGGTCGAAATTGAGCCGCTTCTTGGCTGGAGCCGAGATGCTCTGATGATGGCCCGCAAGTAAGGGCACCTACAACAAACGATAATGTTTTTGGGAAAGGTGCAGGACTCCTCTGACTGTGGACCCCGCCTCATGAGGGACAGTGCTTCGCCCGACGGCATTTTCGAGACACCTGAGCAACGCCGGATGAAGGCTGGAGAGGATTTGTTCGAAGGCAGCGCGCCCGCCGCTGTGCGAGGACTACTTGGGGGGCTGCGCTAGCTTCGAGAATGCAAATTCCGAGGCAGTGAGCCGGGGGCCCAGGAGATCGACCAGGTGCTGGCCGACCTTACGAAGGAGCTGAAGCTTGCCCGCCGGCGATGCCAACGACGTCGTCGACAGAGGCTGCTCGATGAGGCGAATGACTCGTGGAGGCAGAGGCGGGCAGCGGAGGCCATGACACTTGCGCGCGCGGCGGCTCGCACGGGGATCGGGCCGGAGAAGCGCGACGGAGCTTTGATCCGACCGGGCCCTCTCCCAGCTCAGCAGTGGCTGGATGTTTGGCCTTTGCCAGAGCACGACGGTGGCATGGCGGTGAAGCGTGCTGATTTGCAGTCTCTTCGCGCGGACCAGGAGGGGCATTTGCAGTGGCTTCCTGATCCAGATCTCTTTGAATTGGCCATGGGCGATTATTGCCTGGTCCTTCTGGCATCCATTCGGGCCAAAAAGAGAGTGGCGGTTCCTCCTGGGGCCGCGCCTTTGGAGTTGTCGCACATGCGTTTTCTCCCGGAGCCGCGTCTTGATGCCGAGCGGGCCCAGGGTCTGGGAGCCTCTGCAGAGCACCGGAGGACGCTTCATTTCGCGTTTTTCGTGAACGTCGGCCTGGCCAGCATCCGCATGCGCGAGCAAACGCTGCTTGACTGGCGCGCTAGTTCGGCGCGCGGCCCGAGGACACCGGGCCTGGAAGGGGCCGCGAGGGCGCAGAGTAGTGCGCGTATTGCCCACCATTTCGCAAGGGCTGCTTCTGTCGTCGTCTTCGTGGGGAGCCATCGGTCATGCGCCGCGGGTTTGTGTGTGCGTGTGTGTGCGTGGGGGGGGCGTCGTCGGGAGGAGGCAGTCCTGCGTTCGCAGCTTATGGGTCGTAGACTTCGGGGGGGGGGGGGGACATACGCGCGCGCGCAGCGCGTCTTGATAATCTCAGTGACGCACTCGGCAGTGCCACTCGCGCTGCCCTGGGCCAGGTCGTGGAGCTCCGCGCGAAGCTAGGGGGCCAGGGCCTTTGCAAAGTACCGTTTTCGGCAGAGCTTGATTCAATTCGAGGCCTCAGACGAGCTGCGCGTCGTCCGGCCCAGACGAGGTGGCTGCGCAGGCAACCCGTTCATTGTCGCGGCCTTGTTCGGGCGCCTTCAACTCTTCAATATTGCCGCGGGGGAGGGGTTTGAGATCGCGGGATGCGAGATGCGAGGTATGGGCGGGGAGTGGAAGGGATGGGAGGTGGACGCCTGCGTGCAAAAGTACGCCGATGATTTGAACCAGGTTTTCCTCTGGTCCAGGAGACCCTTTGGCTTCCATCCTGGGTGGGCTAGTGCGCGGGGGCAATGACCTAGACGAGGCCTTGTATCGGCATGGTAATACCCAACATGCATCCAAGCAGGAGTTTCTCGTGCAATTTGCCCAGCGGGGCCGCGTGGGCCGCGCTGGACTTCGAGCGGGGGATCTTGCTCTGAACGGGCTGTGCGGGAGGGGGCGCGGTACTTTGGGCCATTCGTTACCTTGCGAGACTCGGGTGGAAATTGCGTCGTTCGCAGGTGCGTTGCTGCCCGTTCTGGTTTTCACGCGCATACATTCGGCTGTGGAAGCTTGCTGGTTTAGCGAGGAGGTGGGGGAGATGCTTAATCGTCGGTTTCGTCGCGGACAGGGCTAGAGAGTTTCGCCCTGTCTTCTTTCGACTACGAGATGTTGGACTCATGCCTGAGTAGACTGGGGTGGGCGGCGATGGGGGGGGGGGGGGGGCGGCTAACTGGGGGGGAACGCGCCGCGAGCCTCGCCCACCCAGAGAGCCTACGGTTTGGGGAAGTACGACCTTCCAGCCAGGAGATGAGGATAAGGAGTCTCGAGCTTGACCAGACGTGGGGGCGTCGCCCAGAACGCCGCGCGCATGTCCTGGTGGCTCTCTTTGGAGAGTTTGAATTTGACGCCAGGCCTCAGCGGGCGCCCCGCGCAGCATGCCTCTCCCTGGCTTCGACAGATGCGGCCTCGGACTTTGGCCGGGCGGTCGACCTGTTGCCAGATTGCACGATTGGGCCGGCTGCTTCGAATTTGTCTCTGCTCGCGGATAAGGGCGCGGACGCCGCGGTGGATTCTTGTTCGATTGATTTCGCCGGGTTGCGGAGCCGTGATTTCGGTGGGCAAATCCCGCCGCCGCGCTATCAAGAGGCAACCTCGCCAAAGGCAGTCCCCCCGCCGCCCGAGCGGGGCCCGCCAGGTGTGGATGTGTCCATATGTGGACACAGCCAAAATGGACTTGAATGTGGGGCTCGTTTTTCGTCGAGGCCAGCGTGCCTATCACATATCAAGTCAGCGCATCATGTTCGAAGCTTCTACTTCGTTAGCATGCCGACAAACACGTGCATCAGTTCTCAGCAGAAGTTCGCGACACAGAAAACAGCAGCTAAGCGCTCGCCGAGAGCTATAGCACATGGGCATTGCCAGCGCGGAGCTGCACGTATATTACTACCTCTCAAGCAACCCCGGTCATTACAATGCCTATGCCGTGAATGCGAAGCGGGCGCCCTGGGGGGCCTCTGCAGCCATCTACGGTCGAGTAATTTGCCGGGAGTCATCAGGCCCGCGCCAGAAGCTCCCCCTGCCAGCAGATATGTCAGGGGCGATGGGGGAGGAGCCGGAGCTCGCCATGCCGCCCTGGCGCAACTCGTCCATCACCGCTGGCGGAGAGCAGAAGGGCGAAGACGTGAAAGACATGGGCGGTGACCGCGGGCCGAAGAAGCGCAGGGCCGCGAAGGGCGACATCGTGCTTCCGGCGGTAAAGCGAGCCCTCGCCAACACGAAGGACATGGGGGATTAGGGGGCCCTGCTGTTCACTAAGTTCGCGCTGCCCGTCGCCGCGGGGCTGATCGCGGTCGGCCTGCAGTCGGGCAATCTTCGGCTGCGCTCGAGGCAAATGAAAAGACGGGGGAGGTCGTCGACCACGAGGCAAGGGGCGCGGCGCACATCCAGATATTCACGGCGGCGTTCGGCCACGGAGCCACGAGGGCGGCGGCGGCAGGAGCAGCGCAGCAGACCGAGACCAATCACTGCGAGGACATGTTCCAGATCTCCAACGATGCGCTCAGTAAGTGCGAGGGCATGAACGGAGTCGGTCAGCTGATCGGCCACTGCAGGGTGAAGGCGCACAAGAATGAAGAGGGCTCGACGCCGACGTGCGCGCTGATGCGGCACGTGGGCCCTCGCCACCAGCACGGCGCCGTGTTGCAGCAGTATATGCTCGATCTCGCGAAGTACGAAGGCGGGAAGGAGCTCGCGGGCGCGCCGCCGCGCGGACCGCTGGAGTGGGCGCTCAGCAAGTAGGTCGACGAGCACTGCGTGAAGTAGGGCGCCTGCCCGCAGCGATGCAGACCAGCTCGCGTTTGGCCGAGCTGCTGGAACAAGGTTTTTCTCTCCCTCCCGCCTCCTCGGCCGCCTCCGCTCCTCCCTCTCGCAGTCGGCGCGTCTCGCAGCTGGCCCATGGGCCCCGCATTTTTTGGATGGCCCTCCGACAGTTACTATCCCGAGGAGGCCTCGTCACGCTGCAGGGGGCAAGGGGCCAAAGGGTCGCTCGAGTGCCAAGGGTAAAGGTCCTAGCAAAGGTGAGGGTCCGCGTGCCCAAGGCCAGCCGTGCCTTCGGGGCGTTGCGTGCTTCGGGGTCCGCGCGGCATCTGGCTGAGTGCGGATCGCATTCTTGAGACAAACAACAAAAGAACGTCGGTTTCGTAGGATAAGCCTCCTCAGGGAAACACCCCGTGGGCGGTTTCGCGGACGCACTCGCCATTCATGCTGTTGCGATGCTAGTGCTCTCCTTCGGATCTGGTCCCCCTGAGCATGGAAGAGAGAACGAGGCATCTTGGGGCCTGCTGGGTGCCCTCTGGGGGCCTCGAACTCGAAACATGTCCGTTCGGATCCCCCATCAGGGCCCCCCCTTTGGAGCAGTCTCGGGGGCCTATTTGGCCGTCTTGAGCGCCTCCTGGGCCGCCCTGGAGCCCTTTTGGGCAGGCAAGACCCTTCTTAGAGACTTTTTAGGCCGTCTTGGGGCGATCTTTGTGGCCTCTCGGAGCGTCGGGACGCCGAAAGGGCAAGACCCCGAAACACATTGAACCACCATTGAAACACGGTGATGCCGGCCTCTCGCGGACCTCTGGGGAAGGTTCTTGGAAGCCTCTTGGGACGTTTTGTGCGCTCTCTTTCGGCGGACGAAAGGCCATCTTGGGCTCGGGAAGTCCGGGAACACTCCGGGAAATTTGTGGATTTGTGGTCCGGGCCCTTTCAAGACTTTCAGGATTGAGGACTGAGGCTCCAGGTGGTCGGACAAAGGACGTCGGGACACTCCAACCCGTGCCTCAAGAGCACGGTGGCGAATGTTCGTAAAATGGACCAATCAAACCAGCAAAACAGGCAAACCGCCTGAGACATCCCCACACTGGCCGCGAGCGGGCGGGTGCCATACCCCCTGGCGGCTCCCCCTTGGGGTGGTGAAGCCAGCGCCTCGCTCGAGATCCTCACGAGGTGCTCTGGCAGCAAAGGGGCTTGGGCAACGAAGCAGGCGACCCGCTTTGGACATCCCCACGCTCTGGCTCCGAATGGGCGTGCGTCATGCCCCCTGGCGGCTCCTCCTTGGGGTGCTTAGGCCAGCGCCTCGGCAGAGGCATCCTCACACTCTGCTCTGAAAGCCGGGGTCCGGGCAGCGAAACAGGAGCACCGCCTGCGACGTCCCCGCGGTCTGGCCGCGAACGGGCGAGTGTCATACCCCCCCTTGTCGGCTCCCCCTAGGGTATTGAAGCCTGCGCGTCGCTTGAGAGATCCGCATATTCGACTTCCAAAGCGAGCGCGAGAGAGGCTGAGTATGGGTGAGTGCGAGTGCGAGTGAGTCTGAGTATGAGTGCGTCTGAGTCGGACAGGGTCGGAGTGTGAGTGACTTTGTGTATGGTGGGGTCTGTGTGCGAGTGAGCCGGGGTGCGAGTGGGTGTGCGAGCGAATTGAGTCTAAGCGTGTCTGAGCGCGAGTGACTTTGAGTGTGGGTGAGTTTGAGTGCGAGTGAGTCTGCGTAGGTGCGATTTTGAGTGCGAGTGAGTCTGAGTGTGGGTGGATCTGAGTCTGAGTGTGAGTGAGCCTGAGTATGGCTGAGCCTGGGTGAGGAGGAGGCGGAAGAGGACGGAGGAGGAAGAGGAGTCAGATGTTTCGCAGTAGTACCAATCATCCAATCTCAGGAGATGGGGGGTCACAAAAAGGAGGAGCAGGAGGAGGAGGACGAGGACGAGAGGAGGAGGAGGAGGAGGAGGAGGTGAAGGGAGTCGGCGGCGTCTAGGTAATGTCAAGAGTCTCACCTTATCACATGGTGAATCACAGAGTGCAGATAGGCAGTCGCTGCAAACAGCACCAAGCATCATCAAGCGGCATGGTGCGGACTGACAAACAATACAGCAAGCAGCCGGAGAGCTGGCGATTCGGCCAAGCGCCATCAGTTCACTAGTCTGGCCACCACGGCAGCAGGACAGCAGGCGGGCAGACCAGCAGTCAAACCATCCTCACCAGTCCACGGAGCTCCCCGCGGCTCGCCAAGGCTGTTTGGCGCTCTTCAGGCCCGTCACTTCTCGCTCCTCTCTCATCGCTCCTTGCTCGTCTTGCTGCTCATTCCCTTCTCCTGGCCCCTCGCTCCTCACTCTTGGCTAATGTTTCGTTCCCTCCTCTCTGCTTGCATCTCCCTGCCATGTGGGCCTCAAGAGTGCCCCAGGGAGCCCCCCCGACGGCTATATACTCACACCCTCCTAACGCCTGTTTCTTCGCCCCTCCATGCTCACGCCTTGCTTGTTTCTACTTCTCGCTGTTCGGGCCCTGGCACCGACGTCAATATGAACGTCTTTCGACAGCCTGCCTGCCGTCACATCACACGCCACTTCAGACAGATCTCGAGGTCGGTAGTCCATGGGTCAGCCCTAGTCAGCTACAGCGCAGTGATCAGCGCGTGCGAGAAAGATAAGCAATGGGTGCAGGCTATGTCGCTGCTCAGAGAAATCTGTGAGGTGAGGTTGAAGCCAGACGTCATCGTCTACAACGCTGGGATCAGCGCGTGTGGGAAAGGCACGCAATGGCAAGCAGTTTTTCCGTTGTTCAGTGAGATGCGGGAGCGGAAATTAAAACCCACTGTCATTAGCTACAACGCTGGGATGAGCGCATGCGGGAGCGGCGAGCAGTGGCAGCAGGCTCTGTCGCTGCTCAGGGAACTCTGTCAAGTGAAGTTGAATCCCGACGTTATCAGCTACAGCGCTGGGATCAGCGCGTGCGAGAAGGGGGAGCAGTGGCAGCGCGCTGTGGCGCTGTTCAGCGAGATGCGGTCGGTGAAATTGGAGCCTGGCGCCATTACCTATAGCGCGGTGATCAGCGCGTGCGAGAAGGGCGAGCAGTGGCAGCGGGCGCTGGCGCTACTTCGCGAGATGTGGGCGGCGAAGGTGTTGCCCAACGTCGTCAGCTACAGCGCTGGGATCAGCGCGTGCGAGAAGGGCGTGCAGTGGCAGCGGGCTCTGGCGCTGCTGAGCGAGATGTGGGAGGCGAAACTGGAGCCCAACGTCATCTCCCCTACACCGCCTGGAGACGTGGGCGCGGAACGGGCGAGCAGTAATTCCGGCCCGAGGCGGCCAAGTCGGCCCACGGGCCGCTCTGGCTCCGAGGGCCCAGAGAGGCCCACTGGCAAGCCTCAGGTTCGGATGCATCTCCTGGGAGATCAAAGTTTGGCTCTGCCCTGGTCCAAAATCCGGCCTGCTCCGGCTTCATCCAGCCTGATCCCGTTTACTCCGGCTTGCTCCCGCTTAGTTGAGTTGAATCCCGCTGGATCCGCGGCCCAATCCAGCGCAACAACCCCCCCAATTGGGGCTCAGTCTTCCTTAGTCCTTTCGACTGAAGGACCTCCCAGTAGTTGCCTCCGAGCTTACGACGTTCTCCGCGAGGGGGGCCGAGTGC
>CAUYUJ010022697.1:0-5000 GCA_963575745.1 Prorocentrum cordatum
TTCCCCCCTTGGGACCTCCCCGGAAGCTACCCCCCCCCTTTCCAAAGGGAGGGGGGGTGCTTAAGCTACCCCCCACCCTTGGCGCCGCCCTGCTGGAAGCTACCCCCCCCCCCTTTCGTGCAAAGGGGGAGCGCTTGGAAGCTACCCCTCCGCCCGCCTTTGGCCGCCCCGGAAGCTATCCCCCCCTACCCCCTTTCCAAAAGGAGGGGCGTGCTTAAGCTACCACTCCCCTTCCCCTCGCTTTCCCTTGGAGCCGCCCTGCTGGAAGCTCCCCCCCCCCTCTCCCTCCCTTTGAGCCAAAGGGGGGGGGGGCTTGGAAGCACCTCCCCTTCCCCCCTTTGGCCGCCCAGCCCCCGGAGCCTCCGCCCTCCCTTTCGCCGACGATCCAAAATGAACAATCCATGATCGAGGATGGACGATCGACGATCAACGATCGACGATCGAAAATCCCAATCGAATCGCTTGCAATCGATTGCACTCCATTCCACTGCAATCCCCCTCCCCACCTCCCTCCACTCCCTCCCCTCCCTCCACACCCTTCGTTCCATCTCCTCCCTCCCCTCCCTCTCCTCCCCTCCCTCCCTTCCGTCCTGTCCCTCCCCTGCAATCCAATCGATTGAATCGATTGCAATTCAACCGATTGCAATCCAATCGATTGCAATCCAATGGATTGCAATCGAATCGTTTGCAATCCAATGGACTGCAATCGATTGCAACGCAAGTGTATCATTCAACTCGTCCCGTGCCAACGCCCGGGAACGAAAAATTACCCTGGCGACGTACCCAACCCCTGCGCAAACGCGGGGCGCAAATAGTTTTGGGACACTTTATAAGAGGGGCGATGACGGAGCGAGGGTTACATATGTCTGCAAACGGAATTCGGGAGACTCGCAGGACACTGGCTTCAGGACAAGGACTAGATAAAGCTGATTAGTTGCAATCCCTGAGCAACCCTAGCCACTTCGAAAGCGGGGATCTCAGATCGCAGCCCCCCAGGGATGGCGAGGTCTAATTTGGGTCCGCGCGTGGCGTCACTGTGCTGGGCCCCCCAGCAGGCCTCGAAAGTGGCGACAGTTTCACAGATCGCAGCCCCCAGGGATGGCGAGGTCTAATTTGGGTCCGCGCGTGGCGTCACTGTGCTGGGCCCCCCAGCAGGCCTCGAAAGTGGCGACAGTTTCACAGATCGCAGCCTCCCAGGGATGGCGAGGTCTAATTTGGGTCCGCGCGTGGCGTCACTGTGCTGGGCCCCCCAGCAGGCCTCGAAAGTGGCGACAGTTTCACAGATCGCAGCCCCCCAGGGATGGCGAGGTCTAATTTGGGTCCGCGCGTGGCGTCACTGTGCTGGGCCCCCCAGCAGGCCTCGAAAGTGGCGACAGTTTCACAGATCGCAGCCTCCAGGGGATGGCGAGGTCTCATTTGAATCTGCCCGTGGCGTCACTGTGCTGGGCCCCAGCAGGCCTCGAAAGTGGCGACAGTTTCACAGATCGCAGCCCCCCAGGGATGGCGAGGTCTAATTTGGGTCCGCGCGTGGCGTCACTGTGCTGGTCACTGTGCTGGGCCCCCCAGCAGGCCTCGAAAGTGGCGACGGTTTCACAGATCGCAGCCCCCCGCAAGCAAGACAGGAGGAGGCAAGAGGGAGACGGGACGGGAAGGAGGAAGTGGAGACCACACTGCCCTATTCAAAACGAATACCCAACCAAGGAGGGTTGGGAAAAATACTATCCCCCCCGAAAGTTGCACGAAGTGTAATTCGGAAGACGCCAGCCCGTCGGGTTTGGCAGTGTTCGTGTAAGACGGCGGCCAGCTGGGGGAGGAGGAGGCGGAGAATGGGGGAGGCGGAGGGGGAGGAGGAGGAGGAGGAGGAGGAGGAGGAGGAGGAGGAGGAGGAGGAGGAGGAGGAGGGGGAGGAGAGGAGGAGGAGGAGGAGGAGGAGGAGGAAGGCGGAAGAATGAGGCGGGGGCGGGGGGAAGGAGAGGAGGAAAAGAGGAGGAGGAGGAGGACGGGGAGGAGGAGGAGGAGGAGGAGGACGAGGAGGAGGAGCAAGAGGAGGAGGAGACGGAGGAAGGAGAAGGAGGAGAAGGAGGAGGAGGAGGAGGGGAGGGAGAGCAGAGGAGGAGGAGGAGGAGGAGGAGGAGGATGAGGAGGAGGAGGAGGAGGGGGAAACGGAGGAGGAGGATAACGAGGAGGAGGAGGAGCAGGAGGAGCAGGAAGAGGCGGATGATGATGATGAGGATGATGATGAGGAGGAGGCGGAGGAGGAAGGAAAAATGGAGGAGGAGAAAACCGAGGAGGAGGAGGAGGAGAAGAAACAGAACGGAACGGAAGGACCCGCGGGGGAGTACGACGATGATGATGATAATGATGATGATAACGATGATGATGATGACGATGATGATTATGAGGAGGATGAGGAGGACGAGGAAGAGGAGGAGGCAAAAGGAAGAAGAGGAGGGAGAGGGGCGGGAATAAATGGAGGGGAGGGCGATGGCTCCGGGAGCTGGGCGGCCAAAGGGAGGAAGGGGGGGGGAGCTTCAAGCCCGTCGACCCTTTGCCCACCAAGGGGGGAGGGGGGGGGAGTTTCCAAACCCCCCCCCCCCCTTTCAAGGGGGGGGGGGACAGGGGAAGGGGGGACGGGGAGGGGCGGGGGGGTGAGGGGGGGGGAGGGGCTCACCCAGCTCCAATTAAAAGAGGGGGTTGGGGGTTGGGGGGTAGCTTGGAACCCGCCCCCCCCCTTTCCGGCCACGAAAAGAAAGGGGGGGGGGGCCTCCGAAGCCCCCCCCCCCTTTCAAAGGGAGGGGTGGCTCGCCCCGGCCCATTACAGGGAGGGAGGGGGGTGGCAGCTTGGAAGCCCCCCCCCCTTTCCGAACCACGAAAAGGGGGGAGGGATGGGGGGCCCCCGAAGCCCCCCCCCCTTTAGCAAGGAAGGGGGGAGGGGGGCAGCTTCAAGCTGGGGCCCCCTTTTTGGTCTATCGGGCCCCACGCGCGCGCTCTATCTTAGATATTACACACGCGTCAGAAACTGCTAGCTTTCTGTCGAGGGGCAACCGCGCGCGCTTTCGCAATTCGCACAGCGCCTCAAAGCCGGCGTTGGCCACGCCTAGCGGGCGACTGAGTTCAGGCCCTCCCCGACCCGACCCGTGGAGCTCAAGAGTCCTCCTAAGTAGACCATGCTGTCCTTGCTCGGGACGGGGGCGCCATCTGGCTTCGCCAAGGCAGTCTCACAACAGACTGGTAAGGCTTCAAGTTTGCCCCAGTTGAAGGCAAGCCCGAAGTTGGACACCGCGCAAGTGGATCGCCTCCATCAGCTTGGAACACACAATCACCGCTGACTCCAATGACCACGGTGTCGCCAGCGTAATTAACTGAATTCACAAACGAGCATCCGGGCGTCTTGCGCCAGGCCGTGCGCTCGGAAAGCCAGGCTCGCATCGCGCACGAGGACCGCGGTTACGATTGAGAACCGCGTTGGCGATATTGGGCAGCCTTGGCAGACGCCGAAGGCTGGTGGCCATGGCCTGGACGTCTGGCCCGCCCCCCTCACTCGAAATGATCTGTCCGCGCATATGGCCCGAACTGCCTCGGCGAAGCGCCCGGGGACCCCGCAGCGGACGAGCGCCTGCACCAGGGCGGTTGGCGAGACGCTGTCAAATTTCTCGGCCCAATCCAGCGCCAGCAGGACCAGCTTGAGAGAGCGAGAGCGAGAACTCCAGGTGTCTTCGACCAACCTGCGGGCAACGAACAGAGCGTCCGCGGCGCCGCGCATCGATCGGAACCCGAACTGCGCGCCCCAGATTCCGTCTTCGGCACCTGCGCCCTTCAAGCGGCCGAGGAGAACCATGGCTTACAGTTTGCGCCCAATCGGAGGCAATGAGATTGACCGATCATTGGCGCACTCGGCCGGACAGCCCTTCTTGAACAGCGCGATGACGACTGCTTCGTTCCACGCATCCGGCACGGCCTTATCGGTCCAGCATGCGTTGCAAATCAGAGCAGCCCACTCGTGAGCCGAAGTACAAGGAGCGCACATGCCTTGCGAAAGCCCCCCACGATGCCATCGCCCACAGAAGACCTGCTCTTTTTTTCAGCTTTCGCGCAGCACTGCGAACCTCTACTGGGGAAATGGGGCCTTTTGAGACTGAGAAGACTGCACCTGTAGGGAAAGCGCGCTTGATCTCTGTCACGGGTCGCACAGCCCATGAAACAGTGGAAAAATAATCAGCGAGCGCGTGTGCCCTCTGACCACTGCAAACCAGTCTTCTGTTCGAATCTTTCATGCAGCCCTGCCGCGCCACCGAACCTTCCCGCAACTTCCGGATCTCAGCCCAATCCCCGGAGGCGAGGAGATCGTCAAACCACTTCTCTCTGTCTGCTTTGGCCGACGCGTTGATCATGCCGTGAAGTCGCTTTTCTCTGTCAAATCCCCGTTCCTCTTTGCTTCCCCTCAACGCGCGATCAGCTCTAAAGTCGCACGGCTGTTCCATGTTCGATGGCGAATTGCCGAAACTGTAGGCAGGCCTTCGCCAGCAGCATGTTTAAGGCAAAACCCATCGCTGTGCCCAACGAGTTCAAAATACACTGGTCATAATGTAGGTATGCCACTATGTCTGACAGCGTGGCGTTGAAGTCGTCCACCACACTGCTGCAAGACAACGCACGTAAGTCTGGTTTCTCGTTTCGTTCCCGGGTGGTTTTCTCGACGTTCAGGCGCACGCAACAGAGGAGCAAGAAATCGTGCGACGCAATGGCCGCATCCTTATGACTGCGGACATCGCTGACAGGCGACTGCTGGCCCTCAGGGCACATTAAAAAATCGGTTTGGCCATGTTCTGGACGAGCTGGATCAGAATGCTTCGAACCGATGTTGTAGGACGTGATTAGCGCCTCCGGCGGGTAGTCGAAGAACGCTGCTGACTAATAGCCCGTGTGCCCCACACAGCTCAAGCAGCAGACCGCGATTAGAATTCGTATCCTGCTGTGCCGACGGGCAACCGAAAACATTC
>CAUYUJ010022697.1:7500-12500 GCA_963575745.1 Prorocentrum cordatum
TATAACCGCAATCATCAAAATCAACATCGTCCTCCTCGTCAGCATCTTCATCGGTATCATCATCATCATCATCAGCAGCAGCAGCATGAACATCCTCAACATCATCATCCTCATCAGCAGCAGCATCTTCATCAGCATCATCATCCTCGTGGTCATCTTCAGTGCCATCACCACCACCACAATCATCGTCATCATCAGCATCCTCAACCGCATCATCCTCATCATCATCATCATCATCATCATCATCATCAGCAGCAGCAGCAGCCACATAAGCATCATCATCAGCATCCTCATAATCATCAGCATCCTCATCATCATCAGAATCAACATCAGCATCATCAGCAGCAGAAGTAGCATGATAGTCATCATCATCATCAGCATCGTCATCATCATCATCAGCATCAGCATCATCATCATCATCAGCATCCTCATCATCATCAGCATCATCATCATCATCACCATCATCATCATCATCATCATCATCAGCATCATCATCATTATCGGCGTCGTCGCCATAGCCACGATCTTCCATTATTGTGCAACCCGCTGGTTTGAACTGCGACCAGCGCATGCAGGGCTCAATCGCACTCCAACGGTCCCGTCGCTTGCCCGAAGGATCGATATAAGCTATGATGATGCTCCGAGTACGCCTGCCCCCAAGGAATAGCAAACATACCGATACCAATACTCCTCAGACCTCTCCCAGGGTGCGCTCTAACAAGGATGTCGAGGCGAATCCAGCCCTGGCGAAGATGTCCTCCCAAGCAACCCAGAAATGTGAAAACCGAGGGAGGACATCGATATCGGTATATCCGCCGCCGTGCCGCTGGGCACGGAGTGGGCGGGTCCTTAAGTCCTTTGCCCAATCCCCTGAGCCTCAATCCTCACTCCTGGGGAGTGCTTTAGGGGCTCGGACCCCACATTCCGATATCTCCTGGGGTTTCCCGCGTGCCACCTGGTCTTTGGGAAGTACTGGCGCGTGAATTTCTTTTAGGGCTCAAGAGGGCCCAATACGGGCCATGAGGGCCCCAAGACGGGCCAAGAGGGCCCCGAGTCGCCGACCGATCGCTCCAAGCCGCTTAAGATTGCCCCCAGACGACCCCAGAGGCATCCAAGACGCCTCAAGAAGCCTCCCAGAGGCCTCCCAAGACAGTCCCAAGTGGCCAACATCACTGATGTCCCTTAGTTTTTGAAAGTCGTTACCTTTCTCGCATGTTCTGCTTCCCGACGCTTCCCGACAGCCCTGGAGTCCCCCAAGATCGCCCCAAAATGGCCAAAGAGGCCTCCAAGAGGGCATCAAAACGGCCCAAGAAGGCCTCAAGACAGACCAAGAGGTGCCAACGACGGCCAAAGAAGCCCCAAAGACGGCTCCAAGAGGGAGCCCAGATGGGGGACCAGAACGGACATTTCGAGCCCTCGGCCCCGAGGGGCCCACAGGAGGCCCCTAGAGGCCTCCGAGAGGCCCCCAAGAGGCTCCAAGAGGCCCCCAAGAGGCCCCGAGGGGCCCCGAGAGACCCCCAAGAAGCTCCTCCCAAGAGGCCCGCAAACTGCCCCCAAACGGCTCCCGAGAGCGCTCCGAAAAGACCCGAAGAAGCATCCCTGAGAACTCTGAACCACAACCCAGGCACGGCGGCGGGATAGGCCGCAGGCCATTTGATATTCCCCCCCTGAGAGCCTGGCACCCTGCCTGCCCCGCGCAAGAAGACGCGCCTTGGGTGACGAGGCCATGACGGTCAGCAGCGGCGCGGCCGCCGCGGCGGTCGCGGTCGCCGGCTGCACCGAAAAGACGCTGAGCCTGCAGCCGCGGCTGGGCGAGAGTAGACGCACCGTGCATCACGAGGAATATCAACCTCCTCGACAGACCGATGCCATCGCTATCCTCGGCCAGCCCCCCATCATCATCCATCACCATTACCATCACCGTCACCACCACCATCAACATCACCATCACCACCACCACCACCAGCATCATCATCATCACCACCACCACCACCATCATCATCATCAGCATCAGCATCATCATCAGCATCGTCGTCATCATCAACATCATGATCATCATCATCAGCAGCAGCATCATCAGCATAAGCATCAGCTTCATCATTAGAATCAGCATAATCATGAACAGTATCAGCATCATCATCAGAATCAGCATCAGCAACAGCGTCATAATCATCATTAGCATCAGCATCATCACCATCAGCATCGACATCCGCATCATCATCAGCATCAACAGCATCATCATCAGACTCGCCATCATCATCAACATCATCGTCTCCATCAGCATCATCATCAGCATCAGCATCATCCGCAGCACCCACATAATAAGAAACAATACCATCACCACCATCATCATCAACATCAGCATCGACAATATCGTCATCATCATCGTCATCATCCTCAGCATCACCATAATCAGTATCATTATCAGCATCGTCATCATCATCATCATCATCAACATCTTCATCAGCATTATCATCATCAATATCATCAGCATCGTCATATTCAGTATCAGCATCGTCAGCAGAAGCAGTATCCTCAACATTCAAATCCGTACCAATCAGCATCAACAGCAGCATCATCATCGTCGTCGTCATGATCAGCATCGTCATCACAATCATCATTAGCATCACCCTCACAATCACCACCAGAACCAAAACCATCATCGCCAGCACCGTCATCATCATCAGCATCATCATCGTCATCATCGACATCGTCATCAACATAACAATCATCATAACCGCCATCGCCGTCATCATCACCACAACCATCCTCATCACCACCACCATCATCATGATTGTTGTTATCATCAACATCACCGTCATCGTCATCAAGCACGTCGTCGTCATCAGCATCATCGTCATCATCGCCATCATCATCACCATTATCATCAGTATTGTCAGCAGTATCGTCATCATCCTCAGCATCATCAGCATCATCAGCATCGTCGTCATCGTCGTCATCGGCATCGTCATCGTCATCGTCATCATTCTCAATTCCTTCTCCTCATACATAACTTCTCCCTGTCGCACCCCAAGGCCGGTCGGAGGGGCAATCTGAACATATGGAGGGCGGGTCGCCTCCAAAATGTGGCTCTCGCCTTCGCACCGCGCGCATGTGCGTCTATAACCAAAAAATAATGATTTTGCGGATTGAGGGCGGGTCGGTTTCAAAATGTGGCTCTAGGCTTAGCACCGCGAACATCCTATTTCAAATTTCGCTAGAGTTTCACGGACTGAGGGCAAGCCATGTTCGCTCTAGCGCCGCGCTGGTTCGTCCTCAAATTTACAAGGGCTTCACGGATGGAGGGCGGTTCCTTTTCAAAATGTGGTGTTCGCCTTAGCGCCACGCTCATTCGTTCCACAAAATTGCAACACGGGTTCTCAAGGTTATCAGACACTGTTTGTTGGAACGATGTTGGATTGTGAGGGCGCAACAGTTAACTCCCAGGCAAGATTCAGGATCGTTTGACTCGTGGCGTTGAGGTCCCTAGAACGGTGCTCTGGCACGGTTCAGGATTTTCGCACGGTTGTCTCCCAACGGGGCGCTTCCCTCAATGGACGTGAATCATGCCAGGTGCCTATGAAGACAGAACTTGGAGAGAGGGTTTATTCCAACATCGTTGATGGGTCTTCGGTTGACACTGATCCTCCTCATCATGCTCCTCCACCACCTCATCAGTGTCATCATCAGCAGCAACAACAACAGCAGCACGATCATCATGAGAAAAAATAAACATAATCATCATCAGCATCGTCATCGTCATCGTCATCATCAACATCAGCATCAGCAGCAGCATCATCATCAACATCAACAACCTCATCATTATCATAATTGCAATCACCAGAACCTCCGTCATTGGCATCATCATCATTAGCAACCATCGTCGCTGCCAGCATTGTCTGCATCATCATCATCATCATCATCATCATCATCATCATCATCATCATCATCATCATCATCATCATCATCATCATCATCATCTTCATCATCATCTTCATCATCATCATCATCATCATCATCATCATCATCATCATCATCATCATCATCATCATCATCATCATCATCATCATAATCATAATCATCATCATCATCAGCATCAGCATCAGCATCAGCATCATCATCATCATCATCATCATCATCATCGTCATCATCATTATTATCATACTCATCATCATTGTCAGCATCATCATCATCATCATGCTCATCATCATATCCACCACCGCCACAACTATCATCAGCATCATCGTCGTAATCAGCATGATCATCAGAATCGTCATCATCAGCACCACCACCATCATCATTAACAGCACCATCATCATCATCAGCATCATCACCGCCATCATCATCAGCATCACCATCACCATCATCACCAGAGTCAAAACAATCATCATGATCATCATCCTCATCCTATTCATCATCATCGTCATCATCATCATAAGAATCGTCATCATCTTCGTCATAATCAACATCATCATCACCACCATCATCATCACCACCATCATCACCATCACCACCATCAGCATCAGCACCACCACCACCATCAGCAGCATCATCATCATCATCATCATCATCATCATCATCATCATCATCATCATTACCACCATCACCATCATCAGGGTGAAAAAAGGGCTGGCATCCCGGGTCGAGCGACGCCAGGATCAAGCAGGAGGGAAACCCAGACCAGACCAAAGAAAAAGGGACGATCTGGGCGTGGTCAGTGCTTTTCCTGGATGGACCGAGTATCTAGCATGTGAGTACCTCGACTCGTCGAAGAACGCCCTTTACGGGGCGCCACGGTCCCGACCGCTTCCCCCGGGAGTCGTTTGTCGTCCAGGACTCATTGCTGAGGGCCCATGGGGCCCGATAATAGCCGCCCCTGGGGGCCGACCTCGACGGAAAGCGCTGGGCTTGAAAGACATATCTCGCTGGAGTCCTGGGTTTGAGGGCCTCGACTCGTCGAAGAACGCCCTGACGGTCGAGGAGACGCGGGTTGCCCCGAC
>CAUYUJ010022697.1:17500-90000 GCA_963575745.1 Prorocentrum cordatum
CACATTTTGAATGCCCGGGGCCAACTGTAGGCCACTTCGTGCTCTTCTAGTTCCCAGAACTCCATTCCCGGGCCACATTTTGAATGCCCGGAGCCAACTGCAGGCCACTTCGTGCTCTTCGAGTTCCCAGAACTCAACTCCCGGGCCACATTCTGAATGCCCGGAGCCAACTGTAGGCCACTTCGTGCGGGCGCTGCCCTGGGCTTCGCATTGCGTGTTCTCCGCCCGCCCGCCAGGTCCTCCTGCGGTACTCGCCGCAGTCCTCTGCCACCGCCGGCGGCTTCGCGCAGGGGTTCCGCCAGGGCAATCTCGAGTGGGTCACTCTGACCGGCCTCGTGGAGATGCGGGAGAAGGCGGCGCTGGATCAGTACATTAAACAGCAGCGCGATGCCGAGAGGAGGGCGGTGGTCTGCTTCACGCGCGAGCTCCGCAAGCAGAAGGCCAAGTTTGCGGGCGAGGACGACGAGTGGGTCTGGACAGCGCGCAACGTGACACCCACCCCGTAAGCGATGGCCTCACGGGGGGCCATCGGAGAGGCGGGGGGGGCGAGGCCCTCTTGGATCCGGTTTTCGCACCGCCCTGGTGCGGGCAGGACCAATTTTTTATCTCGGGCCCTGTTCTCTCCTCCTTCCCTCCTTCCCTCCCTCCCTTTCTCCCTCCCCCCCTTCCTCCCTCCCTCCCTCTCTCCCGCCCTCCTTCTCCAGCATTCCAGCATTTATATAATAGGGATGTGGCTCTCTAAGGACAGAGCAGTGACCGCCGCGGTTTGTCTCGCGTCCAGTATCCAGTAAACTATTTTCCCAGGCTGCTGCCGGCTCGGTGCGCAAAAGAACCTTCTAGCCCGGTCTCTCCTTGGCTGTCCCTCCATGGGGCCGGCTTTGCGTCCTGAGCCGTATCTCGGCGGCCCCGGGGCCAGGGAACGGCTTCCAGAGGCCGACCAAGTTGAAAAACCGGCGGTTGCGATTTCTCGCGTCGCCATGATCTTAGGAGGAGGTGGGAGAGGGAAGACGGGGAGGAGGAGGAGGAGGATGAATAGGAGTAGGAGTAGTAGTAGTAGGAGGAGGAGGAGGAGGAGGAGGAAGCGTGGAACCCGGAACCGCCTTTCGCTGCAAAAGGCAGCCGAGGCCATGCCGACCGGGGCCGTGCCGTACCTATCTTACGTGGAAACTAAAATCGAACCACATGTACCAATCGATCGTCATCATCACCATCACCACACATCGCGTGCGCGGCACGTTCGTGTGTGCACCCTGCCGCACATCATGCGGCATGTGATTTCCAGCCGCAAGCTTTTTTTTTCTCTCTCTCTCTCTCTCTCTCTCCCTCTCTCTCTTTCCCTCTCTCTCTCTCTCTTTCTCTCTCTCTCTCTCTCTCTCTCTCTCTCTCTCTTCCTCCCTTTTTCGACGACATGCCCGGCGACGCCTGGGAGCGGGTGATGGGGGTGGGGCGACGGCGACCGACGACGACGACTCGACGACGCAACGACGAATGGACGGCAGCGGACGACGACGACGACGACGACGACGACGACGACGACCAACGAGCGACGAACGACGAACGACGAACGACCGACGAACGACGAACGACGGACGAACGACGACCGACACGACGACGACGACGACGACGACGACGACGACGACGACGACGACGACGACGACGACGACGACGACGACGACGACGACGACGACGACGGCGGCGGCGGCGGCGGCGGCGGCGGCGGCGGCGGCGGCGGCGGCGGCGGCGGCGGCAACGGGGGCGGCGGCGGCGGCGCAGCCGCCCAGGGAGCCGCGAGGTCTCGGCAAGGTGTGCTTGGCCTTCCACCCCGCTGGACCTCCGAGGACCCCACGAAAGTGGCGACAGGTGCGCCGTTCGCAGCCACCCAGGGGGCCGCGTGGTCTCGGGTGGGTGTGCGTGGCCCTCACCCCCGGACCCCCCTCTTTCATATTGGCGTTGAGCACCCCCTCGAAGGACGGTGCATCTCAGCAACATTGAAGAGGAGGGTTGAAGGGGTCTCTGCTGGAGGGCTCCACGGCGTCCATTCCTTGCAGTGCTCAGTCTGACGGCGGGAGGGCACCAGAGCACTGTCCATTGGCCGTGTCAACATTGACGAAGGGGTCTAAGGGGGTCTCAGGCGTTCAACTCCCGCCCTGCATACCGCGGCACGCTCGGAGTCGACCTTGCGTTGCACCATTAGCCGTGTCCACACCCAGAGGTCCCGACCCCCACCCCTCAGCCAGCGAGGCAGCCAACGAGGTAGCCCGCAAGGCAGCCAACGAGACAGCCGACGAGGCAGCCAACGAGGCACCCCACCCGGAAACCAACGGGGCAGCCGACGAGGCAGCCGACCAGGCAGCCAACGAGGCAGCCGACGAGGCAGCCAACCAGGCAACCGAAGAGGCAGCCAACAGGCAGCCAAGCAGGCAGCCAACGAGAGTAGTGTTCATGTTGAGGACGTGTAGAGGGAAGAGGAGGATGTGGGCACGAAAAGCAGGGAACGGGCCCCGCCCTCCGTGGACCCGTCCCCTTCGCCACCTTGCTCCGTCTCTTTTTCTTCAACTGTTGTCTGCGCAAGCATTTGGGCTCGAGCTTTCGCTAGCGTCTGGCGGGGGCTCACTTCGCTGTCGTGCATGCTGCCCGTGCGGCCGTTATGGTCTTCGCGCCAGCCTTCGGTTTCCGCTTCTCCACCGCTTCGCCCCATGGCGCAGCAACCTCTTGCAGCGCGGCCTGGGCCAATAGGTGGTCGCGAGCAAAGTGGCCGCTGCGCCGCGGACGCCGCCGGGGAGACAGTGCGACCGTTGTGGCGACCAGTGGGCCCGCGGGCGCACCGCCAGCCAGCCGCGAGTGCTCCTCCGCCGCCGGTGCGGCCGCTTTGGAGGGCGGGCCCCGCGGCCTCGCGCTCAGGGCTGGGTCCGCCGGCTCTGCGGGCGCCCGTCAGCTCAGACGACGCCGCGCGTGGCTCCGCCGCGGCGGCCGCATCCTGCGTGGTGTCGGGCGCCAGTGGCGCTGCGGTTGCGCCTTCGCGGCACTGCTTTGCTGCTGCGCGCCCAGGACTGGGCCCGCGGGCTGCGGGGGCAAACGCCAGCTCTGACGACGCCGCGCGCGGCCCTGCCGCGCCAGCCGCATCGAGCGGGGACTCGGGTACTGCAGGCGCTGGGGCGGCGCTCTTGCCAGAGCTCACGACGACCCGGACATGTTGCCCTCTCTGTTTGGGGCCTTTGGTTCCACTACCACAAAGGCGCCCAGTGAAATGCTTGGTCGTGGCGGAGCCGCGGCGCTTCGCAATGCGACACGGCGCCAAGCATTGCGAGAACGGTTGCGACGAAGGGCGCGTGCACAAGTACTGGCGCGGGCACATTGAGTCCCCTGCTGGGCACGGACAAGGCGGCTTCGTGAAGAAGCTTGATGTTGGTTGTCCAGTGTCAGAGATCTTCATGGTGAACAAGTCCTTCGGCGTGCATGCTCAGTGGGCGCAGCGGTGGGCCTACCGCCTGTACACGCACAGGGCGTCCTTCCTTGGAGAAGCCCAGATCCTGCGGGCGTTGGAACCCGAAGTCGCCACGGAGACGTTGGAGCAATCCTTGGAGTCCGCTTGGGTGCGGTACCAGTTGTGGCAGCGATCTTCAGCGTGCGAGGGCGCGCGCGTTGCCCTGGCGGCTTCTGTGTTGGAGTTGCCCTTGGAGGACCTTCTGCAGAGCTGCGCTTCCTGGTACCGCCCTCTCATGAAGGAGCGCCGACTCTGCGCGTGGCGGGCCAGTGGAGATAGGCTGGACATCGTCTGCGTTGACGGCAACGCGAAGCTGCACCGGCGTTCGTGCGGCGCGCCGTGCGCCGAGGCCGTGTACCACGAAGCCCTAGACTTGCACTTGGTGCGTGGTTGCCCTGAGTCGCCTCTGCAGAAGGGGGTGCTCTGCCGCCGCCACCAGGAGCTCGCCGACCGCCCTGCCCTCGCCGGCGACATTGAAGCACACCGCGTGAGGGCGCCCCTGTCCACTGGTGCATTTCTTGACGTCGAAGTGCGCCTGGCCGGCTTCGGAAACTGGCAACCAGCTTGCACCGTCCCCGATTCGACCGCGCAGGCGTATTTCGCCCGGAACGCCGAGCAGGTCATCCAAGAGCGCAAGCGCCAGCGTCAAGGGCGCAGGGACTTTCTCCGGCGGCAACCGCGCCTGGTCCTGGGCGACTGGGCTTCTGGGCACGCCAAGGCCAAGTGCTCCTGCAAGACGCACAAGGAGTCCGTCTCGGCCATCCGCACGGCAAGTCGGTCGGCAGGGTTCCTAGCCGCAGTCTCAGAGAGTGGCGTGGTCGGTGCTCTTGAAGAGGTGATCACTGCTGAGACGCTGTCCCAGCGCTACTGCTTTTTGGCCGACGTGGCCACTGCTGTTCCAGAGCTCAAGACGCTCGTGCACGACGACGCGTGCCATGTGCGCTTGTTCGCCAAGGGCAGGGCGGAGGGCGCGCCGCCCGGCAGCTTGGCCGCTCGTCTTGGGCACTTCCGGTACATCGTCGACCGGCCGCACAGCAAAGGGCACGTCGACGCCACGTGCAGGGCGGAGTGCTTCCCAGACGTGCCCGCGAATGCTGCCGCCCTGGGTGACTTCCCAACGCCGATATGCGAGTCTGTCAACGCGCAGCTCTCGCCCTTGGCCCACACCGTCCACCACATGAGGCGCTGGGTGTGTGATTTCATCGTGGGCTAATGCGTGGACGTCCACAATGAGTTGCGCGCCCGGGAAGCAGCGCGCGGGGCTGCCAGGGCGGCCCGGAAAGCGGCCCGGCAAGACCGCGCGCCTGCACCCCGCCTGGTGCCCGCGGGGATTCCCGCCGCGGGCGCGCCGGCCGCGGGCGCGGCCCCGGGCGCGGCGCCGGCGGCCGCGGGCGCGGCCCCCGAGGCGACACACCCGCCCATAGTGCGTCGCAAACTCAGGCCGGTGTGGGCGGCTGCCGCCGCTGACGGTGACAAATTCTTTGAATGCCAGGCGTTTTACAAAGGGCGCCCTGCGAACCCAATGGCATTCGCATGCCCTGGGGCCCGGGTCATCTTCGGCACGGATACCGCCGCCGGAGTCGCGGTCTGCGCGGGGCGTGCGGAGCGCGGCTGCAATGCCGATGACGCGCAGCGCCTGGTGCGCGCGGTTCCGGCGCGCCTTCGAGACGAGCTGACCGCGTTTCTCGCCCCAGCTCTCTCGTTCGACGTCCTGCGCATGAGCGCTGTCTTCGATCTCCGCCCCTTGAATTTGACGTGGCCCGCGCTGGAGGAGGCTCTGGGCGCGCAGCCCGTCAAGCAGAATCAGGGCTTTCCGCGCTTCCGCGGCAGCGATGTAAACGCGCGTCTGGACGCGCTCTGTCGGCGACCCGGCGCCATCGCCCGGCGGCCGCCCCCGGCGGCGCGGCCCGTTTAAGGGCGCCTGCATAGCTGCGGTTGGCCGCTCGCAGCGCGCGAGGTTCGCGCTGCCCTTCCTGGGATATTCTGCCTTGCACTGCCCGCGTGCTGCCAGCGAGTGACAAGACAGCTCCTCGACGGGGTCGTCGTCGCAACCGTCGTCGCCATCGCCATTGCCGTTGCTGCCGCCGCTGCAATCGTCTCGCCGACCGTCCGTCGCGCATGCCTCCCCGTTCGTGCGCCCAGCCCCCGCGCCCCCCCGCGCTCGCCTACCCCCCCCCATCCGTTCGCTTCCATTTCGTTCCATGGCTCCCCGCTACCCCCCCCTCTCAACCCGGCACCGCGCGCCGCTCCGCTCTAGTTCTAATCGTCATCTTGGCATTCTTTGTCACAGTCGCCATCGCGGCTGTCGCCGTCGCCATCGTCGCGATGATCGCCCGGCCCTTCGGCCCCCTGACCCCTGACTGGGCCGTCTGCGCGCGCCGCCCTATCATCGACGGCGACGCGGGGGCTCCGCCGGCGACCGCCCGCGCCGTCGGCGCCCGTCGCACCGATCGTCATCGCCGCCCATAGCTGCTTCGGCCCTCAAGATCCGCGCGCCGAGGGCGCTGCTTCCTCGACGCTTTCCTGCGGGGCATGGCCCCTGCTAGCCGGGCGCCCGAAATTTCGGCCGCAGAGATCCAGGCCATGGCAGACGCCGTGAACGATTACGTTGACGTGCATTTCTCGGCGAGCGAGCACTTGCCCGCGGAGCTGCAGAAGTTGGCGCGCCCGCTCGAGGTGGCCACCGGCCAGGGCGCTCTGCCCGTGCTCGCCCTCACGGCGGCCGCGATGGCTGGCGTCAACAATGGCGCTAACATCCAGCTCTGGACTCGCAGGGCTCTAAGTGCTACTACTGCGATTACTTCTACTACTACGACTATTACTACCGCTACTACTATTATTATTACGGCGACGATTCCTACTACCACGACGACTGTTTTCACCACTACTACTACTAATGGTACTGACACTAATACTGCTAGCACTACTACTACTACTACTACTACTACTGCTACTACTACTACTACTACTACTACTACTACTACTACTACTACTACTACTACTACTACTACTACTACTACTACTACTACTACTACTACTACTACTACTTCTACTACTACTACTACTCCTACACCACTACTACTACTACTACTACTACTACTACTACTACTACTACTACTACTACTATTACTACTACGACTTTTAGGACTACTACTACTACTACTACTACTACTACTACTGATGCTGCTAGTGCTACGGCTACGGCTACTGATACTGCGACTGCTACTGCTACTGCTTCAAGTATTCTTAAACGTATTCACACCGCCATTTCTAATGCAGCATTAAGTGATCCTTGTCATACTGGGAAAGCAAGTGCGCATCGCAAGGTCCCTGACATCATGAATATCATTATCGTTTCGATTTGGTTCCATCCCCACCCAGAATTGGCCCCGTGGTCCATGCGGGCGCAACAGGGGCATCCACGCATGTATTCAGACTGGCACGCGTGCCCGCGGTGAAGAGTCCTCAGAGGGGCTCAAGTAAGCCCCGGGCGCCGCCGGGCGCGTGGCCCCCGGGCCGCGTCTTCAACCCCGCGTTCCCGGCTGGATTTCATCTTCCCCCCCATCTCCTGGCATGGCCACTACTCGCCCTCCACTCCTGCGCCCTTGCTCGCGCGTCTGCGCCCCCCCCCCCCCCAGGAACGCTGATCCGACGCCGCTCTCCGCCATGGTGCTGTACGGGGGCGACGCGCAGCAGGGGAAGAGCCGCGTCACCGCGGCGGTCGCGGCCATGATTGCTGCTGCCGACGATGAGATTGCAGCGGTGGTGCAGGAGCGCCTCGATTCCGCGGCGCCGCCCGCGGGCGTTCCCCAGCGCGCGTGGGAGGACGCGAAGCCGACGAAGCTCACGGTGAAAACGATCGGGATGCAGGATTTCACCCCCACGGAGCTCTTCGCCCGGTGCTCGGGGGACTGGGATCAGATCCAGGATTGCCGTGGCTGGAACGTCGGATGGGCGAGGAACCCCAGTGCTCGCCGGTGCCCCCCTAGAGCTTCCCGACCCCTCGCGCCCGATAGTGATTCGCTGCGTTGTCTGATTTTCTACTTGGGCCACTCGGCCGAAGCGGAGATTCAGCCGCGCGTTTTACGGGTTGGCCCCCACGGCCAGAGCGAGCTTCCGGCGCGCCCGGGGCCTTGCGTTGGTCGCGGGTGTCGATGTGTCAGCGGCCCCGCAGGAAGTCAAGGAACTTGATGTACTCTCAGGTTGGGCGCCCCGCGCCTGGTACAGCACGATGGTGAACCTGGACGAGGCCTACAGCTTCCTTGGCCAGCTCGGCCTCACCGCCACCGACGCCCGCGGCGGGGCTGCCAGGGACACCGCGCCGTCCCAACACGCTTCGACGCTGAACACCCTCATTGGCACGGGCAAGCTTCAGCGTGACACGAGGACCAGTGGGTCGTATGGCAGCGTTGGGTCCCCTGCCGTCAACGTGGCCATCATCGGCAATTGGCATTGGAAAATGTTGATGGCCGTGGAGAGAGGGCACGTCGGCAACCACGTGGCGGCCACGAAAGAGCGGAGCATTTACTGCGCCGGCCCGGCCGCCAAGCGCCACGAGCCCCTCCCCGCTGACTTCGAGATGCCGCGAGATGAGAACGGGGTCGCTTACCCCCGCTGGACGTGGTTGCCATTGACGGCAAGATTGGCGGACAGCTTCGGCTGGAGCCACTACTACCAGGAGCCCGACGAAGCCGAGCGGGACTTGGAGGCTGGGCCCCTGGACGAGGCCGAGGGCGCGGCCCCCCCCGCGGTCCCGGGCTCCGGGACGCAGCTCGCCGCGTCGTTCGTGGGGCCCGAGCAGGGGTACAGCATCAACCTGCCGGACGGCGTGGAGGTGCGCCTGCGGTATCGGTACGACGCTGGCACTCTGCAGACGCAGTATCGGATTTCTGCGAGGTGGATGTTGCCATCGCCGTACACGGCGCTGGTTCCTGGGGTCCGGCGCGTCATCGGCTTCTTCAAGACCAGGCCGCACTTTACGATCCCGTTCGAGCCGACGGCGCGCGAACACCTCCTCGGAGCGCAGCTCGAGCAGAGCCTCCTCGCCAGCGCGTCCCGCGGGGAGGATGGTCCTGGCGAGGCCCAGCACGGGGCGGCGGCTGGCCAGATTGGGGTCTGGGCAGGCCTTCTGCGCATCTTGCGCATGGCAGCCGCCGACGCAGACCCCGATCCAGCGACGTTCGCCATCACCACGGACGATGTGGACTTGAGCACGCGCATCGTGCAGATCAGTCTGCAGATCAAGAAGCTCGCGCGCCAGACCGCTGACCTGGTCGGCCCGCCGGACGACCAGCGCGACGCCGCGGGTGCCGTGCGACGCCCCGTTCGCGGGGATTACGACCGCCGCCGTTTCGCGCCCGCTTACTTGTCGCAGGCAGGCGGCGAGGGCGGCGTCGGGGGGAGTCCGGCCGCGGCCGCGGAAATTGCGGACGCCGCGGGGGCTGCTGGCGGCGGTGCCGCGGAGGCGCCCGCGGAGCTATCGCCCGAGGCAGAAGCGGCGGCGCCGGGGGACGCCGCTGGCCACGCCGCGGCGGAGGAGGCCGCTCCGACCGCCGTGCCCTCGGACCAGGCCGACATCGGCTCGCTTGCGCCTCCCGCCGCCGCCGGCCAGGCCGCGGCGGTTGCGCTGCCGGCCGCGGCGAGCGCGGCGCCCCCCGGCCGGGCCGAGGGGGCGCCTGCGGTCCCCCAGTGGATGGACCTGGCGGACCTGGAGCCCATGGAGGCGTTCTTCAAGGTGGGCATGGGAGAGAACGGTGCCATGTTGATTCGCCCGGACGAGGACGGCAAGACCATCATCACCGACAGGCACTACGTGCAGCGCTTGTTCCTGCTGGGTGCCGACTCTCTCACCGTGCCCCAGATAGCGGAGCGCCTGCGCGTCCATTTGCCCGACCCGCCCGCGCCGCCCGCGCCGCGCGGCGGCGCCGCCAGCCGCGGGGGCACGGTCAAGAAGACCAAGAACCGATGGTGCGTGCCGACGGCCGAGCTCCGCTCTTTGATGCTCGCATTGGCCGCGGATTTCCCAAGGATCTGCACTTTCGTCAACGACGTCGTGGCATTTCGGGATTTTCCCGAGGAGGTCGAGGGGCAGGTCAAAATGCACGCCCAGTTCATGAAGTGCGCGGGGGTTACGCTCCACGAGGTGTCGGAGGCGCGGGTGCAGTTCCTGAAGAATCAGGGAAGGAGGGCCGCGGCATCGTCGGCTCAGGGGGCGCGCTCTCGCCCGTACTAGCCGCCAACCCGCCGGGCCGCGCGCGCTCGCGCGCCCACTTGGACCAGGAGGGATGGCCCGCGCCGCGCCTTCGCCTCGCTCCAGCTTCTCTCGGTGCCAGCCAAGTGCTGATGTAGGGTCGCGGGTGCTGCGCCGCGGCTTCCGATTCGCGCGCGCTACTGTTACCCGCTCGCGCTGCCGCGCGTCTCCGCCGTCGCGCGCCGGGGCGGGCGCCCAAGGGGGGGGGGGGGCCGCCTCGATGCTTCTCGGGTGCTTTCTCGGGGCCTTTCGGCTTCTTTGGAACATCATGGGCCTTCTTTGGGCACGCGCGCGCATGCGCGCGCGCGCATGCACGCACCCGCGCGCACGCACGCGCCCACGCACGCGCGGTCACGCACACGCGCGCATGGCATACACATACACACACTGTGTGGCGTCGAGCGGCCTGCGAGGTCCTCCGACGCGTAAGACGCTGTGTGCCGCAGCGTGAAGTGCTACGCGCGCACGCGCGCACGCGCACACTCATGCGCGCACTTACACACCCACCTATACGCACACGCACACGCGCACGCACACACCAACACACGCGCACTTTCCCCTTGAGCCGCGCCAAGAATCTTTCAAAACGAGCGACGCTGCGTGCGACAACGCCAATACACGCACGCGCACACGCAGACACACGCACACACACACACACACACACACACACACACGCGCCCCAATCGCTGCAAGCGCGGTGGTGGACCTACTACCAGCCAAATGCTGGTGCATGGTAGCTCGTGCTTCCGCCATTCGTGCTATTGCTTCCGCTCCGTTGAAGATTTCTGCCTCGGCTGGAGGGCCCGCCGCCCGCGGGAGAGATCCTCCGCCCTACCTTTCTCGCATCATCTTCCTGCTCCTTTGCGCGGATTCGTAGTGCGATGGCAACTTGGTCGGGGAAATATCGACCCCGCCCGCCCGCGCTCATGGGGGCGCCCACGAGCCCATCTGTGGCCTCGCGTGGTCTCAAGCGCCACCGGATTCTCAACTCTCACCGAGCCTCCTTCATCCTTCCCCCTGTCTACCCAGTTACTGCGGCGCCGACTTTTTTGCACTGGCTGGCACGCGCGCGCCGGACAGCGCAAGGGGCGCAGATGGCTTTTGCAGCGCGTGGCCGTGTGATGTCGCTGGCGGGCTCTTGCGCCGCAAGATGTCCTTCCCTCTCCCTGCGCTTGACTTTGCACCGACTGGCGCGAGCGCGCTGGACAGCGCCTAGGAGCGCAGAAGGCTGCAGCAGCGCGGTGCAATGCGAGCTGCCGGGCAGGTCTCAAGCCTCACCAGACGCTGATCCCAATATCGTCCGAGCCTCCTCCCCCCCGTCTCCCAAATGCATTGCGACGCCAGAGTTTTGCTTTGGCTCGCGCGCGCGCGCGCGCCGGACAGCGCAAGGGGCGCAGGTGGCCGTTGCAGCGCGGGACATTTTACACTCACTGGCACGCGCGCGCGCGAGAGAGCGCCAGGGCTGGCGCGTGGCGGCGCGAGCTGGCGGGCAGGTCTCAGACGCCGCCAGGCGCTAAACTCTTTCCGAGCCTCCCTCTTCCCTTCCCTGTCTACCCAGTTGCTGCGACGCCGACTCTTGCACTGCCTGGCACGCGCGCGCCGGACAGCGCAAGGGGCGCAGATGGCTGTCGCAGCGCGTGACCGTGCGATGTCGCTGGCGGGTTTTTCGCCCGCAAGATGTTCTTTTCTCCCCCTTCGCCCACTACGATGCCTGATTTTGCACTGATTGGCGCGCGCGCGCGCTGGACAGCGCCGAGGGGCGCAGAAGGCTGCTGCAGCGCGTTGCAGTGCGAGCGGGCCAGCAGGTCTCAGACGCCACTGGACGCTGACCCCAATATCCTCCGAGCCTCCTCCCCCCCCGTCTCCAGCATGTATTGCGACGCCAGATTATTGCTTTCGCTCGCGCGCGCCGGACAGCGCAAGGGGCGCAGATGGCTGCTTCAGCGCGGGATTTTTTGCAGTTATTGCCGCGCGCGCGCTGGACAGCACCGCGGTGCGCAGATGGCTTCTGCAGCGTGTGGCAGTGCGAGCTGGCGGGCAGGTCTTCCGAGCCTCCCCTAGAATTCCCCCTGTCTATCCAGTTCCTGCGAGTCTCATGCCCAGCTGCCATCCTTCAAGTTTTCGACGAGTCGCGCGCGTCTGGCTGGATGGGCTTTCATGCACCACGGGATGAGAAAACCTCAGTATTCTCCTGCGCTCCCCCTCCTCCGCTGTCCTCTCTCGTTTGCTCAGTGTAGTTACGCGGGCGTCAGGGACCCTGGGCTCCCCCCCCCCGGTCCGGTCCCCGGTCCCCGGTCCCGTGTTCTGTCGTCGGTCCTTGGTCTGGTCCTCGGTCTTCGGCGCTCCGTTTTCGGTATGTCCCTCCGGTCCGGTCCCTCGGGTCCCCGGGCCCCGGTCCGCAGCCCTCGGTCATGGTCCTCCGCCCTCCGGTCCCCGGGCCCCGGTCCCCGGTCCTCTTCCGTCCTCCGCGTCCTCCGTCCTCGGTCTCCGGGCTCCGGTACCCGGGCCCCGGTCCTCGGTCCCCGGTCTCTGGTCCCCGGTCCTCCGGTCTCCGCGGCCTCTGGCCCTCGGTCTTTGGTCCTTGGTGCCCGGTCCCCGGTCCCCGGTCCCCGGTCCTCTTCCGTCCTCCGCGTCCTCCGTGCTCGGGCCCCGGTCCCCGGTCCCCGATCCCCCCGGTCCCATGGTCCCTGGTCCTTGGTCGTCCGGTCTGATCCGTCTTCCTGCCCCGGTCCCCGGTCCCTGGTCCCCGGTCCCCGGTCCCCGGTCCCCGGTCCTCCGGTCTCCGGCCGCCGGTCCCCGGTCCCCGGTCGGGTCCCCCGGTCTCCGGTGCCCGGTCCCCGGTCCCCGGCCCCCGGTCCCCGGTCCCCGGTCTCGGGCCCCCGGTCCCCTGTCCGGTCCCCGGTCCCCGGTCCCCGGTCCCCGGTCCCCGGTCCTCCGGTCCCCGGTCCCCGGTCCCCGGTCCCCGGTCCCCGGTCCCCGGTCCCCGGTCCCCGGTCCCCGGTCCCCGGTCCCCGGTCCCCGGTCCCCGGTCCCCGGTCCCCGGTCCCCGGTCCCCGGTCCCCGGTCCCCGGTCCCCGGTCCCCGGTCTCCGGTCCGCCGGTCCCCGGTCCCCGGTCCCCGGTCCCCGGTCCCCGGTCCCCGGTCCCCGGGCCCGGTCCTGGTAAAATTCCACCATCCCCAGACGCATGACGAGGCTGCGAGGCTCATGGCCTCGCGGAGGCGGGCGGCCGGCGCGAGGCGCGCTCTGTCGGGCCGGTGTTTTGCGTCAGCGGGGTGCTGCGGCGCCGCCACGGGTGGATTCGGCTTGACGAGCCAGGGCTCTGCGCTCGGCTCAGTCGGTATGCCTTTCTCCTCTTTCTCCTCCTCTGCTTCCTCCTCCTCCTCGTCCTCCTCCTCCTCTTCCTCCTCCTCGTCCTCCTCCTCCTCCTCCTCCTCCGGACGGGCGGGTAGAACCGTGGTGCCACTGGTTGGCGCGCTGGCGCCACTGGTTGGCGCGCTGGCCCATGGCTGGGCCAAATTGACCACAGGGTTGTCCCTCTGGCCCCGCGGAGCGGGGCCTGCCCTGTGCGGCGCAGCCTGGCATCAGATCGGGCTTTCGTGCATTTAGCCTTCAGCCCTCAGCCTCCTCATCCTCCTCCTCCTCCTCCTCCTCCTCCTCCTCCTCCTCCTCCTCCTCCTCTTCCTCCTCCTACTACACAAATTGCAACAGGGGTTGTCTATTTGGAAATCTGCGTGCGAGAAGGCATTTAACTCTGCCTAGGAGAGCGCCGCAGACAGTAGAAGCACGAGAGGAGCCCTGTAGCGACACGAGGCGGCAACACAGATCAGTTGATCGCTCCGGAGAAAACTTCTCCACATCCTCGTCCTCCTCCTCCTCGTCCTCGTCCTCCTCCTCCTCAACCTCCCCATCATCATACATCACCATCAGCAGGAACATCCCAACCACCATCATCAGCAGCACCATCATCATTACCATCATCACCATCATCATTACCACCGACAAGAACAACCACAACAACAACAACAACAACAACAACAACAACAACAACAGTAACATGAACAGCAACATCATCATGATCAGTATCATCAGCATCATTATCATCATCACCACCATCGGTATCATCATCATCGTCGGCGGCGGCGGCAGCAGCATCAACATCATCACCACCACCACTACCACAAACACCACCATTCCCAATCCTCCTCCTCCTCCTCCTCTTCCCTTCCTCGCCATCATCATCATCATCATCATCATCATCATCATCATCATCATCATCATCATCATCA
Organism: Prorocentrum cordatum; assembly: GCA_963575745.1. Taxonomy (NCBI): domain Eukaryota; class Dinophyceae; order Prorocentrales; family Prorocentraceae; genus Prorocentrum; species Prorocentrum cordatum. The sequence goes on from CAUYUJ010022697.1 coordinate 31,522, forward strand.
TCATCATCATCACAACATCATCAGCAGCAGCAATACCACCACCACCATCACAATCAGAATCATCAGCATCAGCATCAGCATCATCAGAATCAGCATCACCATCATCATCATCATCATCATCATCATCATCATCATCATCATCATCATCATCATCATCATCATCCTCAGAATCATCATCACCATCAGCATCACCATCATCCGCATCATCAGCAGCAGCATCATCAGCATCGTCACCATCTTCATCAACAGCATGATCATCATCGTCAGCAGCAGCATCAGCAGCAGAACCATAAGCATCAGACTCATCACTAGTATCAGCATCATCATCATCATCATCATCATCATCACCATCGCCATCTGCAACGTCATCATGATCGTCATCAGCGTCAACATCACCGTCACCATCATCGGTACCATTATACAACATCATCATCATCGTCATCATCAGCGCTTGCAGCATCAGCGTCGTCATCATCATCATCATCACAATCAGCATAATCATCAGCATCATCATTATCATCATCGGCATCATTATCACTAGCATTACCAGCATCATTAACGACATCGTCATCCTCATCCTCATCAGCAGCATCATCATCAGCATCAGCATCGTCATCGTCATCATCAGCACCATCATCATCATCTCCTGCTACACCCCAGGCCACCCTGACATTTATGTGTGGCGGGCGTCCTGGGCGATTCCACCAGAGGCGCAGCAGCGAGCGAACGAGGCACACGGAAGAAAGAGAGGAGGAAGAGGAGGACCCAACGCACCCACACAACACCGAGGAGGAGAGAAAGAGAAAGAGGGAGAGGAGGGCGGGCCAGAAAAAGACTTGAGCAGACGCGCTTGCGGCGCATCGGCGCGACCGCGACGGCCCTCGGTTCCACCAGAGACGAGATGTGCAAACACGGCCATCTCCTCCTACACCCCAGGCCACCCTGACATTTATGTGTGGCGGGCGTCCCGGGCGATTCCACCGGAGGCGCAGCAGCGAGCGAACGAAGCACACGGAAGAGAGAGAGGAGGAAGAGGAGGACCCAACGCACCCACACAACGCCGAGGAGGAGGCCCGAGCCCGAGAGGAAAAGTGGCGACGGCATGACGGCGCCGATAAAACATAAACAGAAATAGGTTGACGCAGGACATTGGCAAAAACACTTAACAGAGACAAGGCAGGCAAGGGAAACCAACCGTTTGAAACGTGAAAAAACCCATTCGCCTTCCAATTAAATCGGAGAAGAAATCACAAAACTTAACTGGGTAAGGTTCGGCAAGGCGGGTCCACAGGATCCCAGAGATGGGGCCCAGGCCAGTAGGGACGATGTGGGGCTTGCCAGAACAGCATGAACCCTTTCTACGACTGCATCGCGGCCTCAGAAGAGCGTCGGGGTGATGTCGGGCCCAACAGGCGACGCGACTGAACTTTCTCCAGCGGGCACCGAAAGCACACATGTCGAGGTCGAACGGCACGGCATCGTGGGCCCCCAGCAAGGCCTTCAGGGCGGGCGTGCTCCAAACCAAGGAGCGACCTGGGTTCTCGAGGTAGACAGGGACCCCCAGGGAGCGGGCCATCGCGATGAGGCCCAGGGCGAACCGAAGCTGCTTGTTCTCAAAGTCGACAGCCGCCTGCGGCCTGGCTGCCAGGTTCGGCAGCCCCCAGACATGTTCCCTTGAGCGGATGGTGCACCAAGACGACCCGGGCGGCCCGTGTCTGGCCTGACTCCAAGACGAGCGCGGCAGGGCGATCCACAGAGCGGCGGCGACTCCACCACGAACCCACCCGCGAACGACCTGACGGACGGCAGGATGGTCGAGATCGAACCACAGTTTCGAAGCGAAGTCCATCGGCAGCGCGGCAACCCCGCGACGTCGAAAGGCGGCGGACAGGCGACCTGTGCCGGCGAACAGCTCCAGCACAGCAGTCCGAGGGGGCCTTTTGTGACGCTCGAAGCTTGCGTGAAGATCTCTGGGGAGGTGACGATGCATCGACTTTGTCGAGGGCCCCCCCTCGGTCGGTTTTGCAAGCTCTACCGCCCGCGCCAGGTCAGGCAGAGCTCGGGCAGCGGCGCGCCCTGCAGGAAAATCCGCGGCGGGGCTGCGTCCATCGCCTGGCCGACAGAGGTCGCCTCGGAGCCGATGCGCTGCAGCTCGGTCAGGATGCGAGCCTGCTTGGCGCAGCGCTAGAAGTTCTCGTCGGAGGCCCAGCCGCCGCGCTGATGGACGTCGAGAGCCGCCCGCCTCTTCGCCAGGAGGTCGTCGGAGGCGCCTCCGTGGCGTAGCCCGTAGGCTGGGACGGGAAAGTCGTTCAACCTGAGAGCGCAGGCGGCCCCCCTCATGCACATGCCGAGCGAGGCGGGCGGGAATGACCAGATCCGCGACGCCCCCGACGGCGCACGGCGCAACAAGCCGAGGAGCGCTGGAACCAGGAAGACGAAGGTGTCGAGCACCACCGCGAAGTCCCAGAGGCCTGTCTTCCCGGGCCGCCCAACTCGCCGGGACACAGCAGCAGCGCGGCGAGCCCCTCGCCCGCGGCGCCCGCCGCGACGGGGGGGGCGACCTGCATGGCCGTGAGCTGGTCGCACTCTGGCGGCTGGAGGTAGCACGCGAAGCTCAGCATCATGGCGACGGCCTGCTCGACATGGCCACGGCGCACCATCACGCCCGCCAGCGCCGCCACGAACAGCCACGGCAGCGGCGCGCGCATCCTGCGGGGGACGCACTTCCCCCACCCCGCCACGCTGCGAGAGGCTCGGCAGAGCGCCCAGTCGCCCCAGCGGCCGATCTGCGGCAGGAAGAACTTCAGCGCAGCCAGCAGACGTGAGGCGTCGCCCCCGCTGCGGCAGTGAAAGTACAGGCGCTGGTCCACGCAGCCCCAGCCCAGGCGGAGCTGGGCACACCAGTCGGCGAAGGCGCCCGCCCTCCACTGGCAGTCCTTCAGCGTGGCCTTGCCGACGGACCTCTGCTCGAGGTAGGTGATCCCCATCAGGAGCTCCCTATTCAGGGCCTCGCGCTGGCGGGCAGCAGCCGCTCGCGGGGCGGCGGCCGTCAGGATCCCTGCCCCGGCGTGTCGGCATCGGGGGCCGCGCCGAGCGCCGCCGCTTTCCCGCGGGAGCCTCGGGGATCATGGAGGCGGTCACCAAGAGCAGCAACCACCCCCGCGTAAGCGGACATGATGCATCGGAGGCCGCGAAACGGCGCATCGCCGCGCTGCTGCGGCGAGGCCCCTCGGCCCTTCCCGAAGGCGAGGGCGAGTGACACATTGTCGACCAGGCACGCGATCCTCTTCCCGAAGGCGCCCGCTGCCCTGAGCTGGCGGCGCAGCGCGGACGCGACGGCGAGCCCCTCCGCCCAGTAGATGTCGAAGGGGCCCCTCCAGGGGAACGAGTGCCCTATTACCCATCCATCCTCGGCGAGGAAATTCGGGTCGACCTCGCCGAGGGACTTGCCCCAGTTCTCGGCCTCGTCCGTCGGCGGGATGCCAGGGTCACGAAGCACAGCGCCAGGCGCGCCAGGCCCCAGGGCGCGGTCGCGCGCGCGAGCTGACTCCTCGAAGAGATAACGCCACGTCTCGGCGGCGCGGCCGGTCTCGGCCGCAGAGTCACGGTCGCAGCGGCGGCGGTAGACCCCACAGTCCCACCCCGAGGCGTCGCTGGCGGCGACCTCGCCGTGCCAGTCCGCGTCGGCGAAGACGACGAAGAGCGGCAGCAGCGAACGGACATGCCAGTGCTCGCGCCACACCGACGGCCAGAGCGGCATTGGCTCGTCCTTCGCGGAGGCGATGCAGGCGTAGACCGCGTCGAAGATGGCCAGCGAGCACCTCTTGAGCAGCATGGCCAGGGCGCAGTGGCCCACGACAATCTCCAAGATGGACCCGCGAACCGTCGGCCGACGGAGCAGCTCCTCGACGGCGACGCGAAGCCGCCAGGCGCGGCGCGCAGAAACCCGCGCCGAGCGGCGATGCCCGTCGAGCTCGAGCCCCGCGGAGCCGGTCGACCTGGCTGCCTCAACCTGCTCGTGGACAACAAAGCCAAGTGAGGAGAGTCCACGCTCCACCATGCGGCCCACGGACTGAACCTTGGCCCGCTCTGAGCCTGCGACGAGGCAGTTGTCAACGCACGCGGCGCCCGCGACAGGCAACTGGGGCGCAAGGACAACGCCGCGGCTGCGGTCGCGGACCTGCTGCGCGGGGCAGACGCGGGCACGGGCGAGCGCGGCCTCCGAGACGCACTGGCAGAGGCGCAGCGCCCAAGACCAGCCCATCGGCAGGATGGTGGGCTCGGGGAGAAGCCACTCGGACTCGTGGATCGCGACGCCGTCGAGCTCAGAAATGCCAGCAAGCCCAGCACGAACAGGTGGCAAAGACAAGTACTCGCAGAGGCCCTCGGGACCTGCATGGCGAAGAAGGCGTTGGAGATGTCTCCGCTGCTGAACCATGCGTCGCAGCCGCCCTGCGCCCCCACGCGAGCGAAGGCGATGCCGCTTGGCAGCTCGGTGCAGGGAGGCGACTTGAAGCAAGCGTCGCAGACGCGGGCGTCGAAAATGAGCCGCTGTTGGCCCGACTTCGCGGCGACCACGAAGACCCCCAGGAGCCCGCGACGGCCATGAGCGAGGGGGGGGGGGGGGGGGCGCAGCATGCCCCTGCCCAGGAGCTCATCGATGAACTCGCCGCAAGTGGCAGGGTGCCGAAGCTCGGGGTCAACGCAGGGTTGGGGGGCCCGACATCTCGTCGGGGGACCGCTGCTTCCTCAGGTGGGCGCAGCACGCGGGCCTTCCAATCCTGCAGCCACAAACGGTCGGCCTCCAAAATGGCGCCATGCAGCGCGACAGGCGCCGAGCCGCCAGAAGGCCAGGACACCAGGTCCTTGCTGTAGGAGACCACGCTGCCGCGCCCCGCCGAGTAGAGCGGGCAGCTGCAGCAGAGGTCGGAGAGCGAACTGGCGCGGGATATGTCAGCCGGCGGGCCGCCGAGCTCGGCATGCTGAGCAGCGATGCAGTCGAGCGACCGCTGCTGCAAAACTGAACGGCGCTTCCGAGTAGGCGGCGCCCCACACACACACACACACACACACACACACACACACACACACACACACACACACACACACACACACACACACACACACAGCGAGCCAGTTGATCGCGTTGATGCCGTCGTTGGCCCAGTCGATCCGAGCCAGAGCACCGCTGCGACCGCCAGCATCCGGGGGAACATCACGAGGTAGGAGAGGAAGAGGAAGGACGTTTCGCTGACGACTGATAGCCATGGGCTGTCAGGGGCGAGGGGCCAGAGGGGAGCCCTCCAGGATGGCCGAGGTCCTGGCGACCGCTGCACTGACGCCGTTGGGGGCCAGCTAAGACTTCGCAGCCTTGCCAGCGCCGCCGCCCTGTCCACCGCCGCGGCCACCTGCGGGCGGCCAGAGCAGCTGCCGCCCCCCGCGCGCCTTGCGGCGCTCCTTCGCGATGGCCGACTCGGCGGCAAGCTGCTTCGAGATCCACTCGGACAGGGCGGGGCAGACCATGAGCCCTCTGGTGGACTGCATCCCCGTGAAGAAAAATTGCTCGTCACCACCGCTGCCGAGGGATCGTGGGGAGACCAACTTGTCCCTGTACCGCTCTTCGCAGAGCTGGAGCTGCCGCGCGACACGCTCCAGGGAGGCCAGGTTCGACCCGTCGAGCTGATCGCATGACTGGGCAACCTGCATGACCTTGGAGAACTCGTGATGCATGGAGACGGTGGGATCGTCAACAGGCACACTGGATCCAAGAGCCGCCCTCCAGGCGAGATGATGTCCCATCGGCGAGCCACCGTTCTCGACCTGGTACGTCGCGACCCAGTGGTACGCGGACGGGCCTGGCACAGGCCAATCAGGGAAACTCGTCGGTCGCATGAGCTGCACGCTGCCCCTGAACTCGCGGCGCCGCTGGCCCTGCATGTCGCAAGCCGTGGGGAGCGCCCGCGGGCCCCCTGGCTCCGGGACGGCGGCGCCGTCGGGATGCGGGGGCCGCTGCAGCGACGACCTCTCCGCCCGCGGCGGGCGGGGCGGCCGGCAGGGCGGCAAGCCCAGCGAGCCCGCCCCCAGCGCCTGGGGCGCCCGCTGCGCCGCCCGCGGCTGCAGGAGCGGGGGCGGCGGCGGCGCCGCCGCCGCCGCCGGCTGCCGCGGGCGCGCCCGCGGCGACGCCGCCTCCCAGAGGCGCGCCCCCTGCGGCCACAGGGGGAACGGGCTGGCCGCCACCGCCAGCAGCGCCCGGAGGGGGTGCAGCAGAAGGAGGGCCCCCGCCAGCGTCGCGCTCGTGCTCCGCCATCTTCGCGGTCCCGAGAGCGATGGCCTGGGCAAGCTGGGCGACCGTCGGCATGGCGGCGAAGTCGTAGCGACGCAGCCCTGGGGGATGACGGCCCCTTGCGGGGCCGCGGCGGGGCTCCTTCCACCAGTTGCGGATGTCGGCGTTCCCATCGTCACACTCCTCGACGTAGACGTCAAAGTCGAGCGTGAGCACCGCATAGTGCCCGAGCCCTCGGGAGTGCACCGCCACGACGATCCGCTTGTGCGCCAGCCGCGGCCCAGGCTCGTCGTACTCGATCCATATCTCATCGCCGACCGAGATCATGAGAAGCGGCCCAGCCCGCCGATCCGACGCACGCGTCGGCCAGGCGAGTCCTCACGCACAGGTTGCTGCGCGCCCGCGGGGAGGTCGCCGTCCAGGGCGGGCCGCCGAGCGCGGCCCCAGCAAGGGAGTCGGGCCGCCGCCGCAGCTAGCGTGAGCCCCCAGCGCAGGAGCTCGGAGGCCAGCAGCAGCAGGACGCAGAGCGCCGCCTCCCACGCCAGGGAAGGCCGCGGCCCGCTGCCCGCGTCGCAGACGGGGCACTGCGGGCAGGGCGAGGGGCAGGCGCGCGCCGCGTCCCTCGCGTCCAGGGCGGCCGCCAGGCACTCCGCCAGCGGCACCTGGACCCCGGCGGCCTCGCCCAGCGCCGGGAATGGGCCCGCCTCCTCGGGAGGGAGGGCCGCAGCTGCCGCGGGAGCGACGGGAGCAGCGGGCACGCCAGGCTGCAGCCACCAGTGCACCAGGTACAGGAGAAGGGCGTTGCTTGCGAGCGGGAGGCCGAGCCCGGAGCTGAGGCGCATCCAGGCGGAGGCCTCACCCTCCAGAAAAAGACTTGAGCCGACGTGGTTGCGGCGCATCGGCGCGACCGCGACGGCCCTCGGTTCCACCAGAGATGAGATGTGCAAGCACGGCCATCATCACCATCAGCATTGTCATCATGATCATCATCAGCGTCAACATCAACATCACCACAATCGTTATCACCGTACGTCATGATCATCCTCGTTAGCATCATCATCATCATCATCATCATCATCATCATCATCATCATCATCATCATCAGCAGCAGCAGCAGCAGCAGCAACAACATCATCATCGTCATCATCTTCAGCAGCATCATCATCCGAATGATCATCACCATCACCATCACCATCACCATCATCACCGTTTTCAACATCAACAGAAGCATCAGCATCATCAGCATCATCATTTACCCTCCTCATCATTATCCTCCTCCTCCACATCCTCCTCCCTCCTCATCATCATCATCATTATCAGCACCATCATCACCAGCAGCAGCATCAGCATCAGCATCGTCGTTTCTCCTCATCCTTCTCCACCTCCTGATCCTCCTCATCCTCCTTCTCCTCATCATGATCAGCAGCAGCAACAGCACCAGCACAATCATCATCATCACCACCACCATCATCATCATCACCGTCAGCATCATCAGCAGCAGCGGCATCAATCACCCACCTTCCACCATTCATCATCTACCATCTTTCATCCATCATCCATCATCCCTCCTCATACTCCTCCTCTTCCTCCTCTTCCTAAACCTCATCCCCCCTTCCTCCCTCCCTCCCTCCCTACTCCGGCCTCCCGCCCTCATAGCTTCTCCGCATGCACGCAGGCAGGGAGCCTGATGCTGTCCAGCGGAGGCTCCGGGAGCCCCGCGGGAGCGAAGGTGGGCAGCGTGAGGCTGTAGGCGGCAACGACCACCTGGCCCGCGGATGGGCGGCGGCCCCTCCTCCTCCTCCTCCTCTTCCTCATTATCCTCCTCCTCCTCCTCCTCCTCTTCCTCCTCCTCCTCCCCGTCCTCCTCCTTTTCCTCCTCCTCCTCCTCCTCCTCCTCCTCCTCTCCTCCTCCTCCTCCTCCTCCTCCTCCTCTCCTCCTCCTCCTCCTCCTCCTCCTCCTCCTCCTCCTCCTCCTCCTCCTCCTCCTGTACTTCTGCTTACGTAGGGTTTTGCCGTTTCACGCTAGATGCTGTTTGCGTCCACTCTGGCTTCAGTGCGCGCTCGCCCGTTGGCTCTTCGGACCCCCCCCCCCAATAAAACGTGTTTCCGAGGTCGTCGGTTCCTGGAGGTTTTCGGAGTTTGAAGGGGGCTGGGGGGGCCCAACCAGCTGCGTCGCCTCAGGCGAACCCAAGCTCCAGCTCTACTGTACCGTAGTAACAATAGTCCCAGTTAGAGAGGATGCGCCATGTTAAGCAATAGGAAGATCCTTTTGTTCTCGATAGCCATCGCGCATCTCGAAGTGGGCCACAGTCATATTTGGGCGGCCGGCCGCTTGAGCCGACGCGGCCGCGGGTACACGTTCGCTTCCGCTCCCTGTGTCCCCCAGCTCACTTTCGAGTCGGGGGGGGGAGACGAAGCGTGAGGAAGCCGCCCCCTTACAGCAGGTGCAGCAGCTAAAATACAAAAGGACCGAAAAAAAGGGCGGGACATAAGGAAGGTGGACCCGCACGCAAATTGTCTCTCCTGTACGATTCTGTACTTAAAGATACTCCTCAGGCGGCTACAGAACCAGATGTCTGGCCGGCCCAATATGGAGCATGACTCTTTAGGTCATGTTTGAAGGCCTGTATACCTCCCATGACCTGTAGGAGCATCTCTCTGCCGATGCTCCCCTTGGTGTGAACGTCCGCAGTCATATCGCGGGTGTCGCACCACTGAATACTGTGCACGATTCCACGCTCCATTCATTGTCGTATCCAACTGATGTGTCCTAAAAGGGTACACTCAATCGGCTTCTGCAAGTCTTTGCTTGACAAGGACTTAAAAACAGAATCGGCATCGATGGCCAAGTGACCTTGATGCTCAGGCCACCCAACCCAAATATGTATTTCAATTGAGTGGGCGTGAGCGGTCCCGCGTGGAGCTCAAGCAGAGTCACAACCATGGGATAACAGTCCTCCAAATTATGGGCTGCTGCTAGTGTCTCTGCTGAATAACTCGAGCGGACCTGCAAGCGGTGAGACTTGTAGCGCGCATCGATCAAGTGGACGATAGGTTTACCGGATGGCGCGCTTCCACGCCGTAGCAGGTTTGCCCCGCGAAAACCATAGCCTTCGACGTCGTCACCGGCGTCTCCACTCAGGCGTCGGTATCCTGAGTCGCTGTGCAGGTCAACCTCGCCCGTCGGGGTCATCGCCTGATAGACGATGTCCCCGCGGCAGGCCTGCAGCTTCCTGGTGATCGCGTTCAGTCGTCGCAGTTGAACGTCGTTCGTTTCTTGGACACGCTGCAGAGATACAACATACACCATCAACCACACCTGGGTGATTAATGCATACGCCAGCGCACCTCTGAGGATGACGAACATGTCTGCAACCATCTTGGATGCCTGAGCGTCAGCGTCGGCGCCAGCAAGTTCAGGATGTTGCATAGGACGGAGCTGATTGATGTATTCGTCTTGGTCCAAAGTAACATTGCCACCCTCATCCTCGGTAGATATCACAGCACAGTTGGTGCATGTGCTCGTTGAGTCTACACTTACCAACGGTGTCTTCTACACGCTTGACATACTTGGCAATGGTGCCCTCAGTACCGGCCATAGTAATAGCATCAACATGTTCGGCCGCAAGCAAGTTGCTGCTCGTCTCGAACCTCGTCGCAGGACGGGGGTCGGAGACCAAAACCTCGCGTGGTCCTCATGAGATTTAGTGAGAAAGCTCGCGGTGCGTCTTTGGTGCCAGTGCCTGGTTTCTGGCACTGCAAGCACTGCTTTGACTCGTCGCAGTTGTCGAAGCCTGGGAGAGCCCGGAGCACCGCGGCCGATCCAGGCGGCAAAACGTTCCTTTTCACCAGTCGCCACAGCAAGTTCCTGGCGGGCCAACCCTTTCAGGAAGGCCATGTTGATGTCGAGGGAAGCAATGACCCATTGCTTCTTGCACACTGCCGCGCTAGCGAATAGCATCTGGCTCGACCGCCGCGCTGTTCCCGAAAAGGCTTCTACGCCGATGGCTTCAAAGTCCATGAAGCCTCGGAGTACTAGACGTGATATGATAGCACGTTCCATTTCGCTCTTATCGTTCTTCACAAACGTCCACGCACCTCGAAGTCATGATGTTTGACGCCGTGGATATGTCTTACATTCTGAAACACCTATTGTCAAACCATGTCGTGAGTTCAGTGTAGAGGGCTTTCGATACATTCTTGGGATTCGCCTGGGCGTCAGCTTTCGCGAGGAGGTCGTCTTCCTTGACGACCACAGCTCGCTTTGCAGCGGCGGTAACATATACTCGCATAGTGGTCACACGGTCGGCATCTAGTTTATTGCGCTGTTGTTCGGACAAGACTACCTTTGACATTTCTGCCGCGAAGCAGAGTTTTACATACTGCCAATTTTCGTCTGCGTCCAGTCCGTAGCTGCAGTCTTCGACCATGGAACACATCGGGTGGTGATACGTCTCCTCGGTGTCGGAGTCGCGCGCGCGCCCCCACTTAGGCAGGTGTCCCCGCTGTTCATCAGCTACAATGATCAGCACACTTCGGTCTGGAACCATCTCCGCGGGCATTGTGAGTAGGTCCTCTGGTGGAGTTGCCTCCAGCAGTTCCTTTTCATCTTGTAGTTCTGCATTCCACACTTCCATGACATGTGACTCGATATCGGCCTCCGAGTCCTCGTAAATCGTAGTAGAATACCATCCAGCATCTTGTGGTGGTTCGGCTTCTGAGGCTTCTCTTTCGGTTCCATCCGGTGCCGGTGCATCCGCCAATTCCGCAAACCTGGTCATGTCCTGGTCAAGACCTGCTTGAGGTTTGGTGGTCTTTGGGCACTGGATGATCCTCGAATGTGCTGATCCAGTTATGTCGCGTATGTTCAGTGCGGTGCCTTCTGCTTCATAGTAGTGAAATCCTGGGTTCACGTCGTTGTCATAGTGGACCAATGTGCAGCTGCCAGCGAAAGCAGCAGGAGGTAGCTCATGGATACTCTTAGCTAACCTGACAGAAACTACGTTCCCGATGCGGAAGTAGTTTCTGATAAGGCACTGTAAAGCTAGGTGTACCTCAGGAGATAGACGGCTTGATCTCGTCATCTGAAGCGTCCCTTGCTTGGTCGGTACATAGCAGAATGTCATAACAGGTCTCCCCGCTGGTAAACTGGCCACGAACGTCAACACTGTCCGTAGAGCAGTGTTGTCGGAGCCAGTGCCAATGGCTATTAGTGCTTCAATATAGAGCGAACGCCTTGCATCACCGCATTGTACCTGAACATCGCGATTGCCAACTCGAACGATGACTTGACCCTTTTTTCGGGATCGTTCTCTACAACTGGGACTGGGCCGCCGTTCCAGCCTCCCCGGTCGTCCTTTGTGGCTGTGGGGCGATGATATATCGGCCAAGTCTCCTTCATCGTAGAAAATCTGACCGGCGACAGTTGTCTTAGTGCGTAAGGCACGATTGGTCTTAGCTACTGCTGTGGCCTGCGCGACAGCTTCAATGCATACCTTGCGTATCGTCTGCTCACGAGAATGATCCGACGCTGCCGTCGGCTGCTCGTGGTCCAAGACAGGCAAGTCAGGAAGCATTGCTGGTTGCCGTCCAAACAGAGCGTTGCATGGAGACACCTCGCTGTAGAAGGTGAACGCGTTGGTGGCAAACAAGGCCGTGTGTAGTAGTCGCATGAACACAAGAGGTACGTCCAACCTGTTGAGTTCAGCTTCCATGACACGAAGTAGATGGCGTAATGCCGTTTCTGGCTTCGATCGTCGCAGCGTGCTGTCCACGCGCACGTGCCCTGAGTTCAGTGCCCTTTGCCGTAAGGACTGCTTTCGCAGTGTCGTATTTGAGAGCACTCTCTCCGTCGGAGTAGCACAGCATACTGGTCAGCGTCTTGTCTGGTACCTCCATTCCAATAGCATATGGAATACAACGATCGATGAGGGCATAACCGCATGCCCAGGCTTGCCCCAAGCCTTGCGCTCCCGACATGTGTCGCAGACACCTTTAATCAGATTGAGTATGACGCTGTCCAAACCTATCTTAGTTAAGATGAGTCTCGTATTAGGCTCTTTCCAATGAAACCAGCACAAGTGTAGCTTCCGCAACCCGCGCGTTACCACGCTTAGGTCAAGGCTTCGTAAATTTTGTAGACTGATTTGTACGTCGAACCGTGACCAGTCTGGAAGTCGTGGTGCGCAGCAGGGTTACCCGCTGGTGGCGGAGGAGGTGCATCTCCACCTCGCTGTCGGCCACGTCTGACTCTAAACTGTGGCAATCGGAGATGGCCATCCGAACTCCCAGCTCCACTCGAAGGCAGGTTTTTCTGCAGCAGGTTCAGCAGCATGTATGCCTACTGTAATACCGTGACTGCTCGCGACCGCTGTAGGTCCGGCTCTAGAGCTGGGCCTCGGCGCTCTTAGCCGCATAAGTGGTGGCGCGGCTGGCGCCTCGGGTGGCGGTGCTGCTGGTGCAGCGGGAGCCGGTGGTTCAGGTCCATGATTGTCAGGCAGCTTCCAGGGTTTGGCAAACTTGCATTTGCCAGGTGCTAGTACATCTCCAGGCTTGTTCTGGCCGTGGTTCTTCTTGCAGCTCGGACATTCCCAATGGTAGCCCCCCCTATCGTACCACCTACAATGCCTAGGATTTCTGTCGATTTCTGTCACAAGGGAGAGCGCACGTTAACATGATCCGCGCGTGCGGGACGCCCGAGCCCTCCCGAAGGTGGTCTCACGATCGAGCCGTCAGGTTGGCGAGGGAGAGTCGGATCGTCCAAATCATATCCTCTCACGCTGGTGACTAACACGGTGGGAGAATAAGGGTGACCATGGAAGGGATCACGGCTTACCTGGAAGATCGTGCGCGATCTGAACTGCATCGACAAAGAGCGACTGCATCTTTGGAGTGCACTGTGCAGCCATGGACAGTTCTCTGTTACAGACCGACGCATGTTGATGATGGCCAGCACATCGTCTTCGTCCAACTTATCCCGGCAAAGCAACCGAACAGCGATGTGTATAAGCATATCTGGAAGCATCCCCCTTAAGATGCAGGTGAGAATCCATTTGTAGAGTTCTGCTGTTCTCGCATTCGCAGACGCATTCGCAATGACAGTCGCAGTGGCAACGGCCTTTAGGATCCAATGGAATCCTAAGGATTCCGACGGATTCCTGAGGATGCTTAACTATGCCTACGGATTCCTAAGGATGTCTACGGATTCCTGAGGATTCCTAAGGGTTCCGGAGGATTCCTACGGATGCCTCAACCTGCCTCAGTTTCAGCCTCAGCCTCAGCCTGCCTCGGCTTGCCTCAGCCTCAGCCTCAGCCTGCCTCGGCCTCAGCCTCAGCCTGCCTCAGCCCCAGCCTCAGCCTGCCTCGGCCTCAGCCTGCGTCAGCCTCAGCCTCAGCCTGCGTCAGCCTCAGCCTGCCTCAGCCTCAGCCTCAGCCTCAGCCTGCCTCGGCTTGCCTCAACGTCAGCCTCAGCCTGCCTCGGCATTGGGAATGGTGTTCTGGGAACACGAAGAACACGAAGTGGCCTACAGCTGGCCCCGGGCCTACAGTTGGCTCCGGGCATTTAAAATGTGGCCTGGGATTGGTGCTCTGTTGGCTCCGGGCAGTCAAAATGTGGCTCCTGGCAATGAAAATGGGGAGTCCCCGGTTTTCCACGGCACCCCCCGGATCCTGCCCAGACCCCCCTGGGGAATCAGGATGCTGTCTTTTGACCCCACTAGAAACATATCAGTCTTCGCTGTTAAATAACAGGGTAAGTAGAAGGCGGTGGTTGGTCACGATCTCGGTCGGTTTGGTATCAGTACCCCGTGGGAGTCGCGTAGGCCAGTAGTGCATTTGTCCATATGAACCTTGCAAGTGCCGTTGCTTTTCGCCAATGTAGTGCATGGAGGTATCTGATCCACCCAAGCACCCACTGGTTATTCTCGTAAATAAAATCGTCGAAGACCCTTCTCACGTATAGCAACCTTACCAAAACTACTTGAAATGCGGCAGATCTTCTTTGTGGTGTTCATACCAGGTATCGTAGTTGACCTGGGCGTTGTAATAAGAAGGTAGTCCAATCGTTATGCAGCTGGGTTGTAGCATGGCAACGTCGACGAAACAAACGTCTAGGCAGTGCATCGCAGCATCCCGGACATCCCTGTTTCTAAGATCAACAAAGGAGCGTTTGTCGAGGTTTCCCCTGAGGACGAAACTCGGCTGAAGGCTAGCTGCGATATACCTCCACTTCCTCCACATCATTCCAACATGTTCACCTTGTTGTGACGTCCATAGCACAAGGTGGTGATTATGGAGAATACAGCTGCGTAGGATTCAGCAGGTAACCCCGCAAGAAATCCGATGACAGCATCCTCTTCATCATCGCTTTCCGTGTCGGAGCCAAGGGGTACGTCGGTGCAACACGCACCACAGCCAAGCCCTTTAAGGCCATCTCCGCAGTCATCGCTACCTTCTTCGACTATCTTGGGTATCCTGCGTGGTTTGATGCCCGCTTCTTTGTCTGCGTTCTGTTGTCTTTCTGTTTGATTCGAGCATCGGTCGGCAGTGATGTCTGTTGTTCAATCTGTTGCGCATCATCAGGTGAACTGGGTGTCGGAAATTCGGGAATAGAGGGGAGCACGCGGCCGCGCTCAATCGACGGGGGAAGGAGACGATCGTCATCGACGATCGCAACTCGCCTTGGGCGTGGACGTGGGTTCCAGTGTCCGATGAGAGCCGGTTCGGGCTGTCCCCAGTAAAATCGAATACGAACGTTGGTCACGCCATTCGGTAACGGCGCATTGTAGTTGTACCCGATGGGCTGGTCCTGGATACTGATGTCTTGCACGCTCGCAGTTTGTCATCCAGGTTCATCGTTACCCGTCTGACGACATGGCCCCACTCAGGGACAGTCTTTGGAGACTGAACGTAAGTTCGGATTCCGTTATCCACTCGTGCGTGGATGCTAAGGTGTACAGCACTTTCGTGATTTCTCTGCGTCTTTGTGTAAACCTGCTTGATCAAGCAATCTTGCGGTCATGATAGCTATCGTCTTGTTACGCCATTCGGCCTTCTGAGCCCCTTGTCCATACCAGTCCAAGGCATGCTCTGCAAGCGGTGCAGGTACCCCTGCTGTTTTACACGTGCACCTCCACAAGTAGGTCGGGATGCGCGCGCAAGTAGTTGCCACTTGCAGATATGATCCGCTAGACAACTGACTAGAACGGTCGCATTTCAGCCCGAAATGGCAGAATCGCACACGCATGACCTGCAAGTCAAGATCTCCAATGGCGTCTCGTATAGGACCCTGTTTCCAGAAGTATCCTGGTGACACCACAAGCACAATAGTCACACGCAGAGCCCGAGCCCTAGTCATCAACTTTCGGAAGCGTTGATAGCGTGGTCCTGCCCGCTTTCCAGGCAGTCTCACGTACCAATCAGCAGGTGTTGCCACCCATAACAGTTGGTAATCTCCCGGGAGTAAGGCGCCCAACTACTGTGCACCAGTGAAGGTCATGACCTCTGCATGTGAAATACGGTCAGACATATAACCACGGGCTCGGAGTTAAGCGCAAGCTGTCCGTATATCCTCCATGACAAATGTGCGAGACTGATAACGATGCGATAAGCACTCTTTTTCTGCAGCGGCCACACAGCCGGGTCCACTGCTATCCGTGGCAGCCGCGCAGCCGGGCTTGCCACTGCCCCTGGCGCGCACAGCCGGCGCGTGAGAAAAGAATGCAGGTTTCCCCGCACTTGATGACAGCACCTGAATGTTCGGCCTGTCTGAGCATGCGCGGGCGGCCGTGGCACGCGCCTGCCGTGACTCATTTGTCGATGGGTGCGCCAAAATGCCCGTGCCGTGCTGCGCTGCACAGCCGCTGCTGGAAGTGACCATATCCAACTTCTCAGCGGCATCATCCACTTCCGCAGGCGCACCTGCCTGTGCATCCGGCGGTCCTCGTAAATGGCCTGATATACCTTCGCCTGCAGGTTGCGCATGGCGAAGTCCTGATCGGCCGAGGTAGGGTTGATCCCGAAGGACGTTTTCCTGCAATGCCAGGTCTTCAAGGTGTTTTCCACCAAAGACTGGATCGTGAAAGCGAACGTCTCCTCGTTGATGGAGAAGCCGATGCCCTCGGTATCCTGTGACATCACATATGCACGGGCATCACTCACAGCAGGTGCCCCCGCGGCTGGCTCTGGATCAGATGCCTCTTTGACAAGTAGCGGGTCATCCTCGCATCGAGGATTGGCCAATTGTAAACGACATCGACCCTTTATCCTCAGTTGCGGCCCCGTACTCGTCAACCTTGAGTGCCAGATGTCCAGAAGGCGTCTTCGTCAGACCAAGCACTCTGGCACCCTTTCCAATTAGAAGCTCGCACATCTCAGAGCCAGGGATGATCATCTTCTCGCGCCCCTGCCCCAGGACCAGGATGGCCCTCATATTGGACATGCTCCTCAAACCCAGAAATGCACGGAGGTTCTCCCCTGAACCCTCAGCCACGTTTGCTGAGTAGGTATCAAGTCTCGGCACAGCAGGTGCCCCCGCCGGCCCCCCCCCCTTCCTTGCACGGCCCCACTCCCGACAGAGCCTCTTCGTCAGGTTCAGCCTCTTGCTGGCGCGTCCGTGGGAACGGGATACATGTTCGAATGTCTGTGCCGTCTTTAAACCAATGATGTTGCTGCCATCCATCCACCATGGTTCCACCGTTTGCTGCCAATGTTGTCAGCATGCCATCCACCATGGTTCCAATTTGTGCTGCCAGAGACAAACCTGGCACTCCAGACAGCGTCTCCGAATTCATGGCGGTCTCCAAACCTGGCACTTCAGACAGCGTCGTACCATACATGCCCCTGCGGCGCCTCTGCTCCAACTCCCAGTATAATGCCACTGCGCACGCTCACCAGGCTCTCTGTCCTGCGCTGACTGCGCGGACGCGTGTCTCGCCCGTGCGGCATGTAGGCACGTGGAGACTGAAGCCACTGAGCGCTCCTGTCGGTGGCTCTGTCCATACGCCTCAACCACATGTCGTTGACCAGCATCGCTGCAGGTGCGGTTGCAGCAGGTGTCCCTGCATTGCTGGCGGCCTCCGCAATTAGTGGCATGGGCACATCCACAGCAGGCGCGGTGGCCTCCGTCGCCTGCCCCGCGTTGGCTGATGACGCAGATTGCCCCGCTGGTGTTGTTGCAGGGGCTGCCGTGTTGTTCATCGTCATCGCCGTGAAGCGGTTGAGCTCTTCGCGAAGGTCCCTGAGTTCGTCAGCCCCTCGGAATCTCTCCTTGACGACCATGCATGCTGATCTCCAGCAAGGGCACAATGAAACTCAGCTGTGATTAGACCAACGCCTCTGCAGATGGCGCAGGGTGCCTCCGTTGCGGCACCCTCCATATTGCCAGCCAACTGTCTGTTCACATGAGCATGTGCACTTCGGCCCCAGCACTGTGCATGGAATATGTAGCCACACTGAGGCCTCCAGACCTTGTCGGGATGCATGAAGTGATCCAGGAATTTGGCACACTTATAAAAGTCACCGTCGCTGATGATTGGCGGCGTTGGCGATGGCCTGTACGCGTCTGGCGCTCCTGAGTGGTTTCGCCAGATTCACATCGAATCGGCGGGGCCGACGATAGCGGCATTGCTGCCAGGCCTGGGGCCTGCTGCTGCACATCTGAATCCACAGGGGCGGCCAAATATCCATAATGAGGAATCTGGCCTGGCACACCTGACGCGTAACCAGAGCCGCGCGTCAAATGAGACTGGTAGAAGTCGTCGGCCGTCGCTCGTACACACGGGCTTTCCAGCTGCGCTCCCACGAGAGGATTACCACTCACCTGAGCGCGATAGTCAGAATACAAAGGGAAGTCCATCGGCGCTGCTGCGGGGCGTTCTGCAGCTGTCGGATCGCAGGTAGGATGCCAAAAAAATCTGGCGCGTATCCAAACCGATTGGGGTTGTCCGGTGATGGATTCGGATCCGGAACATACTCCCAAGGTGGCGTCCAGTTGGCGCTAGGGAGTTCGATGCCGTCCCAGCGCATGCTCTGAGCGGCTTCGCGCATCTGCCGGTACGTCCACTCTTGCTGACCAACTAAGCTCTCGGTCCTCTGCGCAGCGTGGTGATCAGGAAAAGCAGGTTGCCCCGCATGTGGACGCGGCGATGCGAATGGCGAAGTCGCCTGCAAAGCCGGGTAGACCTGCGGGTCCATCCGAATGCTTTGGAGCCTTGCCTGCAAGCCATTGGTGCTCCCAGTACTCTGTGGAGTCCCAAATTGAGTAGCGTCTCTGCTCATAGGTGCGAACGACGCAGGTTGCCCTGCAGGCACTGGCAGCTGCTGCACCTGAGGCGCATAGCGCGTCGGTGGGAGTAATACCACTTGAAGTCATACCTATCACGTCCGCACTTCGAGCCTGAATCCAAGATCCATCAGATCCCCCTGCAGGTGCCCCCGCTTGATACATGTCCTGTAGCATGAACAATGTCGAGAACACTGTCAAGTGCCGGTCGCAAGGGACAGGGCGTCGCATCCCGCGGCTCCTCCACCTGGCGCGGCAGCCAGTACACCCCGCGGTGCTTCTCCAAGTTCACCGCGTTAGGGAATCAAAAATCCCGCCAGAGGTCCGGAGATGCCTCGCTGGGCAGCATCACCTGGTGACCCGTGCCGAACAGGAACCAGTTGCCCTGGCCCGCCACCTCCCCGACGCTCACGATCGGGAACTTCACCTCGGCCTCGTTGCACCTCGCCATGACCTGCCGGCCGTCCTGCAGCCCGAAGCGGGACTGCTTCCCACTGTCGCCGATGACCAGGTCGTCCGTCGTCGTTTCGAGCCGCGCTGGGCCCACTGCCGGGCCCCCCTCGGCTGCCGAGTCGAATCGTCGCGGGAACGCGCTCGCCCCAGCGCAGGTGTCGATCATGAGGTACTGCGCGTCCGTCCGCGTCGCTGCCAGCACTGGGACGGGTCTGTCCGCGTCGCGGCCTGGCACGGCCGGCGCGCTGCCGCTGCCTGCTGCGGCATTTGGCAGGGCGCCTAGAAGACGAAAGACGCGTGCTGGCTCTGCAGCAGCGCCGACAACGGCAGTCATGGCGGTGGCTGGACTGGCGGCGGCGGCGGAACCCCCGAAGTGGGTGCGCTCAGTCTGCCCTCCTGGAGTCGCGTCGAGCGGCCCCCGCCTGTTCTCCGCCGCGGCGAGGTCTCGCTGTCTCTTCCTGCAGTCGGCCTTCACGTGGCCTCTCTTCCTGCAGTAGAGCAATTCCTTCTCGCTGTTCGGGTTATTCCCACCGTCGGCCTTGCCTCCCTTGTCCTTGCCTTTCCTGCCGGCGCCCTTCGGACCCCTGCCCCCTTTCGGCCCCCCCCTTCGGGGCCCTTGCCTCCCCGCGGGATGGCTCCGAGCTGCGTGGTCGTCGGCCGCGAGTCGACGTACTGCTGGGTCCGGGCGATATCCAGGATATCCTCGCGCACCTTGGGCCACGCGTCGAGGCCGGCGCTGTTCCGAATCAAGTGCTCATTGACCCTGGGGCCCTCCATGCCCAGCAGAACCACGCCGATCTTCTCGTCGTCGTCGATCTTCTTGCTAGACTGGCTGCGAGAGCGCTGGGAATGTCCCCCGTGAACCTATAAACCATCGCCTGCATGCGAAGACCTACGAACTGGCTCCTCCGCTTCAGCCCCCACTCCAGCACGAACTGGCGCCACGCCTCGAAGCCCTCCTTCACCCCCGCATTGTGGCACTTGTCCAGCGCCGACCCGGATGTGGTCATCACGAGGATGTAATACAGCTGCGTGCTGAGCCTGGCGACGTCCGACTCCATCCTGGCGTTCCGTATCGTGACCTGCGACTGCTCTGCCTCCATCAGCTTGCCCTGGTACCTGTGGTCCACGGCGCCGAGGTAGGACTTCATCTTGAAAGCTCCAGTCCGCGAACTTCGTCACGTCGCCCGCGAACTCGCCCGGTTCGCCGATCCTTCTGGTATCGACCACCCCGCTCGGAGGGGGCGCAGGCTCCACGCGAGGCGCTTGCCTGGCCGGCTGGAGCTCGTGTTGGAGCTGCTGCCTCTCGCCCTGGAGATGGTGCACGACGTTCCCCTGTGCTTGCAGCCGGGCGTTGAGCGCCTCCATGGAGGCGCGCAGCTCCTCCATGGTGCCAGGGTGAGGGGCTACCCGCTACCCGCTACCCGGTGCTGTGTCGCGCGCCTCGGCGCGGGGCCGCCTGCAGCCCGAGGCGCCAGCCTGCGCGCCGAACCACGCCGCACGCGGGCCGCAGCCCTGGTGGTGGATCGCTGCCCGCGCTTGGTGGGCGATGTGGCGATCAGGACTGCCGAGCCGTGTTACCAAGGCTCCGCTACCATGACGTGATGTTTTCCTGCTATGAGCCAAACGCCAGTCGCGTCGCGAATGTACTCAAGCTGACTGCTGCTAGATTTCGGGCGTACCGCACTGCAACGCTTGCACATCTTACGGAAGGCCTTATCCCACGTTATGGGATAAGCCATGTCTCAACCGCACTGCAACGCTTGCACATCATACGAAAGGCCTTATCCCACTTTGTGGGATAAGCCATGTCTCAACCGGCTGGGGGGTCCCACCGCTTGCGTCAGTGTCTGTATTAAGCATGTGGGGTCGACACCCCCCCGCCTAATTCCTGCCCCCCCTAATTCCTACGGCTATGCCGATGCCTACCCCCTAAATCCTATGCCTACGCCTATGCCTATGCTTGCTTGCTTGCTTGCCTGCTTGCTTGCTTGCACGCTTGCTTGCGCGCTTGCGCGTTTGCTTGCACGTTTGCTTGCTTGCTGAGTTGCGGTTTCCAAGCATGCTTGATTCCTCTGATTCCTTGACTTGAGTCGTCCAATCTATTTGGAGTCAACGCTGGCTGATATTTGTGTTACGCTCTGAGAATATGAATCGCGTCTATAGGTTCGTTTCTCGCAGACCCCTTCATCAACTATGTGTTGCGGCTGTTTTGTTCGAGGGCTGGTCGAACGAACGGGGCAACAAGAGAGAAGATAGGAAAACACTGGGAGGGAGGCGGAGCAGGAGAGATGGGGGAGGGGAGGACGAGGAGAGGGAGGAGAGCGGAAGGGAGCAAAGAGGAGAGATCCGAAGCAGGAGCAGGAGGCACGAGGGACAAGACGAGGAGGCGCTCCGGGAGGCAGGCCCCGGGTGCCCTGCCGCCTCCCGCGTCGCTCGCGCACCCGCGAGCGGGCCTTGCCGCGCCAACGCCAGGCACGCGCCGGAGACTGCCATGCGGGGGAGCCCTGGAGGAGCAGGCCGCGCGGGGCACGGCCACGCTGGCGACAAGCGCCCAGACGCAGAAGGGCACGCCAAAGTTGAGGCGCCTGTGCTGGAGGCGCACGTCGAGCACGAGCCCACGGTGCAGACGTAGTGTAGCACACCTCGGTAGACGGGCAGGCATGACCCGAAAGCGCCCGCCACCGAGCACACAGTACAAGAGGCCGGAATGCGCGCGTCGCCCTCGGAGGGCCGACGCACACACAGTACAAGTATGTTTGGGTGAGGCCGGCCAAGGGCGGGCCCAGGATGAAGCAGAAAAAGGACGCAGGAGTGAGGTCGATCGGTCGCGGCACTGCAGCAGTCTTCGCGCCGCTCTGCTTAAAGCTCTCACCCCGAGAGCCAGGGGGATGACTCGTATTCCGACTGGCACCCCTTCAGCGAGGAGGGTGCAGCCAGCCCTGAGGACCGAAAGAGTGAGAAGTGAAGAGGGAGGAGGGAGGAGGGAGGAGAGGGAGGAGGAAAGAGGGAAAGAACGAGCAAGGGGGAGGGAGGGGGAGAGGGGGAAGGGAGGAAGAAGAGGGAGCAGCAGGATGAGAGAAGAGGATTGAGGCGCGCAAGCCGACGATGGTATTAACAAAAATTGGAGTATGGTCAGAATCCAGCATCGCACAACAGCGTGATTTAAGCCAAGATGGCTCCTAAGACTGTTCGCGCGTCCTTCAGCTCCTGATCGGCCTGCGCCTGTGGCCTCCTCCTCCTCCTACTCTTGCTGCTCCTCCTCCTCCTCCTCCTCCTCCTCCTCCTCCTCCTCCTCCTCCTCCTCCTCCTGCTCATCCTGCTCCTCCGCCGCCGCAGCATATCTCCGAATCCGCGTCGTCATTCTCCTTCACGCCCTCGCCCTCCCCCCTTCCACCACACCTCAACCTCGCCCTACTCCCCCTCCAAATCTCTCCCGCTCCTCCTTGTCGTCATCTTCATCCTCATCCTCATCCTTTCCCTCCTCCTCTCCTCATCTCTTCCCTCCTCGTCCAACTCCTCACACGAGCATCCTCATCATCCTGGTGTTAGTATCGCACTCCGCGGGCGGCATCGCGGAGCCCAGAGTTGCGAGATGTTCTCAGGCGAAACGCGCTGGACCACCTCGCATGCAGCATCTCAAAGCCCAGAGTCGCGAGGACATCTCACCAGAGTTGCGAGGATGTCTCAGGCAGCGCCCAGACCCCTCCCCGAGCAAGATTCGACAACTGAAGTGGAATCAAATGGTTCGGTGGGTCTGACCCCTCCTCCCTCCTCCCTCCTCTTCATCGGAAGCCGCCGTCCCGGCTCGAGGAATTTGTGGGTGCTGTACCAAGTACGGCGAGATTCCTCACACGGGACGGCTGCCATACGCGCTCGCCCGCTCAGCAGCAGGGCCAGCCGTGCAGCCACGAGTGAGTCTACCACGGCTCGCACCAAGGACCCAGCCTGGCATAGAAGGCTACGAAAAGAGAGAAACCGTGCGCGAGCATTGCTACAGGTAGCAGCGGCAGCCGAATTGCTTCAGCAACATCATAGCCGACAGCCAGATCACCAGATGACGAAAGGTCGATCCAGAGGTGACAGCAGGGGGCGCTCTGATCGAGAGCCCAAATCCCCGCCATGGAAGACCGTCACCAAGTACAAGCGCCTGTGGGAATGTCCCGCCTGTGCGCACCACAATGCATGGACGGCCCAGGTTTGCGCCAAGTGCCACCCGAGCCAAGCTCAGGAGTGGAGAGAACGACGTGGACGTGACAGATCCGCCTCTCGCCCGCGCGGCCAGCGCCGCGCCGCCACCTCGCAGCCCCCACAGCGAGGAACAGCAGGCTCAGTGGCAAAGCAGACCGAAGGAGGGCCCTCAGATGACATTATCCCGATCATGCCAGCATCTCCAGAGTTCGCTCACGCACATCGACGATGGCGCGAACCCCCACAAGATCCCCAGCAGCTCGGAGATTTCAGAAAGGCGTTAGCAGCAACAATGGAATCCATCGAACGCCAGTTGCACTGTGCAGCCGCGCTCAACCTCGACCAGGAACAGGTGAGCCGCATGCAGGAAGAGTACAGCGTCCTTCTATACCAGATGATGCATTCCAGGTCTCCCCAGGCCAGAATCACAAAGCAGCGTATGTTCGTCGGCCGCTGCAAGAAGCGCCTCATGGACGCCCAGGCAAAGATGCACTTACTCCAAGAGCAGTTAGAGGCGGCCGACACACAATGCCAAGTTCTCACAGATGAACTCGCACAAGCAGAACAGTTGTTGGAACATATTGAAGATTTGGACGATGAACAACCAATCGCAGGCAACATCGCCGTTCCTGACGATGATGATGACGAACTCATGATGGACGGACCGCTCGCGCAGACGAGCTTCCGCCCAGGGCAGAGAGGAACAACCAGCAAGGCACCATGGTCGACAGCCAGTTCCTCACCGTTCACGACGCCGCCCAGGACAGCGACAGTGCAGCGCACGACAGCTACTCCTGCCGCGACCTCGAGTACGCCTGCTCAAGCCGCAGCAGTTGGAGGCCAGGAGACACCGCGCTCCCAGGCCGCCCCGCCCAATTCGCAGGTACCACCTGGAGGGCCCACTGCAGCGGTCATGGGTAATGAAGTCAGCATGCCAGCACTAGTGGCAGCAATACAGCAATCCAACGCACAGATGTTGCACAACATGTCATCGTTCCAGCAGACTGTGGCCACTCTCCAGACTGAGATTGCCAACATCAGGACCGAGAAGAAATCCGACATGGAGACCATCACCGCCGCCGCCATCGATGCGGCCAAGACCGCAGTCGCCATGCAGACCCCCAAGAAGGACAAGGACAAGCCAGTGCCAGCGGAGATCCAGAAGGCCAACCGAGCCAAGCTGGAGGCGGCCCTGCTTGGCCGCCGAGCTACACGTTCAGTCTCCCCTCGACGGCACACGGACAGTGGACAGGCGGGGGCCAAAGTCCTACGAGCTGACCGAGAGGGTGGAGGAGCCCTGGGCGCAGGTGCAGGAGAAGTGGCAAACCGTGAGGCAGCAGAGGAAGCGGCAGCCAGAGCTGCCGCCGAGGACAGTGACCATGCCGCCTTGCAGTCGCATGCGAGTGTTGCCCAGGCTATTGCTTTTCCGCCAGCCAGCGCATCACCTCCGAGCCCAGTTTTTCGCTAAAGGCCGTGTCAGAAGCGTATCGGCCTTCGAATTTAACATCTCCCATCCATCCAGGTTTTTCTCCCCGCCTGCATGAATATTCTCCATCACGACAGGAAAAGCAGCATGCCCCATGTATGGAGCACGACAACAGAGAGCATGTGACCGCATCAGTGCAGGGTATCTCGGTTTCTCCCATCCCACACTACTCGGACACTGCATCTCTCTTGGAACGGAAATGGCCAGTGCAGCTCTCGACAGACATCCTGAGTTGGGCCCAATATTGGCACTCGTCTACTATTCAGGCTTTTGCCAATCTCATACCCCTTCCCATGGGCATGCCCATCGAAGAAATTCAAGTTTACACAGATGCCACTGCAGGGGGTTATCGATATGAAGGCAACAGGTGTCAACCGGCTTGGGCCTTCTGCGTACTTGCACTCACTGCCATGGGGGTTTCTCTGATAGGACATCTTGCAGGGCCACTCAGAGGCTGGGACGCTTCGGACACTTGTGCGTCTCTACGAGCAGAGCTGGAGGCGGCCATTTGGGCCAGCGCCTGGCTGCTGCAAGCGCCCGTGCATCTGCGCCAGGCCACAGTCAGCTTTCACACTGACAACATGGACGTGCTCAGAGTATACAAGGGAGGATACGTGCAGGGCACCCTCCAACCGTCTCCTGGATTGTCTCATCCAGGCCATACGAATGTGCGTGCACAATGTCGTTTTTGAGCATGTGCATGGACACGCAGCACACCCTTGGAACGAGTGCGTCGACACACTTGCGCGTCTCTACGCCATGGATATACTCCCTGAGTTCTTTGAACCAGTCTGGAGGCACCTCATTTCCCAGGAAGAACACGACAAGGCACTACCATGGATTTGGTTGGCATACGCTGATCCGACTACGCAGGAGGCTTACCCGCCCCACTACGGACGGCATCTACCCACCCCCCAGGCTCCCACTACGGGCTTCACGGACAGCATCCCGGCCCCCAAGAAGGTTCCCAAAGGCCTCAAAACCTTCGCGCTTGGGTGGTGTGCTATTGCCAACGTGCTCTCCCTGGACCCCCGTGCGTACAAGGCCCACAAAGGGAGCCCCGACAGATACCAAGGTTTCAATGCCACTGGCCGAATGATGCAGCTCGCGGGCCAATTCGCACAAAAGCCTTATTTCCTGGTAGGTACCGTGGAGACACGTCTTCGTCGCACGGGTACCTCCGAGATAGGCCAGTTCTACCTGTTGCACTCACAGGCCTCCGACGCCGGACGAGAGGGCTGCACACTATGGGTCAACACACATTGGGAATACCAACCAGGTCTTACAGTGCAGCCTTCTCACCTACAGGTACTGCATGCAGAGCCTACAGTGCTCATTGTGGCCGTACGGGCCCCAAGTATGTCGCTCTGTGTCTGTGTGGCGCATGCTCCGCACTCCCGCCGCCCCCCAACGGACATCGACAGTTGGTGGTCTCGGCTGCGACACTACATACAACAACACAAAGGGGACTCTGAACACTTGGTCACGCTAGTGGATGCCAACGCCGCTCTGGGATCCCAAACGGACGCTCACGTGGGCCCCATACATGCCGAAAAGCAGAACCTACCAGGGAAGCACTTTCATGACTTCCTCAAGGTTACCTCTCAATGGGCCCCATCGACCTTCTACGAGGACCCCTCAGGCTCAGCGGCTACCTGGACAGCTCCAGGGGCCAAAACAACAACCCACCGCAGGGACTACGTGGCGATGTCAATGGACGTTGCGGTGCCAGCACAGGGGGTCGACCACGACGTCGATCTCACCGTATCACAGCCAGATCACAACGTGGCAGCTGCGCGCCTTTTGTTTCCAACCTCCGAGTTCATGCCGGAGGCGCCCAGGCCCTACAAAGTCAAGCACGATCCGACTCTTTACACGGATCCGACCTCAGCCCAGATATTCCAGCACATGCTCATGCAGTTCCGCCCCCCGCCATTCAGCGTGCACAGCACAGACCATACTAAGGCGTGTGAAGACCACGTACGACAGTGTATGAGCACGGCATTTCCTATACGAGAGACAGCTACAGGGAGACAACCAAGGCAATCCTGGATCAGCATCGACACTCTGAGCCTTCAGGACGAAAGAAGTATATACTTACGCCTCTCCCGCAAGATCCTCCTCTGGGCCAATCGCAACATGCTGCGTGTTCTTTTCTTTGCTTGGCAGTGGGCAATTGCATCCATCAGCTTCGAGGCTGACGACACACCAGCCACTGGCCGCTTCCCTAGCCTGCCCGCCTTAGTTTGCCAGGCTCGTTCCCTACACAGTCAATGCCTGCTACTTCCGCAGGCCACAGCGTCACTACTAAGGAGACAAGCCTACATTAGGGAACGACACTCAGGGAAGGGATCAGGAGGACAAGGATTGGGACGACCCAGGATGTTGGCGCAATGGGGGCACCAAGGGGTATCCGCCATCATCCTACCACCACCATTCCTACCATCAACCTACTTGGACGGGACGGTACAAGGAGGAGATGTGGAGGTATGGAAATATGTCACATGCTGCTGGGACTATGCGCATGGAGTGCGCGCCTGTGCGAGTGCCCATCGTCAGCTTATGTTGTTTCACACAACTTTGCTCATTCGCCACTCGACAGCTCAAGACGCCCTAAAGCACTACGAAGGACTGGCGTCTAGTGTGGCCGACGCATGGGAACGAAGGAACTACTTTCAATTTTTATGCCAAGCTACGTACCATGGGTATCGGATCAGCCAAAAGAGTCAGCACACGTGCATTACCTATTGTAGAACTGGAGGATGGCACAACCGCCTCCACACACACACACACACGCACAGAGTCTGCTAATCGCTGGCTACGCCATTTTGCCGCCGAGGAAATTGGGGTAGTGGTTCCGCTGGAGGATGCAGACACCTTTGCACAGACTATCCCTAAGCTCCAGAGTAGTCTCACGAACGACATCGACTCATCGGACGCCTTCCTACCAACCCTGGCAGACTACCAACGAGCGTGCCGCTCAGCCAAGCCCTCAGCAGCCAGCTTAGATGGCATCCCAGGTGCCCTGCTACGCCAGTTTGCGCCAGACTTAGGCAAAATGTTCTACCCCGTGGTGGTCAAGGCATGCCTCAGGATAGATGAACCACTACAGTGGAGAGGAGGGAACTACTGGAACATCTGGAAGACGGAGGCTGACCCAGCCAAATGCAAACATCATCGCTCGGTCATGATTTCCTCTCAAGTGGGCAAGAAGTATCGCCAGCTCATCAGAAACCCTCTCGCCAAGGTGCTCCCAACGTTTGCAGGGGACTCCCAGTTTGGAGGAATTGCAGGCAGAGGAGTAGATCTTGCAGCACTTGCGCTCAGATCATTCCAAGAGCTGGCCACAACATTGCATCAGTCAGCCATGTGTTTCATGCTTGACGCCATCTCTGCATTTTACAGAGCCATCAGAGAGCTGGTCATGCAGGTTGGCACAAGTGACGCCGACCTCCACCTCATCCTGACCACTGCGGGGCTCCCAGCAGGTGCCATTGAGAACCTCAAGGCCCACATTGCCAGTCACCCCACCATCTTGGAGGCCGCTTGAGTACCCCAACATATCAGGGCCCTTGCAGCCTCCAGTTACACAGGCAGTTGGTTTTGGTACCCAGGAGCCACAGCAGTTGCATACTCACTGGAGGGAACGGTGCCTGGACAGCAGCTTGGGGATGTGATTTTCAATTTTGTCATGACAGCATATATCCAGGAGGCACAGCAATCGCTACGCGAGCTCGAGCTCGACATCCGCATTCCCATTGCTTTGCATGCGAGCTTAGCCGACCTCCTGCAGCATACGCCAGACACACTAAGAGGAGGATTGGACATATGCTTCTTTGACGACGGAGCTATCATTGTCATTGGCCATGCTCCCATGCTTTTACGTGCAGCACCTCTCGTTGCAGAGGTAGTCGCAGCCAGCTTTGTACGCAGAGGCGTGCGCCTCAACTTTGCAGCGGGCAAAACGGAGGTACTGTTTCAGTTGCGAGGACGTGGAGCCAGACTGGCCAAACGAGAACTCTGGCGGGACCGTCAGGGCAAGTTCGAGATACAATCCGACCTACTGGGCACGTTCACACTACATGCAGTACGCACATACCCACACTTGGGCACACAACTGGATGAGCTGGGATCCATAGGGCCCGAGTTGGCCCACAGGGAGGACTCTATACGGTCATCTGCCAATCTGCTACGACGGCGTATATTTGGGGCTCCAGTGGGTATCCCTCAAAAGGCCAGACTACACTTTACCGACACCCTCCTCTTCTCGGGCCTCCTCTTCAACTCGGGTACTTGGCCACAACTCACTGACGCGCAACATGCACACTATCGTGAGGTGCTCCACCTACCACAAAAGGATGAAGAGTCAGTTCCGGACAGACTAATCCTCGCTAAGGTAGAGCGAGCGGACCTACGGGCAGTGCTGCGTGTGCATAGGCTACGCTTGCTAGGACGACTCATACACTACGGCACACCCACACTACGCAGTCTGGTTGCACATGTGTATAGGGTTGCACAGGGCAGGCGCACGTCTTGGATGCACAGAATCATGGAAGATCTGGAGTGGTTACATAATACATACCACAAATTTCGTGACATGCCCGAGCCAGACACACATTTTGCAAGCTGGGAAGACATCATTCAGTCATCTTTGCCAGCTTGGAAGCATGCGCTCAACAGTGCACTCAGAGCACATGCCATGGCAGCCGCTAGAGCAGCGCTGGCGCAGCAGGCACAAAGCGACTTTTTCACGCTTGTTCGGCCAGCGGGCGTGCCTGTGCCCATCACGGATCCCACGCACCCTATTTACCCCCCCAAAGTGTTCAATGCCAGCCTACAATGCATGTGGTGCAGTTTTCTTGGCACGTCTGCCAAAAGCACACGACAACACATCGTGCGTGTACACTACAGTGCGGTACACCTCATTTCACGCTTCATGGGGGAGGGAAGTACATGCATGGCGTGCTCTATGTCATTTGCAGCAAGAAGACAGTTGCGAGATCATATTGCATTTGATGCGCCGCTATGCCAACTAGCGTACATGATGCATGGAGCTGCAGTATCACCGGACAGAGCCGAGGAGTTGCGCCTAGCAGATGCAGTCAGTCATGCGGCTCAGAGAAAGGCAGGACTAGGGCGCTGGCGAGCAGCCTTCCCAGCAGCAGTGCAGTACCCAGAGGACGGACTCTACCCGTCAGCCATGCTGGTAACCGCCACTTTCAGCGCAGATGAAGCCAGGACCCTACTCCAGCAGGCAGCATATGAGATCAGCCCCGATGCTCTCCCAGCCTACCAGGCCCTCTTCGACGACCCCCCCGAGGAGCCTACCCAGGATCAGCCTCTCTACATGGACCGACACTACAAATACAGATAGCACGACTTTCAAGGGATAGCGGCAGAGTAGATACCCTGCCGCATCCATCGAGCTGAGGTGTTCATTTTGAATTTATTCTCAGGCAAGAGAAGGCAAGGCGACATACAATTTTGACTGGACGGCATGTACACACACAGGGACTTGCAATCAATCCCATACTAGGGGACCTCACACAGGCCAATACTATCCGACAGTGGGGGGAACACATACTATCCAGACGGGTATGGAATACTGGGGGGGGGGCCTGTGAAACATGGAGTGCGGCCAGATGGCTGGATGGGGCCCGCCCCCCCCTGCGTACTCATGAATGGTTTTGGGGCGTCCCCTGGACTACCGACAGGCAAGCACAGCAGCTCAAAGTAGGCAACACGCTCTTACAAAACCTGGTGTACCTCTTGGGCTGCCACGTCACTGCGGGGACCTCGGGGTGGATGGAGCATCCCATTCCCCCTTATTGGCGCTCCCAGGCTCCCAGCAGTTTCCAATGGGAGCCCCTTGCAGCGCTCGCATCAGCACCCAACGTTGTCACAGCAGACTTTGACCAGTGCGTGCATCAGCCAGCCACACGTTGCCCCAGTGAATATGGGCGTGCGCCCACAAGGCTGCTAGGCTTGTGCATGGAATGCCTTGCCAGCAAGCTGACAGATACTCCGAGGAAGGGACGCTGTCATCATCCCAAAGGGGCTCACAAGATACTGCGTGGCAAGGAGACGGACGGAAAGGGAGGGGCCCCACATTTCAGAACCCATGCCAAAAAGACGTACCCCTCGGAGATGTGTAATAGGATTGCCGCATCTATAGCAGCATCTATCTCCAGAATCTTTGCGCACGCCAACGACGCAGACATCGTGGGCGAGGATATTGACTCCTCCCTCATCAATGACCTCCGACAGTTTTACATGCCTCACATTGATGATGATTTCAATCCTGCGCCAGACTATGTGCACAGGACCAACAAGCAAGGAGGGATCTCACGAGCTGACCCGGAGATGCATCGTTTCATGAAGGAACCCGCAGAACCCGAGGACAGCCTCCAGAGCCCACAGTATGGTACTCAGACACGGGACGCATGTGGGTGTGATCCGACTCCGGCACCTGAGCCGCGACAATTAGCATCCCCTGGATTGGATGAGGAGGCTGAAGTCACTGCCTTATTCTGTTCCCCCTCCTCCCCCGCTCCCTCCGCCGTGCCGCCTCCCCCTCCCCGCCCCTCCCTCACCCCGGCGCAGCTCGAGCGCATCGCCACCCATAGGGAGGAGGCGCGGCGCCGTCGTGAGCTACGACGCCAAGCTGCTCGAGAGGAGGACGCGAGGCGGAGGGCCCCGTGGAGGGGCAAGGTCTCCTTCGCCCAGGCCTTCCAGCCCTCCCCTCGCACCTTTTTCTTCTCCTAAAACTCCTGGGTAATGCCCCCGGGGTCGAGAAGCCTCTAGAGTGACCACGGCACCTCGCCCATGGCATCGTCCCACCACACCACCTCTTCATCGGAGCTCCCAATTTCGAGGATGTCTCAGGCAAAACGGACTGGACCACCGCGGGCGCAGCATCTCGGAGCCCCGAATGGCAAGGATGTCTCAGACGAAGCGGGCCAGACCACCTTGCGCACATCGTCTCAGAGCACAGAGTTGCGAGGATGTCTCAGGCGAAACGGGCTGGACCACGGCGTGCGCAGCATCTCGGAGCTCAGAGTCGTGAGGATGCCTCAAACGAAACACGCCGTCTCAGGCGGAACGGACTGGACCACCTCGCGCGCGGCATCTCGGAGCTCAGATCTGCGATGATGTCTCAGGCCAAACAAGCCAGACCACCTTGCGCACATCTCCTCAGAGCCCAGAACTGTGAGGACGTCTAAGGCGGAACGGGCTGGATAAACTCGCGCGCGGCATCTCGGAGCTCAGAATTGCGAGGATGCAAAAACCTCGAAACTCGAAGCCGAAGTTCACAAACCTCCGGGCCGCAGCCGACCCAAGAGGTCCGGTGTCTTGATTTTCCGAATACGAGCCCCCAGAAGACCCGACCCCTTCCCTGGTGCTGGTTTCTCATCCCGAGTCGTTTTTTGTTGACGGTCTCAAGGGCCTGGCCAGGGCCCCTGGGGACCGAGAACGGCAAGCAACCTCCGTACTGATGCCGTTCAATGAAAAGCATCCCAAACGGGGTCTGAATAGATGGGGTCGGAGGATCGCCGGTGCATCTCCGACGAATCTCCCATGCATCTCCGATGAATCGCCAGCGACGTCGGGGTCAGAAAGTCGAGCTCCATATCGAGCCGCATCGCTGATGCATCGGCGATGCGGCGCTATCCTCAGACCCCATGTACGCGGACCCCGATGGGCAGGCCTGGATCGATGCCCAGCTTCTCATCTCGAGCCGTTTATTGACGGTCTCAGGGCCTGGCCAGGGCCCCCAGGGGCCGAGAACGGCGAGAAACCTCCGTCTTGATTTTGCTCACTGCCGTCCCAGGCCCCCGACGTCACGATTGTTTTACAACGTGGCCCCTGGAGGTCTCGACCCATTCCCCAAGGCCGGTCCTGGGGCCCCCAGGGGCCGAAAACTGCCAAAACCCTTGCGTCGTGGTTTTGCTCGCAACTCAGAGGGGACTGGGCACGGCGAGAAGCCTCCCGTCTTGATTTTGCACACTGCGCTAGAGGCCTCGGACCCAGAGGACAGCCGGGAAAACCACGTGGACCGTGGTTCATCATCTATGAAAGATACACCTAGGGCTGCTGTCGTGAGATAATAAGCCTCAATGGGTCATGGTCGTGTGGATGGATCGGTTTCCACCCCTCCCGGACGAATCATTGCAGTTCCAGAATACAGAGCCCAGGAGCAAGCTTCTGGCATGACAGAACAGGGTCGGCTTCGTGACAACTCCTACTCTCAAGCGCACGCCCCTGGGCTCCATCATGATCACTCTAGACTTCATCATTCCAGGAACACCAAAACTCGGGTCAATAAATCTCTGGAGGTAATGAAATGATAGCGAATCCAAAACTGGAACCCAGGGGGACAGTTCCACGTCTAAATCATGAAAGCTGGGCCACTATTCCCGGTACATTATGAACCCCAAGCAATATCCCCATAACATCTCAAAAGCATGCCAATATCTTCTTAGGATCGGCAACCCCAGAAAAGTAAAGACATGGGTTTATAATGTTCCTGAGGAGCATTACGAACCCCAACTAATACTCGTGACACCTTATAACCCTAGTTCATAATCAGTATGATAACCAATCAATGTTCCCAGAACATTACAAACCCAAATTATAACATATATATCTATATACATATATAAACATATATACATATACATACACATATATAGATGTGTGTACGTGCCCGTCCTGCGGACCAAGGCCAGCGCAAGCCAGGCCGGCCAGGCCAGCCGCCTCGCCGCAGCCCTGGAACTCCTCCTCGACCGACGGGGCAGCCTCCGGCACAGCGGCGGGCCCCCATCCCTCCTCCAAGCCCTCCTCCTCCAAGCCTTCCTCCCTCCATCCCCCCTCCCTCCATCCCTCGCGCACTCCCTCCTCTCCTCTCCTCTCCTCTCCTCTCCTCCTCGATCCTCCCTTCTCCAGATCCTCCTCTATCCACAAAACCTCCTAGTCCTCCTTCATCCTGCTCGATCCTCCCTCCTCAAGTTCGCCTTCTATCCCCAAACTTTTCTCCGACTTTTTCCCTTTCGATCCTCCCTCATCCAGCTCATCCTCCAACCTTCCTTCCTCCTCCTCCTCCTCCACCTCCTCCTCCTCCTCCTCCTCCTCCTCCTCCTTGTCCTCCTCCTCTTTCTCCTCCTCCCCCTCCTCTTCCTCCTCCTCGTCCTTGTCCTCGTCCCTCCTCCCTCCTCCTTCTCCTCCTCCTCCTCCTCCTCCTCCTCCTCCTCCCCGCTCCTCTTCCCTCCTCCCCCTCCTGCCCTCCTGCCCCCTTCTCTCCAAACCCTCCTCCTCCTACCTCCCCAGAAACCCTCGCGTCGTAAAACAAAGCACGACGGACAGTTTTTCGCTATTTTCGTTCCCCGAAGGCCCTCACCTATTCGGAATGAAAAACCTTTCCCCGGGAGAGGGTCCAGACCTCTGAGGGTTCGTGTCATGAAAAAAACACGTCGGGGGTCCGGGCCCTCCTCCATCACTCTTCTCTCCCTCCTCTCCTCCTCAGCACTCCATCCTCCAAACCTTCTTCCTCCCTCCTCCCTCCTCCCTCTTCCCTCCATCCCTTCTCCATGTAAGTAACTCCTCCCTGTCGCACCCCGAGACTTGTCGGAGGGGCGGGCAGAGCGCTTCGACGTAGCCTTTCTCACCATATATGATCCTGGAGCTTGAAATTTGCAACCAGTTCACGGATGGAAGGCGGGTCTTTTTCAAAATGCGGCTCTCGCCTTAGCGCCGCACGCGTTCGTCTCAACATGTTGCAACGGCTTCACAGATTGAAGGCGGATCCTTTTCAAATGTGACTCTCGCCTAAGCACCGCGCACACTCGCCTTACAAGCTTGCAACGGCTTCACGGGTGGAGGGAAGGTCCTTTTCAAAAGATTGCTCTCGCCTTAGCGCAAAGCACATTCATCTCGAAAATTAGCGCCAGCTTCACGGATGGAGGGCGACGTTTTCGAAATGTTGCTCTCGTCTTCGCGCTGGACACATCCGTGCACGGATGGAGAGCTGGTCCTTTTCAAAATGTGGTTCCCGCCATAGCACCGCGCACATCCGTCTTCGAAGTTTGCAGTGGTTTCACGAATGGAAGGCGGGTGCTTTTCCAAATGTGGCCAATCCGTCTTCAAAGTTTGGAACAGCTTGATGTATGGATGTGGTTCCCGTCGTAGCGCCGCGCAGATTGGACTTCAAAAGTTCGCAACAGCCTCAAGGATTCGTGCGGCTGAAGTCGACGAAATACATTTTCTGGCACGGTTTAGGATAATCTGGACGCAATACTATCGTTGATTGGCGGTGTTGAAGGCCCAGAAGCTGTGTTCTGGCACCGTCCGGTCTCATGCATTTGCTCGAGGAACAAGTATTTGATTCGCTCGACAATCGGTTTTGTTTCTTCGCCCCACGCGCGCCATGGTATTCGCTGCTCGACTCGATTGAGTGTTGAGGCAGTCAGCTGCCGGGCGAAAGGGGCAGAGCTCCCTGAACCACGCTGGTGGCGCAAGCAATTTGGACGCCCGAGATGGGTACGGACAAAATGGGCACGATGCCCAACATGGAGGAGCAAAGCTGAAACTTTCGCCCGCAACGCTCGAGCAGTTTGGCGAGGAGCTCGAGCGCAGAAGGCCGCGCGGAGGAAGAACGAGCACCGCCAGCGCCGAGAGGAGGCGAAGCTGGGCCGCAACGCTGCCTGGGCAGAGGAGGAGGACAAGTACGCCTTCGTGCCGCGGGCGGTCGCGCCGCAGCCTGTCCCGACCGAGGTGGCCTTCGCTCCCTTGCCGAGAGCGCGCGAGGTCGTGGAGCGAATGCTCTCCAAAACCAGCAGCGGCCGCTGTTGGGCCAGCGCCCTTCTTTCTCAAATCGACAACGCCCGCGGCGGCACCGACAGAAATGCCTGTTCCAAATGGATAGGAACTGCTGTCAGCCCTCGCCCCCAAATCTTTCCGTACCCATCTCTATCGTGCCGAGGCAAGGCCAAGCCCAAGGTGGCCACCTCCCCGGCCAAAGGCGTCGACGGCGTGCGCCGTGCAGGCCGCTGCGGGTGCGTGCGCTCGTGGAAGCGATCCGCGAGAAGCTTCCGACCTTCTCTGCTGCGGATCGGAGGCATCTCCACATCGGTGGCACACCAACCGTCCAGGTGTGGTTGTCACAGCGGCATGCTGCTGTGTGTGTACCGCCGAGTCGTGCAAATCCTTCTGCCTGGTGGCCAAAGTCCCAACGAAAGCGGGGCTGTCGATAGCTCGGCTGAGGTAGTCGTGAAGGAAGAGTCGAGGGAGAGGGCGGAGGAAATGATCGGAGTGACCCGACACTCGCCTTCATCTCACTCGCCTCTTCTCTCGCACGCGGCTCAGGCAGTGCAGCCACCACGCGCGTCAGGCCTCGTGCCACTACGCGCGCGCACTCTGCACCATCCTGCGGCTCAGGCAGTACACACGGAAGACCCCCCTTCCCTCCGCCAGCCACGCGACCCCAGCACTCCATTTGGCAGCACCTCAGCCCGCCGTGCAGTCCACAGCAGCAGCGCATCAGACGCTACGAGGACCTAGGCGACGAAGCGACGCTCTGCCCAGCTGCCGACAGCGCATGCCCCCTTTGACGGCCAGGACGGCGGGAATGTGGAGGCCTGCCAGGAAACTCCACCATCTCGGAAACACGCCTGCTGGAGTCGGCAGTGGCACGGGAGCGCTCGCACGAGGCCTGCCTGCGCCACTGGCCGCAGCACCTCTGTCCCCATACGGCGTTGACTCTCGTCCAGGCCCTGCGTGGACCAGAAAACAAACGACGCCACCCAACCTACGGCCCCACGGGGCTCAGCGTATACCAAGGGATCTGGCGTGGGTTTTTGCGTGGAATACGCTACGGCCCCCGACGGGCCGTAGTGCAATCTGGAGGGCCTTAGGTGATATGGTGTTGCCTGAGTCTGCCGCAGGCGACGAGCCTCCGCGGAGCGGCCCACCCCCCCCTTCGGGGTCCCGCTGCCGCTCGGACGCAAGGCTCCTCTCCTCGGCTTGTGCACCGAGGAACTGCTGCTGCCGGCGCCCCCGAGCAGCGGGTCTTCGCTGGGCGGCCCAGCCCACCCTTTCGGGACCCGCTCCCCTTCGCAGTCCTGGACAGCGATATCTGCTTACCGTCGACCCGCATCAGAAGGATGCGCGATAAGGTTGCAAGGGCCTTGGACCGGTCCCGCTCGCGGCCCTGGACAGCGGCATCTGCTGAGTCTTTCCGGCCACGGCCCAGCGCGAAGCAAGACCAACGATGTCTCTCTCAAGCAAGACCAACGATGTCTCTCTCAGGATCCGGGGACCACTTCGAAGCACTTGATCCTGGGCTCGCTCGCCTTACAGGCCTCTTGCGCCTAGCCTGCTCTCTGAGCCTTCGTAAGAGGGCAGGCGGCTGTGGGGCGGGAAGTGGAGGTGGACAAGGCAGCTGGCAGCAGCGAAAATTGCAGCCACGCCAACAACAGTAAATTAGAAGTCCTAGCTTGCAGGAATTCGATGCACTGACCTGGACGGGGCCGGTCGCGAGGTGTCAGAGCGTCCAAGATGGCCCAAGACAGCTCCAAGAGCGAACAGGCGAGAAAACACAAAACATTGATTTTACCTAGGTTTTGGAAGGATTTTGGCATCTTGGGGGGGCCCAAGAGGCGACTCGAGGCACTCTGGAGGGGCGGGGCTAATAAGCACCCCCCCCTTCTTTGATAGATCTCCTCCAAGATGGCCCAAAGAGCGCCCCGAAGGCTCCCAAGAGCGCCCCAAGAGCGCCCAAGAGGGCCCCAAGAGACCCCAAGAGGCCCCCAAGAAGCCTCCAAGAGGCTGCCAAGAGACCCCCAAGAGGCCCCAAGAGAGTCCAAGATGGCCCAAGACGGCTCCAAGAGCGAAAAGGCGAGAAAACAGAAAACATTGATTTTATCTAGGTTTTGGAAGGATTTTGGCCTCTTGGGGGGCCCAAGAGGCGACTCGAGGCACTCTAGAGGGGCAACGCTAATTGGGGACCCCCTCTTCTCTGATCGATCTCCTGCAAGATGGCCCCAAGAGCGCCCCGAAGGCTCCCAAGAGCGCCCCAAGAGCGCCCCGAGAGCGCCCCAAGAGGCCCCAAGAGGCGCCCAAGAGGCCTCCAAAAGGCTCCCAAGAGACCCCCAAGAGGCCCAAGAGGCTCCCAAGACGGGTCCAAGAGCGAAAAGGCGAGAAAACAAAAAACATTGATTTTACCTAGGTTTTGGAAGGATTTTGGCCTCTTGGGGGGGCCCAAGAGGCGACTCGAGGCACTCTAGAGGGGCAGCGCTAATTGGGGACCCCCCCTTCTTTGATAGATCTCCTCCAAGATGGCCCCAAGAGCGCCTCGAAGGCTCCCAAGAGCGCCCCAAGAGCGCCCCAAGAGGGCCCCAAGAGGCCCCAAGAGGCCCCCAAGAGGCCTCCAAGAGGCCCCCAAGAGACCCCCAAGAGGCCACAAGAGGCTCCCCGAGATACGCAAGAGGCCCCCGGGACCGCCAAGAGGCCCCAAGGACGGCCCAAGAGGCCCCCAAGCTCGCAATTGTCCTCCTCCTCCTCCTCCTTTTTCTTCCTCCTCCCTCCTCCCCCTCCCCCTCCTCCTCCTCCTCCTCCTCCTCCTCCTTCTCCTTTTCCTCCTTCTCGTCCTCCTCGTCCTCGCAGTCCTCCATCTCCTCCTCCTTCTATTCCTCCTCCTCCTCCTCCTGCTCCTCCTCCTGCTCCTCCTCTTCCTCCTCCCACTCCGACGACGACGGCTCCTCCTACATCCTCCCCCTCTTGGGGTATATGGCGGCTCACCCCGCCCTTTGTTCTTCTGCATGCTCCCCCGCTTCCCTCATAACCTCCACTCCCCTGGGACTCATTTCTGGACGGGCTGGTGGGGATACGCGAAGCGTCTAGAATTAGAAGTCCTAGCTTGCAGGAATTCGATGCGAGACTGATTCCCGTGGCAGCGGCCTGCATCTTAGAACTCATCGACTGCGCTCCTCCTTTCTCCCTCCCTCGGCGACGGTTCTGCTTTTCAGAGTTCGTTGCGCGAGCTGGGGGGTTGCCTAGTGGGCGAGGCGTCGTGCGTGGATATCCCTCGACGCCTCGATGCGCACGAGCAGACGCCTTCAAGCGCTTCACTCCAGTCTCTCGCGCCCGCCCGGCACAAGCGACGAATCTCTGCGGAAAGGCCCACCCCCCTGGGGGTCCCGCTACTTTTCTGACGCCAGCAACTTTCCTCGGCAGGTTCCGAGCGACTGTTGCTGCAAGCGCCCCGAAGAGCGAGTTCGCGCGGAGCGGCCCACCCATCTCTGGACCCGCTACCGCTCGCTGTCCCAGACAGCGGCATATGTGCGCTGGCCTACTTTGCAAAAGCAAATTCAGCTTATGCGCCCGGCCCCACAGCAGGCCTAAGGGGCATGCTGGGCTACAGTGCATCGCCTGCCCAATCGGGCTCTTAACATGTAAGTCCAGGGGGGGTCTGCATCTTTGCCGCACACAAGAGACCTTGGCAGTCAGCGCGAGGAAGTTTGAGAACAGACGTCTGGTCCATTTGGGCGCGCGCTTGCTTCGGCTAGCAGTACCGCGAGGTCAGGATTTGCTTCGGCGGCGCTTCCACCATCGCAACGCGTTGGCCTCATCGACTGTCAGATTGCTGCTCTGCTGCTCCAGCGAGGCTCTCGGCTTGTAACCTGACATAGGATGCGCGACCGTCTTGACCCACTTCGATGTGTTCGGATCCTGTCCCTCATATTTTAGATGCCCTCCCCATCCCCCCCCCCAGCACGGATGCACGGGCAGTCCGAACTAAAGCGCCTGAAGAAGCCCTCGCGCAAGAGCCCTCGCGCAGGATATGTTCTCGCGCAGGACATGCTATTGGGCCCCCCTTGTCCTCTCCCCGTCTTACAGTTGTTGTCCTTCCTTTCCCTTCTCGCCGTGCTCAAGCTTGCCGAGGGTAGCGAGCCCAACGTTTTGCCCGTGTTCCTGCTGCCCCTAGGGGCCCGTAGAGGCACGCGTACAGCCATGCCCCCATCGAGTCAAAAACTTCCCTCCTCCCTCCCCTCTCAAGATTCACATGTATACCAAGGCTCCCAAGTTCTCACTTACTCCTACTTTTCGCGTTCACTCTACACTTTCCCCTTACTCTTCGAATCCGCATCCACGCCTGCTTCAGGTACCCCGGTCAAGCAGCTGTTCCAACCAGAGAGGCACGACATCGCTTCGCCGCAATCTCCCACATCGCCGCCTACACGTGCAGCAAAAACGGCACGTGTCAGTAGCCCGCTGAACGAGATGGATGGGCTGGAAGAGGGACCCGCAGGACCAGCGGAGCCAGGACGACCAGCAGCAGATCTAATTCAGCTTCTGGACGACGGGGCTGATGCACAAACCAAGCAACGCCAACAACGATTCCAAGGCAACCTCATAGAGGCGTCCGGCACAAGTATTACCGCGGCTGCTTTCGAGGCCATTCTGAACAAGCATCTGGAGCCGATCAAAAGTGACATCCGGGCCATCAAGCAGCACGGCGCTTCACAGGAAGATCTCAAGAGCACAGTGGACCCAATACGTAAAGAGCTTGAGCAACTGCAGGACACGGTTACCACAGATGTTGAAGATTTGCAAATACGCGCCACCAACATGGAAAACGCCATCAAGGAGATGAAACAGGACATGCTAAATTTAACCATTACGCCGAGATCGATGTCAGGAGCGTCACAAGCCAGATATCCATCCTCCATTGGCAACCCCACCAACGATAAAAGAGCTATCACAGCGGTGGTTGGTAATTTGGAAGATTTTGATTCTCTTGACGCCGCCGGGGACTGGATCAAGCAGGAATTGCAAAAACTATCAGCACCAACACCCATAAATATGTATGCCAAAGGGGACTTCCAGAACATTTTGTTCATAGAGTTCGAGACGATGGGTGAGAAGGACACAGCGGTCGGCCAGCTGCGGAACGCAAAACTCCCAAGAAATGGTAAGCATATATGGGCATCTCCCGATCGCCCGCCTTTGGTCCGAGCGGCCCGCAACTTGCGTTTCGGAGTCAAGTATATGCTAAAAGACACAATGGGGATTGATTGGCCAATTAGGGTGGACGACGGTACTCAGCCTTACACGGTCACGGTTGGAGGAGATTTAGCACTTACGGTTACCATTGTTGGGGACACGATTCGCCGAGATTGGACCAAAGACTGGCTTGAATGGCAAGAGTTGCAAGACCACCCGAAACTCCGGGAACTTAATGCAGCTTGCGATGGGATCGTGAGCCGTGCCACGATGAATCGGAAAGGCGGGGCTAAAGGTATATCAAAGGGATCGAAGTAGGAATTACGGCAGGCGTTGGCAGACACTACCACCACAAGTTCTTCTATTACCGACGCCGCAGCCGACACCGCTACACATCTCGAAGGTCGCCTCCCCAACCTCGCCCCCGCCCGCCGCCCCGTCCCCCGCCCCGCCCCCCGCCCCGCCCTCGCCCCCCCGCCTCGGCCCCGCCCCACACCCCGCCCCGCCCCCGCCTTCCACCCATCGAGACGAGCATCCGATCTGGGCAAAGATACCACGCCGGCTGCACGTTCTTATGCCACTTCTGTTCGCCCTCGTGGTCACTTTGCAGAAGAGCAAGAAGCCCATCAACCTCATCATGGGCACGCTCACCCAGGCGTAGTATCACATGCCCGACCTCCGACCCCTCCCGCTTCCTATCTTGGATCCTTCCCGGGAGTGGACAAAGATACCACGGCCGAGAGCGCCCCTAGATCGAGTTCTCAATATCCGGATTTGGTTCCAGTTCGGTTTCGGACCCCTGCGATTTACAGATTTTATTCAGAAAGCCTCGCTCTCACCTCCTCCCTCTTCCTCCTCCTAAGCCTCTCTCTCACCTCCTCCCTCCTCCTCCTCCTCATTCCTCCTTCACTCTCTCTCTCTCTCTCGCTCTCTCTTCTGTGTGTTTTCGTTCGTCGCGCATTCCTCTTCCTCCTCATCCTTCTCCGTCTTCCTCCTCATCCTCTTCCCGATCATCCTCCTCTTCCTCCTCCTCCTCGTCCTCATCCGCCTCCTCCCCCTCTCCCCCTTTTCTGAAGGAGTGCCATAACTTTGGGAAAACCATGGAAAAACCAAAAAAACCAAAGAAACTGAAGTGCTGGAGGCGAAAACTTTAGGAAACCCATTGGAAAAACCAAAAAAAACAAAAAAAAAAGATTCCAGGGAACACCCGTCCGAAGGGACACGTCCAAAGGGAATCCCAGCACTCTCTGTGGAATCTTTTTTTTTTGTTTGTTTTTCCAATGGGTTTCCTAAAGTTTTCGGCTCCAACAGTTCAGTTTCTTTGTTTTTTTTTTTTTTTCCAATGGTTTTCCCAAAGTTTTTGAATTGTGTGCTTTTGGGGCCTCTCAGGCGGGAGCATCGTTTAGAGTGTTCTATCGGGAACCTCTCTGGCGGGAGCCTCCTTTTGTTTGCGTTTTGGGGGACTTCTCAG
The DNA here is from genome assembly GCA_963575745.1 of Prorocentrum cordatum. Classification (NCBI taxonomy): domain Eukaryota; class Dinophyceae; order Prorocentrales; family Prorocentraceae; genus Prorocentrum; species Prorocentrum cordatum. The sequence goes on from CAUYUJ010022697.1 coordinate 73,685, forward strand.
GCGGGAGCCTGAGGGAGCCATGAGGGAGCCATGGGGGGAGCCACGAGGGAGCCATGGGGGAGCCATGGGGAGCCGTGGATGGGGTGGGGGGAGCATCCTCCTCATCTCCCTCCTCTCCTCATCCTCGTCTCCTTGTCTCCTGATATTGTATATTATCCTCCTCCTCCTGCTCCTCGTCCTCTGCGCCTCTCGCTTTCTCATGTTCATCCTTTTCCTCCTCATCTTCATCGTCCTCATCCTCATCGTCATCCTCTTCCTCATCCCATCCTCATCATCATCTTCATCGCCGTCTTATCTGCATATTACATTTTCTTCCTCAGCATCATCATCTTCCTCATCCTCACCTTCCACATTCTCATATTCCTCCTCATTATCATCATCATCATCATCATCATCATCATCATCATCATCATCATCATCATCATCATCATCATCATCATCATCATCATCATCATCATCATCCATGATCATCTTCATCTTATCCTCATCTTCCTCACCATCCTTATCTTCCTCCTCACCCTCATCTCCTTATCCTCCTCATCTGCCTGACCCCCCTCATCCCCCATCTCATGCCGTTCTTCGTCCTCCTCATCCTCCTTTTCCTCGCTCTTCCTCGTCTTCCTCGCTCATGCTCAGAAAGAGTGTTGTGAGAAGATGGCAGGTCAGGGCAAACTGTCTGAGGCCAACTTTGAAACCCACTGCACAACGAAGCGAACGTGGAGGAAGGGGAAGGAGATGCGGAGGAGGAGGAATACGAATAACGCATGCTCGATCCACATCCCAATCGCTGGAGGATGAGGGGGGTCAGGCAGATGAGGAGGATAAGGAGATGAGGGTGAGGAGGAAGATAAGGATGGTGAGGAAGATGAGGATAAGATGAAGATGATCATGGAGATGATGATGGTGATGATGATGATGATGATGATGATAATGAGGAAGATGAGAATGTGGAAGGTGAGGATGAGGAAGATGATGATGCTGAGGAAGAATATGTAATATGCAGATAAGAAGGCGATGAAGATGATGATGAGGATGGGATGAGGAAGAGGATGAGGATGAGGATGAGGACGATGAAGATGAGGAGGAAGACGAGGAACATGAGAAAGCGAGAGGCGCAGAGGACGAGGAGCAGGAGGAGGAGGAGAATATACAATATCAGGAGACAAGGAGACGAGGATGAGGAGAGGAGGGAGATGAGGAGGATGCTCCCCCCACCCCATCCACGGCTCCCCATGGCTCCCCCATGGCTCCCTCGTGGCTCCCCCCATGGCTCCCTCATGGCTCCCTCAGGCTCCCGCCTGAGAAGTCCCCCAAAACGCAAACAAAAGGAGGCTCCCGCCAGAGAGGTTCCCGATAGAACACTCTAAACGATGCTCCCGCCTGAGAGGCCCCAAAAGCACACAATTCAAAAACTTTGGGAAAACCATTGGAAAAACCAAAAAAAAAAGAAACTGAACTGTTGGAGCCGAAAACTTTAGGAAACCCATTGGAAAAACAAAAAAAAAACAAAAAAAAAAAAGATTCCACAGAGAGTGCTGGGATTCCCTTTGGACGTGTCCCTTCGGACGGGTGTTCCCTGGAATCTTTGTTTTTTTTTTGTTTTTTTTGGTTTTTCCAATGGGTTTCCTAAAGTTTTCGCCTCCAGCACTTCAGTTTCTTTGGGTTTTTTCCATGGTTTTCCCAAAGTTATGGCACTCCTTCAGAAAAGGGGGAGAGGGGGAGGAGGCGGATGAGGACGAGGAGGAGGAGGAAGAGGAGGATGATCGGGAAGAGGATGAGGAGGAAGACGGAGAAGGATGAGGAGGAAGAGGAATGCGCGACGAACGAAAACACACAGAAGAGAGAGCAAGAGAGAGAGAGAGAGTGAAGGAGGAATGAGGAGGAGGAGGGAGGAGGTGAGAGAGAGGCTTACGAGGAGGAAGAGGGAGGAGGTGAGAGCGAGGCTTTCTGCATAAAATCTGTAAATCGCAGGGGTCCGAAACCGAACATGAACCCCGGATTTAGATGCATACCCAGGGACTCTTGCTTCCTCGTCGCTTACGTCATCACCGACGCCTGGGCCTTCTCAGTCTTCTAGCCGCATCCGCGGACGAAGTCACGGAGACGAACACCGAGAGAGTGCACAAAAGCATCAGGGAGGTGGCGCTTCTTCCCAAGACTACCTATGTTCTCCTTGCTTCGACCCCCGACCTTCTACAGGAGCGAGTGTACCGGAGTTGGGCAAAAATACCACGTCGCGTGCATATTCTCCTACATATTCTTCTCTTACTTTATCTTCGCTACAGCCTCCGAGCCACCACCGTGCACAAGGCAATGAGTTCAATCGACCTCTTGTTTCACCCCTCGCTCAACACAAAGGGCCCCGCTGCGATGAGGATCGTAGATGTGAACACCCTCTGCCCGACCAATATCCGTATTCTTCAGTATCGCCTTTGGGACGCTCGCTGGAAAAGGGCAAGTTACCAGAACCAGAAGTATCCCAAGAACGAAGTCCACCGGATTTGGTAATCAAACAGACACTATTACTACGGATGTTGACGAACAGCTGCATCAGGACTGCCCTCCCCCTCCCCCTCCCCTTCCCCCTCCCCCTCCCAGCAACGACACGACTGCAATCAAAGTGGCGTCATGGAACGTTCGAGGACTTACCGATACGAAAACTATTGAAATTATATCGCATATGGACAAGCGTGGCATTGGCATTTTAGCTCTACAGGAAACCCGCCGAGCAAAAGCAGAAATGTACGAGGTCGACGGGTACAAGATTATCCTGTCCGGCGAAGACACAAAAGAGCGTACTTGGACAGGCGTTGGATACATCATTTCACCAGCAAGCCGACGAAGAGTCAAAGCATATAAACAAATATCAGGAAGACTGGCTTGGCTAAAGATCAGAACTGGCATGGGGGCGCTGGCCATTATCACCGGATACGCGCCTCACAACCTCAAGCCGCTCCATGAAAGACGCGATTTCTACACAGCGTCGTGCAATGCCGCCGCTGGCAAGCTCATCATTGGCGACTTCAACGCCAGAGTGGGGAAAGCTGATCCAGGAGAAGACGCTGTTTTGGGAGAGTTTGAATGGGGACGTCGCGCACAGCACGAAGTTGAGCAGCCGAACCGGGATCTGATGATGGAGTTCTGCACGAGTGGTGACCTACAAATTGTAAATACATTTATTTCGCAACCATTGGAAGAAAAAGTCACGTTCATGGAAGCGGGTGCCCTGCCAATGGGGGACATAGCAGAAGACAGCTACAACATTTTGGATATACTATTATGTGACGCACATTTGCGGCATCAAGTCGTTGCGCTACGAAGTCATCGGGAAGCGGCCCTGGCTACAGACTATTATTTGGTTGTGGCAAACATGGCTATACAGTCTTCCATACAGAAACCGCGGGAAACGGGACGGCCGAACAGAAATGGCATGCAAGACCCACGAGTACTGCAGGCATATGTGAGCAAGTTTATGGGAACAATTTCATCATTTCCTGGGCCGCCGGCTGATATTCAAGACATGTGGGAAAGAGGAAAAACAGCAACGCAAACTGCTGCCAGCGCGCTCCCGACGCACCAGGAGGAGAGCATCAAGCCATGGATTACACAACGCACTCTTGATCTAATTCGCCGCCGTACCGAGGCCCGAGTGGCCAACGACATAACCGAGGAGAGAAGATTGATGAAAGCGGTGCGCAACGCGTGCAAGCAAGATAAAACAGTTTGGGTTGATGAACAAATTTCGACTGGCAGCTGGGACGCTCTGAAAAAGCATTGCCGGCCTAAGCCACGACGCCAAGGGAGGCTAAGAAATATGAGTGGGGAGTTAGTGGAAAACACACAAAGAGCAGAGACAATGGCTGAGTACCTGGAGAAAGTGCAGTGGAAAGTGCGGACAGCAAAGCTTCTAGACGTCTCACCTGGAGATCCATTGCCAGTTTCGGAAGCAGACTTTACGAAAGAGGAGGTTGGCAAAGCAATCAAGCAGCTCAAACGTGGCAAAGCATCTCGTGTTGACGATATCCCAGCAGAGTACTGGAAGGCTATTGCTACAGACCCAGGCGGACTGGAGTGGATTACAGACCTGTGCAACAAATGCTGGAACGAGGAGGCCGTGCCGGACGATTGGAAGAAATCGATAATCTCAACGATATATAAAAACAAAGGGGCCGTCGACAACTGCGACAACTACCGCCCTATCAGCCTACTCTGCGTCGCGTACAAGCTCATAGCTGGTCTTATTCTTCGGCGTCTACAAAACGCAGGGGCAGAGGACAAACTATCGCCAACGCAATTTGGTTTCCGACGAGAGCGCGGGACATCGGATGCTATACACGCTGTTCGCCGGTATATTGATTTGGCTTACGCAGACAAACAAGGAGGTATTGCATTTGTCGCTTTGGATTGGAAGAAAGCTTTCGACTCGTTGAACGTCGAGGCGCTGCTGGAAGCTTTGCACAAATTTGGAGTCCCTCGGCGCGTCCTTACAATTATTGGCCACATCTACGAGGGCAGAAAATTCAGCGTGGCGGATGGACGACACCGGTCATCAGAACGACAGCAATTATCTGGGATATCACAAGGTTGCCCACTTTCGCCGTTCTTATTCATCATGGTAATGACGATGGTACTGCGGAGCGCCACACACCACGGAGACGCGGAAGCACGACGAGCTTTAGCAGACGTGTCCTTGAGTATATTGTTGTACGCGGATGACACCTTGCTCGTGGGTCGCAATCCGCACCATCACAAAGTCTGTTGGGTGCGATTTCTAAAGCAGGTGCACGAGTTGGCTTGGAACTACATTGGGATAACTTTCAACTCATGCCGGTTCGTTGCGACATGTCGCTCTTGACGCCCTCTGGCGAGCAAATCCCAGCAACAGACACAATGGTCTACCTCGGGGCCACGCTTTCAAACTCTGGCCAGCTGCGCGGGGCATTGGGAAAGAGGTTAGGAGCCGCATGGGGTGAGTTCTGCAGACACAGCCGCGCCTGGAAGCATGCGGCAATCAGTACTACCAGAAAGCTTCAAGTATTTCAAGAGCTGGTGACTAGTCAGGACTTTTTTCGCTGAATTCGGCATGGCTCAACAAAGCTGAACGCAGAAGATTGGACGGTTTCCAAGCGAGGTGCCTACGTCGAATCCTGCACATTCCTCACGCATACATTTCAAGAGTATCTAACGAACAAGTGCTCTTGCAAGCAGGCCAACAGCGCTACACAGTGCAACTTCTGAGGCATCAGCTGTTGTGGTATGGGAAAATATGTAGGGCGACAGACTTTGATTTTCTGCGCCGCCTCACCTTCCAACAACCAGGAAGTGCGCGGCCAGCTACAGACGCATGTGCCCGAGCACGAGGCCGGCCAAAAAATGCATGGGCGCAGTGCTTGTACAAAGTTGTCGCACCGCATTTTTCTTCGGACGAGGCAATAATGCAGCGCGTATGTGAGCCAGCAGCCTGGCGCAGATTTGTGATTGATGTTGCGTGTCTCCCTCCTCCTCCTCCTCCTCCTCCTCCTCCCCCTCCCCCCTTGTCCTCAAGCAGCGCACGGTGTGAATTAAGAGGCAGCCGACGTGCAGCCGCCCCCGCAAAGCGGTGAGCCTTGGCTGGCATGGTCCTCTTTTGCCCACGCGCTCCGGCGTATGGCATTTCGTTCGTTCGTTCCCTCCCCTCTCGGAAAAAACTCACGGCGGCCAGTTCGTCGCTAGCCTTGCCTCCAGGAGCCTGTCACGGGCCTCGCGGCCGTCAAAGGTTAACGACCCGGGATGAACAAACAGCCCTGGGAAAGGGGTCGAGAGTGCCAGGGGGACACGCATCGAAAAAAACGATGCGCAGGATGTCTGGGCTCCCACTCCCTTCGCTTCGGAGGCTTTTGAGCAGGCCGTCCTGAACCGCACGCTCGGTTCTGGCGGCGACTAACCGCGTCAGCAAAGCGTATTTTGAGATGCGTCGTCGATCCGCGCCTAGCTCCGCGGATCAAGACGGCCCAAGAGGGTTTGGGCAGTTGCTTCTTTTCGGCATTCCAACGGCTCAAGACGGCAGAGGCCTCCAAGAGGCCCCCAAGATCGCCCACGACGCCTCCAAGATGGCCCCCAAGACGGCCCCCAAGAGGGCCCAAGAGGCCCCCAAGACGGCCCCAAGAGGGCCCAAGATGGCCCAGGAGGCCCCAAGAGGCCCCAAGAGGCGCCGACGGTACGCCAAAGAGGCCTCCAAGAGGAGCAAAAGACATCTCCACGAGGCCCCAAGAGGCCCCCAGGAGGCGCCTAAACCGTCTCCAAGAGGCCTCCGAGAGGCTCCCCACGACACCCCAACACATATACAAGAGGCCTCAGACCCACAAGCCAGACACGGTGGCGGGATGGGCCGAAGGCCACTAGGATCCGCCGCCCCCTGCTTGCAGGGGTGCACGGCGTGCTGGATGATTCAGGTTTTGGTTTGGTTCTTTTTCTAAAAGAATCGAAGACGCCTACGGCGAATCACCGCCGCCCCCTGCCTTTTTGGAAGCGCCTATGTGGCCGAACGTTGAGGCCAGACCTGCCAAGCTATCGGACCACGTGTTCCCCGAATCGGTTTGGAAAGCCTTCGGGGAACACGTGGGCATCTTGAAGGTCATCTTGGCCGTCTTGGAGGCCTCTTGGGCAAGCTTTGGGCGATCTTTGGGGCTTTTTGGGCCGTCTCGGGCCAGCTTCGAGCCAACTTCGGCCATCTTGGTGGGTTCCTGGCACGTCTGAAGCCGTCGGAAGCCGTTTGGGGGGCCTCTATGGGCCGACTTGGGGCCCGCTTGGAATGCTCCAGGGCCGTCTTGGAGGCCATCTTGGGCGTCTTGGAGGCCATCTTGGGCGTGTTGGAGGCCTCTTGGGCCCTCTTGGGGCCCTCTAGGGGCCATCTTGGAGGCCACTTGGGCCATCATGGGGCTCTCTTGGGGGCCTCTTGGGCGATCTTGGGGGCTTCTTGGGCCGTCTTGAGCCGTCGGAGAGCCGAAAAGGCGCAAATGCCAAAATCCTTCAAAAACCAAGGAAAATCAATGATTTTGGCCTCTTCGGACTCTCCTGGAGGACCTCTTGGAGGCCTCTTGGGCCGTCTGGGAGGCCTCTGGGGGGCCTCTTGGGCCGTCTTGGGCCGTCTTGGACTCTCTTGGGCCGTTTTGGAGGCCGTCTTGGACCATCTCGGGCGGACTTGGAGGCCATCTTGGGCCATCTTCGCGATTTTTTGAGGATGTCCCGAGCGAAACGGCCGTTTTTGGGCATTGACAGACACATTTTGGGAAATGCGCGGGTGGCCGGCGGGACGGGCCGAAGCCCACTGGGGAGTTCTTCTAGAAAAAGAACCAAAACCAAAACCTGAATCATCCAGCACGCCGTGCACCCCTGCAAGCAGGGGGCGGCGGACTCCCCAGTGGGCTTCGGCCCGTCCCGCCGGCCACCCGCGCGTTTCCCAAAATGCGTCTGTCAATGCCCAAAAACGGCCGTTTCGCTCGGGACATCCTCAAAAAATCGCGAAGATGGCCCAAGATGGCCTCCAAGTCCGCCCGAGATGGTCCAAGACGGCCTCCAAAACGGCCCAAGAGAGTCCAAGACGGCCCAAGACGGCCCAAGAGGCCCCCCAGAGGCCTCCCAGACGGCCCAAGAGGCCTCCAAGAGGTCCTCCAGGAGAGTCCGAAGAGGCCAAAATCATTGATTTTCCCTTGGTTTTTGAAGGATTTTGGCATTTGCGCCTTTTCGGCTCTCCGACGGCTCAAGACGGCCCAAGAAGCCCCCAAGATCGCCCAAGAGGCCCCCAAGAGAGCCCCATGATGGCCCAAGTGGCCTCCAAGATGGCCCCTAGAGGGCCCCAAGAGGGCCCAAGAGGCCTCCAACACGCCCAAGATGGCCTCCCAGACGCCCAAGATGGCCTCCAAGACGGCCCTGGAGCATTCCAAGCGGGCCCCAAGTCGGCCCATAGAGGCCCCCCAAACGGCTTCCGACGGCTTCAGACGTGCCAAGAACCCACCAAGATGGCCGAAGTTGGCTCGAAGCTGGCCCGAGACGGCCCAAAAAGCCCCAAAGATCGCCCAAAGCTTGCCCAAGAGGCCTCCAAGACGGCCAAGATGACCTTCAAGATGCCCACGTGTTCCCCGAAGGCTTTCCAAACCGATTCGGGGAACACGTGGTCCGATAGCTTGGCAGGTCTGGCCTCAACGTTCGGCCACATAGGCGCTTCCAAAAAGGCAGGGGGCGGCGGTGATTCGCCGTAGGCGTCTTCGATCCGCCGCCCCCTGTCGATTCATCGCAGGGGTGCCTGGCGTGCTGGACCTCTCGGTTTTGGTTTTGGTTCTTTTTCCAACAGAACTCCCCCTGGCGCCTCGGCCCGTCCCGCCGGCCGACCCCCAAGACCCGCAAGACGCACACGCCATCGCCCAATCCCAATTCGTCCTCCAAGACGGCCCAACATGGCCTCCAGGATGGTCACGTTGGCCCAAGATGGCCTCCAGGATGGTCCAAGATGGCCTCCAAGTCCACCCAAGATGGTCCAAGACGGCCTCCGAGACGGCCCAAGAGGGTCCAAGATACCTCCAAGTTCGCCCAAGAAGCCTCCAAGACGGCCCAAGACGGCCCAAGAGGCCTCCAAGAGGTCCTCCAGGAGGGCCCGAAGAGGCCAAAATCAGTGATTTTCCTCAGGGCTTTCAAGGATTTTGGAATATGCTTCTTCTCGGCATTCCGACGGCTCAGGACGGCCCGAGAGGCCCCCAAGAACGCCCAAAAGGCCCCCAAGAGGGCCCCAAGAGGGCCCAAGTGGCCTCCAAGATAGCCCCAAGAGGGCCCCAAGACGGCCCAAGAGGCCTCCAACACGCCCAAGAGGGCCTCCAAGACGCCCAAGATGGCCTCCAAGACGGCCCCGAAGCGCGGCTCCCGACGGCGTCAGACGTGCCAGGAACCCACCAAGATGGCCGAAGTTGGCTCGAAGCTGGCCCAATACGGCCCAAGAGGCCCCCAAGAGGGCCTCCAGGAAGGCCAGAAGAGGCCAAAAACATTGATTTTCCATGGGTTTCGACGCATCTTGAGATTTCCTTCTTTCCGGCCTTCCGACGGCCCGAGACGGCCCAAGAGCCCCCAGAGATCGCCGAAAGATCGCCCAAGAGGCCTCCACGACGGCCAAGATGACCTTCAAGATGCCCACGTGTTCCCCGAAGGCTTTCCAAACCGATTCGGGGAACACATGGTCCGATGGCTTGGCAGGTCTGGCCTCAACGTTCGGCCACATAGGCACTTCCAAAAAGGCAGGGGGCGGCGATGGTTCGCCGTAGGCGTCTTCGATCCGCCGCCCCCTTTTGATTTATCAAAGGGGTGCCTGGCGTGCCAGATGATATGGCTCTTGGTTCGGGTTCTCTTTCCTAAAAAGCTCCCCCTGGGGCTTCGGCCCATCCCGCCGGCCACCCGGAAAGATACCGAAAATTTGCCCGGACCCGGTTGCAAAGGGTTTTTCCGTTCCAGACGGTCCCCAAGATCGTCCAAGATGGCCTCCACGACGCCTCCAAGAGGGCCAAGATGGCCTCCAAGACGGCTAAGATGGCCCCAAGATGCCTCCAAGACGGCCCAAGGTGCACCCAAGACGCCCTAAGATAGCCTCAAGATGGCCCAAAACGGCCCAAGAGGCTGCCAAGAGGCCTCCAAGACGGCCCAAGAGGCCTCCAAGAGGTCCTCCAGGAGGGCCCGAAGAGGCCAAAATCATTGATCTTCATTAGGTTTTTAAAGGATGTTGGTATTTGCGCCTTTTCGGCTTTCCGACGGCCCAAGACGGCCCAAGAGGCCCCCAAGGTCGCCCCAAGATCGCCCAAGAGGCCTCCAAGATGGCCCCATGACGGCCCAAGAGGCCCCCAAGACGACCCCAAGAGGGCCCCAAGACGGGCCAAGAGGCATCCAAGACGCCCAAGATGGCCTCTAAGTCGGCCCCGAAGCGCCCCAAGAGGGCCCCAAGTCGGCCCAGAGAGGCCCCCAAGACGGCTCCCGACGGCGTCAGACTTGCCAGGAGCCCACCTAGACGGCCGAAGATGGCCTTAAGATGGCCCAAGACGGCCCAAGAGGCCTCCAAGAGGGCCTCCAGGAAGGCCCGAAGAGGCCAAATTCATTGATTTCCCATGGGTTTTTGAAGGATTGTGGCATTTGTTTCTTTTCTGCCCTCCGACGGCCCGAGACGGCCCAAGTGCCCCCGAAGATCGGCCAAGACGGCGTCAAAATGGCCTCTTGGCGGCCAAGATGACCTTCACGATGCCCACGTGTTCCCCGAAGGCTTTCCAAACCGATTCGGGGAACACATGGTCCGATAGCTTGGCAGGTCTGGCCTCAACGTTCGGCCACATAGGCGCTTCCAAAAAGGCAGGGGGCGGCGGTGACTCGCCGTAGGCGTCTTCGATCCGCCGCCCCCTGTCGATTCATCGCAGGGGTGCCTGGCGTGCTAGACCCTTTCGATGTTGGTTTTGGTTTTTCCCCAGAAGAATGGGGCTTCGGCCCGTCCCGCTGGCCATCCGGAAAGATCTTCCAGACCCGGGTGCAAAGGGTTTGTCCTGCTCCAGACGGCTCCAAGACGGCCCAAGATGGCTTCCAAGATCGCCCAAGACGGCCAAGATGGCCTCCAAGAAGGCTAAGATGACCTCAAAATACCTACAAGACGGCCCAAGATGCACCCAAGACGGCCTAAGATAGCCTCAACATGGCCCAAGACGGCCGAAGAGCCCCCTAAGACGTCTCCAAGACAGCCCAAGAGGCCTCCAAGAGGTCCTCCAGGAGGGCCCGAAGAGGCCAAAATCCTTGATTTTCCTAACGTGGTTGAAGGGTTTTAGCAGCTGCTTCTTTTCGGCATTCCAGCGGCTCAAGACGACCCAAGAGGCCCCCAAGATCGCCCACGACGCCTCCAAGATGGCCCCATGACAGCCCAAGAGGCCCCCAAGACGGCCCCAAGAGGGCCCAAGACGCCTCCAAGACGCCCAAGATAGCCTCCAAGACGGCTAAGATGGCCCCAAGATGCCTCTAAGACGGCCCTAGATGGCCTCAAGATGGCCTCAAGATGGTCCAAGACGGCCCAAGAGGTCCCAGAGAGGCCTCCAAGACGGCCCAAAAGGCGTCCTGGAGGTCTTCCAGGAGGGCACAAGAGGCCAAAATCATTGATGCTCCTGAGGTTGTTGAAAGATGTTGGCATTTGCTTCTTCTCCCCCAAGATCGCGCACGACGCCTCCAAGCTGGCCACATGATGGCCCAAAAGGCCCCCAAGACGGAGCCAAGAGGGCCCCAAAACGGCCCAAGAGGCCTCCAAGACGCCCAAGATGGCCTCTAAGAACCCCTGATATGCCCCAAGAAGGCCCCAAGACGACCCAGACAGGCCCCCAAGACGGCTTCCGACGGCGTCAGACAAGCCAGGAACCCCCTAAGACGGCCAAAGAGGCCCCCAAGAAGCCCCCAAAGGCCCCCAAAAACCCTCCAAGAGGCCCCCAGGAAGCTCCCAGGAGGCCCCAAGAGTGCCCCAAGAGGCGCCTCCTCCTCCTCCTCCTCCTCCTCCTCCTCCTCCTCGTGTTTCCTCGTCCTCCTCCTCCTCCTGTTCTTGCTCCCCCACGTGTTCCCCAGAGTCTTTCCAAACCGACTCGGGGAACAACTGGCCCGATAGCTTGGCCAAGCGCTGGCCCAGCTGTCGGCCACAGAGGCGCTTCCAAAGGGGCAGGGGGCGGCGGTGATTCGCCGTAGGCGTCTTTGATAACGCTAACGTCTCAATATGCACTGGTGATTACTATCCGTCCCGCACGATGTTCCCACAGGCGCCAAGGCAGCGCCGAGGCGCACCGACACGACTCTGATAGATCCCATTATGATAGAGAGGGGGTCGGCGGCAGGGGGTGAAGCCCTTACGGATCATCTATATCATCATAGTCATCATCATCATCATCATCATCATCATCATCAGCAGCATCATCATCATCAGCAGCAGCAGCATCATCATCATCATCAGCAGCATCAGCAGCTGCAGCAGCAACATCAGTATTAGCATCAGCGTCATCATCAAACTCATAATCAGCAGCATCATCGTCGTCAACATCATCAGCATCATGATCAGCATCATCAGCATCAGCAGCAGCATCATCGTCATCAGCATCGTCGTCATCGTCATCATCAGCATCATCAGCATCAGCATCAGCATCAGCATCATCAGCATCAGCAGCAGCATCACCATCATCAGCATCAGTATCAGCATCATTATCATCAGCCGCAGCATCATCAGCAACATCATCAACATCAGGATCAGCATCACCATCATCACCATCATCAACAACATCACCGTCAGCATCATCAGCATCACCATCGCCAACGCAATCAGCATCAGCATCATCTGCATCAGCATCAGCATCAGCATTAACATCATCATCGGCGGAACCGTCATCGACTTCGTCATCACCGCCGTCTTCATTATTGAAATACGCGTCCGAAGCATCACCACGCTCCTCGTAAAGTAAACATCGACAACCTCACCATCAGGATCGTCAATCGCACCAGCATCATCATCATCATCATCATCATCATCAGCAGCAGCAGCATCATCATCATCATCATCATCATCAGCAACAGCATCAACATCATCATCATTACGGCATCACCATCACGAGCACCATCAGCGTCATGATCATGATCAGCATCAGCATCAGCATAATCACCAACACAATCATCGTTATCATCAGCATCATCTGCAGTAGTAGCATCAGCATAATCAGCATCATCAATGTCAGCATAAGCATCATTACCAGCAGCATCATCATCAGCACCATCAGCATAACCATGACCACGATCAGCAGCATCATCATCAGCAGCATCCGCATCATCATCATCAATACCATCATCAGCATCATCAAGCAACATCAGCATCAACATAAGCATTAGCATCCTCATCATCACCGTCATCATCATCATCACCACCACCACCATCAACAGAATCAGCAGCATCGTCATCCCTCCTCCTCCTCCTCCTGTACCTCCTCTCACTTATCCTTCTCCACCTCCTCCCCCTCCCCCATCCTCCTCGTCATCCTCCTCATACTCCTCCGCCTCCTTCTCCTCCTCCTCCTCCTCCTCCGCATCCTCCTCCGCGTCCATATCCTCGCCCTCCTCCTCCCTCCTCCTCCTCCGCCTCCGCCTCCGCCGAAGCCTCCGCCTCCTCCACCTCCGCCTCCTCCTCCTTCTCCTCCTCCTCCTCTTCGTCCTCTTCCTCCTCCTCCTGCTCGTCCTCCTCCTCCTCCTCGCACTCCTCCGCCTCCTCCTCCTCTCCTCCTCCTCCCCTCCTCCTCCTCTTCCTCCTCCTACTCCTCCTTCTCCTCCTCCTCGTTCCCCCGTCACCTTCCTCTCCCTCCGTCTCCGTCTCCTCCTCCTCCTTTTCCTCCTCCTCCTCCTCCTCCTCCTCCTCCTCCTCCTCCTCCTGTTCCTCATCCTCCAACTCCTCCTCCTCCTCGTCCTCCTCCTCCTCATTCTCCTCCTCATGATCTTCCTCCTCCTCGAGGTTCGAACTTCGACATTCGAGATTCGGAATCCAAGCTTTGACGGCCGAGGGTTGTGAGGCGGTCGCTGTGCTTCTCGAGCCACTTCGGGCCCTCACGTGCCAGCGTTATCGGTATCCCGCGACGTCGGCCCCGGAGGCCGCTTTCGGGCCCTGGGGCCATCAGACACAGATACGAAGAGCAACTCCCCCCATGGAAGGGGCCGAGATCTTGGGGCCGCGAAGTGGAAAAAACAAACGAAACAGACAAACGTCGTCGAACGTCTGGAAGTGATCGAAGCTGGAAATCGGCGATGGCAGGGGCAGCGAGACCCGCTCCTTCACCCCAGATTCAAGTCGGCATGAGACTCTTGAGTTGAATTCAAATTGGGGGTCCCGAAACAGGGCGTTGACAGACCGCGCAAGGACCTCGGAATTCCCACAAGGCGCACGGTCCGTCACCCCACGGTCTCGAGACCTCGCAGGCCCAACTCGCCCGAGACGTCCTCGGAGGATGGTCGCCGCACCGTGCGGGGGGGGGGCGATTCAATCCCCTCCTTCATTCCTTTTCCTTGTGAACAACTCCTCCCTGTCGCACCCCGAGGCTGGTCGGAAGGGCGGGCCAGCTGTTTCGCCTGAGACTTCCTCACCAAGTATGACCCGGGCGCTTAAACGCTGGCAATGGTTTCACACATTGAGGACGGGTCGCTTCCAAAATGTAGCTCTCGCCATAGCGCCGCGCACACTGGTCTTTAAAAATGACATATATTCACTGATTGAGGGCACGTGGTTTTCAAAATATGGCTATCGCCTTAGCGCCTCGCACAGTCGACTTAAAAACCTGCACAAGTTTCACTGGTTGAGAGCAGGTCGTTTTCAACACATGGCTATCGCCTTAGCGCCGCGAGCACTCGTCCTAAAAAATCGCAAAAGTTTCACGGGATGAGGTCGGGTCGTGTTCAAAATGTGACTCTCGCCGATAGTGGCCGCGCACATTCATTCTACCAGGGCTTCACGGATTGAGGGCGACTCCTTTTCAAAATGTGGTTGTCGCCTAAACGCCACGCACATCCGTTGCAAAAGCTACCAGAGTGCTGGCACCTTCTGGAAATTGTGTTTTTGAACGAAGCAAGATTGTCAGGGCACAACACTTACGTTGATTCGCGGTGTTGAAGTCCCAGGAATGGTGTTCTGACGGTTTCAGGACCGCCAATACGCAATAGTCAGGTTGACTCGGTACGTCGAAGTCCTGAGGATGGTGTTTCCGCGCGCTTCTGGATTTCCACACGATTGTTTTCCAACGGGACACTTCCATCAGCGGAAGTGAAGCCTCCTCCTCCTCCTCCTCCTCCTCCTCCTCCTCCTCCTCCTGGCTCCTCCTCCACCACCATCATCATGGTGATCCCGGGGGCGGCGTTCCTCCTCCTTCTCCGCCTCCTCCTCGTTCATCCATTTTCCTCACTGAGAACTCCCCCCCTTGCCGCACCCCGAGGCGTGTCGGCAGGGTTGGCCAGGCGTTTCGCAAGAATCTTCCTCGCCACGTATGATCCTTACGCTTAGAATTTGCAGCAGATTCAGGGGTGCAGGGCGGGCGGTTTTTTAATGTGGCTCTCGCCTAGCGCCGCGCACATTCGTCTCGAACGTGAACAGGAGCTCCACGGATGGAGGGCGGCTCCTTTTGAATATACGACTCTCGCTCTGGCGCCACACACTGTCGCAGTAAGATGCTACGGCAGTTTCAAAGGTTCATGTGCATGACGACGTCAACCATGAGAATTTTCGGACGTCATCCCGACGTCCCAGCAATTGCATTGCGGTACGATGTTGGACGGCCAGGGCGTAACAGCTACGTTGGTTCGTGGTGTTGAAGTCACAGCAATGGCGTTCTGGCAAGATTCGGGATCGTCAGGAGGGACAGGTAACGTTGATTCGCGGCGCCGAAGTCCCAGGAATGGTGTTTGGGCACGGTTTACATTTTCAGACGGTTGTCTTCCAACGGGGCATATCCAGCAGTGAAAACAAGTTTTTGAGGACCTGAGAAGAAGAAACTCGCTTAGAGGAAGGGTATAGTGCAACATCGTTGATGACTCTTGCGTTTGCACTGGTCCTCCTCCTCGTCTTCTTCCTCGTCCTCCTCAGCATTCTCATCCTCATCATCATCACCATCCTCGTGCCGATCCCCAAGGCGGCCTTCCGGCCGGGAGAGGTCTCGTCCTCCCTGTTTTCGTCCTCCTCCTGGGCAAGGGGCCGCGCGAAGGCGAGAGGGCAGGCGACCTCGCGTCCCTCCGGCCCGTACCCGCCCGTTTCCCCCACGACACATCCTCATCCTCGTCCTCCTCCTCCTCCTCCTCCTCCTCCATTCCCTCCTCCTCCTCCTCCCCCTCCTCCTTCTCCTCCTCCTCCTCCTCCTCCTTTTCCTCCTCCTCCGCCTCCTCCTTCTCCAACTGCACCTATTATTCCTCCTCCTCCTCATCCTCCTCCTCCTCCTCCACCTAAGCCTTCTCCTACTCCACCTCCTTTTCCTCCTCCTCCTCCTTTTCCCCCTCTTCCTCCTGCTCCTCCTCTTCCTGCTCCTTCGCCTCCTCCTCCTCACTGCTCACTACTCATTACTCACTACTCTGTACTCACCATCCAATACTCACTACCCACTACGAACTACTAACTGCTCACCATTCACTACTCACTAATCTCTTCTTTATAGTCACTACCCACTAGCACTAGCCACTACCACTCTACCCACTACTCATTACCAGCCGGTCTCTACCCAGTACTCACTACTCACTATTCAATACCCACTACTCACTACCCACTACTCACCACCAAATAC